>JARHVA010001269.1:290000-505000 GCA_037957365.1 Torreya grandis
TCAACTAGTTAAGTAGTTTTGGTACCATACCATTAAGAAGCACATTTTTGGTATGTGTAAATTCCATCATTTTAAGCTATGGACTCTATTTTTTCAGCCAACATGGCTATGATCCTTACCAACCTTATGGTGATCCTTATCATGCTCAATATGGCCAGTCTCAACCCTACTATGAGCTATATCACCCTTGTGCTCAGTCTTCTTAGTATGTCACTTCTCCCACTCAACCCAATATTTTTGCCAATCAACCAGTTTCTACCTTCAAGCGAGCACTGCTGGGATACAACAAATATGTAATTGATCTTAACACTAGAAAGGGGTATAGCCGAGAAATTCTTGATCATATCATTCATCAAGTGAGGAATGCACTGGATTAGGTTAAGAAAGAATGGGCTCCTATTGAAAGAGTGAATTGGCACAAGCTTTCAAATGAGATGTTGGATGTGAGTGGTTTAATTGCATATGTGGAGGAGAAGCTGAGTGTGCATGAGAGGCAACCTTACCAAGTCTATCAACCTGCATACTCACTACCTAAAGCATCATATCAATCATATACGGCCCCTGCTCTTGAGCCAAGTCGAGCCTGTCAAAGTCCATTCCCCAATCATGTTGAGGAGAATTCTGAAACAATGAATCTTGTGTTTAAGGCTAATCTTGATAGATAAATTGAATTGGCAAACCTTTAGATGCAATAGTCCATTTTGGTAGTAGGGGAAGTGGAATCAAAATCTTCACTGTCCTCTCACATTGAGGCCCCATCAGCCCCAAAGGAAATGCCCAGCCTGAATTGCTTGAGCTAGAATAAAGTGGTCGAGTCATGGAACAACAAAGAGGAGAAAGACGTCATCCAAAATGAAGAAATGCAAAATGAGGATTATCTAGCTAAGCGGGTTGAGGAATTAGAGGCTAAGATGAGACTGCTGAGAGAGAGAGAAATGGAGCTTTCAGACGTTGCAGACTAGCCAATGCCAAAAGGTATCCCTTTCACCAATCCACAAGCTAATTTCAATATTGATGAAGTGCTGGTGAAGTGGAGGGATGAATATTCAGAATTTTTGGCCCAAGGTCTGCCCCCTCCTATTCTAGAGAAAACTCCCTCTTGTATGATAAATCCTTTCTACCAGATGGCACTTGCTCATTCTGGCTCATCCAATGTATCAATTAGTCCCACCCTCAATCCCATGCACCTAGATTTTTAGCACACCTCTCTTCAGATAGCTTTCCCTATGCATGAACATACCCTCCCAATTATTCCCCAGCCTCCTCAGGTCTTTAAACATGATCTCCAAATTCCAAGCTAGAAGGAGGAGCATCATAAACTAGCCCAGGACCTTCAAAATGATAAAGTTGTTGCCTCCTCACAAAAGCAAGAGTCCAATCCTAGGACCACGAGCTGGAAGCAAACAGTTGAATATTAGACCAGCAAGGAGGAGAAGGAGGAAGGTTTTAGTCTAACTCTTGAAGAAGAAGAGGCTGCTCCTGCCCCTAATAATGATTGTGACTTCTGGGAAAGGCTTTTCCAAGAAGATTTGGATAGGAGAATTGCAAAATTAGAGTCTAGAGCTGGTCTCCTTGGTGAATGTGTGATGGATGTTTCAGATCAAATGATAGATTTTGTGTCTAAATGCATTCCATCCATACACCTCCAAGAAAGCTATCAGGCCTTGCCTGATATGGATTATGCTTAGTTTATGACTGACTAGGGAGACTTCATGATTGCAACTGAGGAGGAAATCAAGCAAAGTGATGTGGAGGAGCATGGGCAATCTCTTGTTCATGTTTCGAATAATTCATTTGAAGGTGTTAAGGCAGGGTATGCTACTCTCTAGGTAGGTTGTGAGATGGTTAAAAATGAACAAGGTAGCATTGGGTTTCAAACAAGCAGTGAAGAAGGTGGTAGTTTTTTGGATTTACTCCTTTAAGAGGTTGGTGAATCTGAAGATACTTCCTCTAAAATCATTAAGGAAAATGAGCCAATCGAGGATGCATATCAGGTGGCTTCTGGTGATGAGCCAATAATGATTAACTTCTTGATGGGATGCACCAACCTGAAGGACCAGCATTTAGCAAGTTTCCAAGAACAAACAGAGTACGTATACGCTGGAAGCATGTTTGAATCTCCACTCAGGGACAAGCCAACTCAGGTGACAGGTAAAAAGAGCAAGTCACCAATTCTCTTTTCCATATAGCTACTTGCTTGGCACCATCAGTCTTCTTAATAGGGAGGGGACTTAATAAGTTTTCCATTTGATCTAGGAGGGAATCAAAAATGCTTGGTTAGTTTTACATAATAGTTTGTTTCAGTTTCTTCTCTTGCTTTCCCTAAGTGCAATTTGCACAGTTAGTTGTTTTTTGCCTTGTGTTTTTCCCTTTGCATGTGGGGTGAAAGCTTCAAGTGTGATTCTGGGATCTCAAGGGCTATTGTGAAATCTCTTCAAATTTACCATCTGACTCCACACCTAATGGATATTCAAAGGCAACTGGGTCTTAAGCATAGCACGCATGCTTCCCCTGTGAGTCACCATTTGTTGACCAAAATTTTCCCATAGGCAAAATTGTGGTCATCTTCTTCCCTTGCAGATTAAAGCCAATATTTTCTGGGTTGCAAGTTCATTTTCAAGTTCAAGGTCACTCAGCTAAAATCTCGATCGGTTTAACAATGGTTGAACCAAATCATTAAACTAAATTTTGGTTCAACAAGTTTGGTTCAAGTCAAAAGTTCAAGCGCCTTGGTTCAATGGTCAAAGGTTCAACAGATTTAGCCTTGGTTCAAATGGTTCATTGGCGTGCTTAGTTGAACCGTTGAACCTTTTTGGTTCAATGGGTTCAGTTCAATGGCTTGGTTCAAAGCATTGGGCTTGGACTTGGGAATTTGGTGCGCTTGGTTGAACCTTTGAACTGTTGAACATTTTGGTTCAATGGCCCAGTTCAAAGGTATGCCCCAAGTCGAAAGAGCAGTCTTCAGGTCAAATACCCTTTCGAAGGGCAGGGACTTCACATTTGAAAAGGAAGTTGGGTTTGGTTCGAAGCACAGTTTAAAGCCCACAGATTAACACAAATTAAAAGCCTGTGGCTTAACAAAAAATAAATACAAAAGGAAAGTAGGTAGATTTTTTGTGGACTTTTTGTTTGCGAGAAATGTTCGTGGACAAAAGTCTACGGGATAAGAAAGCAACAAGCCCAGATGCATTTTCGCAGACTTTTTTTCTGCAAGAAAACATCTATGGACAAAAGCCCGTGGGAGCTCACATACAAATCCTGACACCAAAACATAAAGGCCTGGCAGTAGTCCAAAGTCCACACAAGTCATCAGGTAAACACGGAGGAGTGCCTACGCATATACAGACCAAAGCAGGCAGCGAAGAAGTTAGCAGGTGGCGAGAAGCCAACAAAGCACGGGGTTGTCCAAAGAGGATGTCAAGTTTGATATGAAGCGGCAGTTGGTTTTAAAAACAAAGAGGCACTGACCAAAAAGATCTAGAATTGAGCGACCTACTAAGAAGGTTCACCCCAAGAGCCAAGTAAGTAGATAAGACAAAATGAAGGAAAATACAAAACGACTAGCATGGTTCCATCAGGCCTCTTCTATAAGGATGATACACCAATAATGTTTTTTTTCTTCCCAATGAAGAAGCGATAGGACACTTGCAAGAAAATAACCAATGAGCCTCTTGTCTTTTTCCATATATGTTGTAAATTGGTTCATTTTGTAAGGATATTCCACATTTGTAAAGGGTGTAGCTCTGCAAAATTTCACCTAGATCAATACAAATGTAGTTTTTTACCTCCATTTGGATAGACAATTCTGTGTATGCATTGAATGTTTGCTTGTGTCTAGTCATTGTCTTTTGATGCTCCACAGGTTCAACACTAGCAGACCTACTGTCTACAAGGTGCCATTGTTGCAGCTGACAGGAGAAGAGTAGTATTTGGGAGTGAAGGAGCAGAAGAAATTACTTCATAAGTGTGTGTTTCACAACACCTTGGGTGATCTCTATTTTGGATTTTCCATTGAAGCCTCCCTGCTAGTTTCTTGCAGCCTGGTCCTTCTGCCAAGTGCATAGAGTATGTATGTATTTGTCTGATTCTAAGAGTGGATGTGTGAAGGTCAACATTTCATTTTGGTGCATCACCTCTTTTAGAGTAGGTTGTTTGGTTTCTACATTTTTTCTCCCTTTTCATCCCCCCTTTTATTATAGCTATCTATATATGTGTTTTGCACTCGCTGGAAACAACACGATGCATCAAAGGGAGCTAGCCCTTATTTAGAGACTCTCTCCTCCAGCTTTGCCAATCCCATAGGTGAGAGGAGAGTTTCCATGTTGCGAGGAGAAGGCAGGAACCTATTTTCCTACCACTGGGTGCAATTTCTTGCATCAACACATATACCTATACCTATACATAGACATATATATATACACACACACATGCACACACACATACACACACACACATATACATATACATATATATATGTATATGTATATGTATATGTGTGTGTGTGTATATATATATGTACATCTATATATATATATATGTACATATATATATATATATATATATATATATATATATATATATATACACACACACACACACACACACACACATATACATGTACATACACATATACATATACATATACATATACATATACATATACATATATATGTATATGTGTGTCTATACACACACACACACACACACACACACACACACACACACACACACACACACACACACACACACACACACACACACACACACACACACACATCAGATTTAGAATTAATAATGGTATAATAAATCTTCCTATTACGTATAGTGATTACCTATGCCACATAGATGCTTCCTGTTCCCTTTGATGGCCTACTATCAGCATGGGATGCTAGTTTAATATCTATGATTTTGATTTAGCTATGGCAATTTATTATAATCTCGATTCCTCCAAAATCAAATATGGTTACATAATTAAATATAAATATTTTAAGGCTAAAATGAAACCTATGGTGCATGTTCTTATTTGGATCTGCTTTCTATTTTCATGGCCAATAAGTAAGCTCTTGGATTTCTTGTTGAGTGATGGACATGCTGCTCTTTTATACAAATTCAAGTTGAAAACACCAATGGATTTGCATGGGCTAGTGCTAATAGGTGAATAGGAGGAAGGAAGGGAAATGTAAGGATTTATATACCATTAGATATAACTATATATACATCAGGGTTTGATACAATTATTCACTAATTCAAAATTTTGTTACTAGTAATCCAAATATATATATAAGCAATCTGGTTAAGATGTAAATCGTATAGAATTAAACTTAGCAATTTAGTTTAGTCAATTTGCATAATGGTCAATAAAGTTTACAAAGAGAACATAGGGTGATCTGGTATATAACATTCCAACACTTTAAGGTATAAACTAGAATATACTATGACTATTATCTAAATTATAAATCTATTCAATTTTATGACTAAATCACATATAATAATATTATAACTACATAAAATATTATGACTACACATAATATTGTGGATCTAAATTGTTGGCTATTCTTTATAATAGAATAATTGCATACTAAGTTTGTATTAGGATGTTTCATGTATATGAATTTACTAATTTAATATGTTGTATCTATGTATATATGTTAGCACATTACAATTTATATCAGTTATTCAAGGTGTAAGAATAATATACATACAAGGCTACTAATAAATATTATTTAGAGGTATTAGATACCATCTATTACTGGAGTAACCTATTTATGACAATGGCATAATAGATATATGTATTAAGATATCAAAAAATATATAATTTCTAAACAGATTACACTAAGTATATGCAACGAATATTTGAAACTAGTTATTTATATTGCTTAAACCATAAACACTAAGTATATACAAATCTTAACAAGGATACAAATAAGTGGATTGACTATGATAATTTGTTTATTAATAGTCAGTAAATATTATGTCTCATAATTGGTTACCACTATATTATATCAATTGATTATGGGAACTTTATGAAATCCTTGATTGGAATTGTAAATGATGGTAGGCATTTATATGTAGTATTTATTTATTATTTGTGATCCTCTGTACGGTGCATACTAAGAGAATATTAATATGTACAAGTGTATAGACATATACAAGATGTATTGGTGTATGGTGGTGTGTGCTTATAATTATACTAATTGATATAAACTAATTCATAGATTTTGAAAGAATAGGACACTAGATATATATATACACAGTCTCTTAAAACATAAAAATATGTATACATAAAAGATCATGTTCATACAAAAGAAAATTACGATTATGAGACAATTAATTATTGAAATTGTTATGACTGGTTGTTTGTATTTGAGATGGAATATGATATTATGAGATGTCATATTTGAAAAATACTTTTAGAAATTAGAAAATTACATTCTAAATGCATATTATACCCATTCGGTACAAACTATAATTTTTATGCTTATTATTTAGGTGAAAGATAATATTGTGGAGATTCATTCTTATGTTTCACAAACTAAATGTATGCATTTGGTTATTTCTATGTTTAACATGTTTATTAATTATAGTAGGAAGTAATTTATATGAATTTATTCGTTATATTTATGTTAACCAAATCTCACATTGATGGTACTGAGTAAGTAGTGAGATAGACTTCACTAGTTTACTCGAATCACAATGCTAGATTAAGGTAATTTGATCAAGTGGTGTGTTTGAAATTGACTGATCCTAGAGATCAATAACTATTGAAAACTTCAGTCAAATAAATTTTCATTATATATTGTCATTTTATATGTATTATTTACATGTTTGCGAGATATCATGTTAGAATAGATTTCTTTGAGGTACACTTTATGTTATTATAAAGCATACAACACATGGGTACTAGCTTGTCTCTCTGTATTCCTACACCATCACTATCTAATCATTTGTGAAGGTAGGGCCATTCCCTAATGGAGGATTATGTGGGGGATTTATGGTTCATTTTTTGTGTGTAAAATCACTCTGATGATGTTCTCCCTCCCCATAATATTACTTATTTGGGGATGACACTTGAGATTACCATAGATACTAGAGTTCAGGGAATTCATTATTTGTGGATCCATGTATCTTGTATCTTATAAATTGTATTATATTTATTATTATTGAAAAATTATCCTTGATGAACGTAATTCTTTACTTATTGTACATTTACTGCAGTGCCTATATGGGTATATCAACTATGGCTGGATATTTGTAATTACTTCCTATATAGAACTATAATGTATTTCATATGATGATAGTGATCAGTGATAGATAAATGTCACATGTTTATTTTTTAGTTTGCATACTTAGAATGTTTTATCTATATCACTTATTATATGCTCATGGTCTATTTTAATGAAATGATAAATTATTTTAAAATTAAAAAAATCATGTATTTCTAGGTAGATCCCAATGGGGATGTTATAGATAATATTGGTACACTAATATCATTCAATATTTATTAACTGGTATCTATCCCCCAAAACTCAGTGGAGAATAAAAGATATCCTTGAGTCTCAAAGTTGTTCACTACATGATCATAAAAGGGATTTTCTACATAATAAATTTTGATGTCATCTTCCTAAGATGTGTATCATGGGAAGAAGCTGAAGAGATTTTTAGATAACCTAAAACAAAATATAAGTAATGGTAATCCATATAGAAACACCATAGCACATAATATTCTTAATATGGGTTACTATTGGCTGATTTTATTTAGAAAAATACACACCCATGTAAGAATATGCTATAAATGCCAAGTCTTGGAAAAGAGAGAAGGACACGTAGAAATGTCATTACAACCTATTATTGAAGGAAGGCCATTTGCTCAGTGGGGATTGTATTTAATAAGTGTCATCAACTTGAATTATTATGTTGGCCATAAATTTTTCCTCATAACCATATATTACTACACTAAATGAACTGAAGCAATGGATACAAAACATTCGAGATCACAAGATGTAATTAGTTTTCTTAAATAAAACATCACAACTAGGTTTAGCATTCGTGTTTCCTTAGTTTATGATAATGGACCAACATTCCAATCATTTAATTTCATTTAATGGGCCCATGAAAAGCAAATAAACATCAAGTCATCTTCCAATAATTACCCACAAGGAAATAGACTGGTCAAATCGATAAATAAGAACCTGATTGATGCCGTCAAAAAGTTAGCTACAGATAAACCTATAGAGGAGGCTGATTAGAAATTTTACCAATACAAGAAGAAATGTTTTTAATTGTCATACAACTATGTTGATTTCTTTTTCTCAATTATGTTTACTTATTTGTGTTTATTTTTGGTTTATTAATTTAGTAATTCAAAGTGTGCAAAATCCAGAAAGAATTACTTCATGTTATTATTGGTGTATATTAATATATTATGTACAATAGTTATTAGATGATTAGTAGATATCATTGAATATTTACAATTTTAGGTTTATTTTTTCATTTCTTTGAGTGTGCAAAAGTGTCTCCCATGATATAGTTTTCTAATAATGAGCAATATCTACCTTAGATACCTCTTTGATTCGATCTATAATCTTTTAAATAAGGGTGTGCAACAATAACTCTAAATAGGAACAAGATTTAATTGAGATCTAAGAGTATGTTATATTATATTTTCCTTTTACTCCTTAATTGTGTTTGCATGTATATGAGAAATAAATGCTAGCTTCAAGCTTTATTTTTAAACACTTGTCCACAAAGAGACCAACCTATAATTAATCCAACTTAAGATCACATAACCTTCTTTATTGATCTACCTTTCCCCATTTTTTGGAGTTTTTTTTAGGTATACCAACTTTAGAATAAAATCCATCCATATCAAATAGTTTTTAACTTTTTATATGTTTCACTCATCTATTCACACCCAATTAAAAACTTACATGATTATCCTATTATTACACCACCTGATTGTTCAACCCATACTTGAAACTTGTGCCATGGAGTGGAGTTTGTCTCCATTTAGATCCTAAGATGTCAAAGGTTACCTTATTAATTATATGATGTCCATAAAAATTGTATCAACATGTTTTTTAAATCCAAGGACTGATTTAAGCTGATTATGTTGTGTTTTTAGGGTTTTAATATCTAATGGAAAAAATATATGAATTATGATTAGCTTAATAGGGTTTTTATATCTTTGATGGTGGATGATATTACCATTTTAGACATAACTAGTATACTAAAAATCACATGGGTGGGAATTGTTGACCCAATGATTAGGTTGTTGTCATATTGTTGACTTATTTAGACATAGATCTAAACACCATCCTATTTCCTAATGACACTATGGAATGGATGATTACATTGATAAATGTTTATAAGATTCTTAACCTATTAGATCAAGGTAGGGTAGTGACACCAAGAGAGTTTATTGATAAAGTTGAGGCTTAGGGGTGGGAAAAGTATTTTGGAGACCAAAATGCATACAATTTGGGTGCTAATCAAGGTGTGAGACCAATAAGGGTAGAATGAGATGAGATATTGAACCTCTACAATATTAAAATTAGGATCCTTAACACACATTTAGTGGAAGACAAGGGGACCTAATATATCTTACACAATTAAAATCCTATAGTGATGATCATAAAGGAGTGGACTAGGATATTTTCATAGGCACATGACATGATATATAAGATATTCATGGACCTTTAAGGGATATCTCTATTAGGTCATCTATTAATCAACCATTAACACTCATCATGAAACTTTACTAGAGAGGTGTAGATATTAGGTTATTAGGGACTATCAAGGCCTCTAAGTGGACATGCATAACATCCATTTAGGAATCACCTTAGGCATTAGTCATGTTAAGGGTATGATACTTTATTATGATGGATTTATATGGAATGCTTTTTAATTTTTTAGGTTTTGGTTATCTATTTGATCACATATATAATATGTGTTTGTGTTTACATGTGAATCTTATAATCATCCTTGGAGTGGATGTGACTAATCAAATATTCCTTGGTGAACTTGTTTCATGTGGGTAAAAGGCTCAGTAGGGAGCAACTCATTAATGATGGAATCCTTCTTATGTGTGTGATTAGGCACAACAACATATTTTATAATATATATCATGAAGATTATATGATCATATAATAGATGGAATATAATAATGTATTATAGGATAAGATGACCAATTCAAAGTCTTAGGTGAAGCCTCTAAGTGAAATTTTATGGTAGAGGTGGTCAGACTTCCTCTAGAATAAATATTGTTGGGAGGGAGGCCTATGTGGAAAACACAAGACAAAAGAGCCATAAGAGAAGGAGCCAAATCCCCCACCTTTTTCCATCAGGTCCTTCTCACATGATGAGTAAAAATATCCCTAGGCACTTAGCCTCCAAAGGAGCTCAATAATAGGGATGATCAAGTTCTAATTTAGGATTACTCTACTTTTTTTGGATTTTTGGATTTTGAGACACATTTTCCTTATACATAGGTGTTTGTACTTAGAATTTAATTTATATGGAAAAATTTAGTATATATAGATATTTGACCCATTTTTTATTTTATCATTTTATATCATCTTGTTTTATTTATTTTAATATATGATTTTTAATGTATGCACCTTAGATTGCTATAAGTATGGTAACATACTATGGATATTTGTTTTGATAAAATGCTATAGATTTACTTATATTTTATAATGAAATAACATAATGTATGCAAATGTAATATGATGGATGATACAAAATATGTATGTGATAACAAATATTTTATATGTAATAATCGATCTAGTTTATTTACTTGACAAAATGGCATCCAATCTATAGGAGGGAATGAAAGGAAGATGGGAAAATTATAATAATGAGATAGGAAAATTGCACATCAAATTTTTACAAGGAATAAAAGGTTGACTCAATCCTTATGAGAAGTATAAATCATTGTATTTCTTTCTAGGCTTATAAAAAACTATTTTTGTTGGCTTCATATAGACTTAGATTGAGAGATGGCCAACCATGACATAACCGATAAAAGTTATGAGTTTATCATTTTAACATAGAAATGTACTTAATATTTTTAGGGATTTTTATTATTTTTTGGACACTTATTGAATTGATTATTCTTTTTCCTTCATTTTTTAACCCCTACAATTAGTCTCATGTGACTAGGAAGATGCATGGGATCATCACCAATGACTAGATGTAGATGAATAAGGCATTCCCCCTCAATGATAATCCCATACATATAATAATATGTGAGGGATTAACACCAAGGATTAATTAAGGGAAAGAGATGTGTAATTAATTTTTTGACTTTCATAAGATTGATTTTTTATATTGTCTTTTTTTTTAGTGGTGGTGGGGGCGAATCTTATCCCAAAATATTGGCCTCCTGCAATCTTTAAGATGTAATGGATTAACACCAGGAATAAATATAGGATGATAAGGTTACCTAGATTGATCATGCTAGGTTTTTTCTAAGGTGAAAATTTGAAATGGGATTATGTCATGAATAATCTTATAGACAAGGTTTTAGACTAGAGTTTCTAAGTTTTCAATACAGTGTGTGGAAGAGGTGGACAAAACCCATAAGAACTAGGAGAATACTCTTATTTTATTCTAATTTTGATATTATTTTATAAATAGGAATAGGTTAGTATGAAATAAAGAAATGATAGGCTAATTTTTAAATCTTTAGTCACTTGAATCCATAGCTGAATAATTATCTTTAAAAAAAACAAAAATGAGAAAAAAACAAAACAAAAATGAATATTTTATTAATGTAGATAGGGAAATGTGGAATGAAAGATTATGTGAAGTAAAATTTAAGTGAAAAGAGTTCATAAATTTATCAAACTCTTTACCCACAAAGGTGTATAATTGATAACATCCATTATGAAAAATATTTAGTTACCAAAAATTGGCCTAACCAATTAAGTATATATTTTTGACCCTCTCCTTTTTTTATTAATTTTGTTTTCAAGTCTTAGGAAAATGTATACTACATGAATAGGGAAATCATGAACATTCCTATGGTATTTAAAATTTTCTTCATATGGCATGATCATTTTTATTAGTCCTATCATATCTGAGTGAAGTAAAATAAAATATTTTGAAAACTCAGTGAAAAGTTTTCTATGGTCTTATACTTCCCTAGTGGAGAGAGAATATACAAGAAGAATGATTTTTTTTGTTACTATTTTCTAATATTAACATATATAGTGTTTTTAGTTGACATGTGACTTTCCTAACATATTGTATGAAAAACAAATTAACATTTATAAAGATGCATTACTTGATGGCATGGATGAGATAGATCATCAAGATATTTAGGAGGTTGTTATTCATGTCTTAAGAGTTATCCCATGAAATTATGATGTACCTCCATGGTATAAATAAGATATTATAAACTAATGTGTATATGGGACTGTAGTTCCCAACCACATGTGCATTGAATGGGAGCTTGATATATTCATCATTTTTTGGATGCTAATTATCTTAGTTGTGGACTTAGTATAAATGGATATAATTGTTTGAATTTTTTCCTCACCTATTTTCTCCATTTTTATTATGTTATATTCTTAATTTTTTTCGCCTAGTGAGGTTTTAGGACTCTCACAACTCGATCTCAAAACACATGTTGTGGTCATGATGGGATCTTTGTCTTTGGGTGCTTGGGAGGATTCACTATACCATTGATATGAAAATGATAATAAATGTGAATCTGTGATATTTTATTAAGGGTTTCTTGGTGAAAATTAAATTACTTTAATCACCTTGGGTGATGAATGTATTTCCTATGTTTAAAACACTGATTTCTTGAAAGAGGGTATAATAGATTTACCTCATCCTATGGATCCAATACTTTCCCATGATAATGTTGTAGTGTTTGTCCTTGTGAATGTCATATACATTTGTTACAATATTTTTTGGACCCAAACTAATAGGTAATACCATGGTCCTAATGAAAAGTTAATTTAAGGCTATCATAACCTGAAAAGGTGTTTTTAGTTGTATAACATTTATTTTCTCCATAACCAAGATTTTATATAAATGATAAGGGTAATATATTAACAACATCCCCGTCATCAACCATTACTTTATTGACATAGTTATTATAAATCCAAATTTATAAGTACAAGACTAGATGTACACTCCTATCCATATCGATGTTTGTGGGGAGGCACCTAAGATCAAACAAGTAACAAACATATCTCAAGTCTTACCTAAGAGGATATATTTATAATGTCATATGGTTTATTTATGATTGTGGAAGAGGTGTGAGAATAGAAACATTATCCAATCCTAAGGAATCAAGTAATGTCAGACAATTGGGTAGGAGTGTTTTTAAGGTTCCTAAAAAAGATGTGATAGAAAGTATTTGTAAATTTGGAAATGAATTTATAGTTCCCCATGGGTTTTGGGTCACTTTGAATCTCACTATCCAAAATATTTTTAGGATAGTGAGTATTTGGTTGGTACTCTCTCATACGAATGATGATGTTTTCATCCTCATATTTTTATAACTCAATGAAATTTATCATTCTACTCTTTTTTTGAGGTCCTAGTCAGTTAGCCAAATTAGGATTAATTGGTGCAAACATGAAAGATTCAACACCATGAGTCATAGTTGAAAAGGGATGATTGATATGGTTATCTTATGGTTGATTTGGTATGTTATGTTTTTTAATATTAGAAAATGGGATTTGATAGATGCACAAGTTATAAATTTTATGCACCATATGAAATGTTGGAGGGGTTGGGGATTTGCATTTACATTATCAAAGGACATTCAACAAATGTATCTTTTTGGTTTTTAGGGAATAATTGGATAAATGTGTTGTAATCCATATATTCTCAAGAATCATGACCAATTTATGTATGGAAAATGAAATATACATTTAGATCATAATCCCTAGGCCTTTGGTTTTTATTTTGTTGACCAAACCTTTATTTATTGTTGTTTTGATATAAGAGTTGGTTTTAAAATTTAAACTTTTAATTTTGGTTAACATTTTGGTAATGGTTTTGATATTTATTATCACATGGTGGAATACATTATAAATATACTCTATGAGTTTTAGGTTCATGGTTTGATTTTTTTTACCTCCATTATTTTTGTTGATGTTGTTAATTTTCATGACATGGTTTTGGTTGTTAATTAAACCATTTTTATTTTTACCTTGGTCTGTCACACCATATGTGGCTGCATTTTAAACTCACTTTAGAATCTTAGGATCTTCATTTTTGGGACATTTTTTTATTTTCTTTTTGGTATCCCCCACTATTTTTATTATGGGAGATAATTTACCCATTAGGTATTATAGACACTATCTATGGATCGCTAATCTATCCTCAATGTGATTTAAAGTTCTTCATAAGATTTGTATGGAAAATTTTGGACATCTTCCCTTGCTTCTTTATTTAGAGATTTTTAGAAAAGTTTGCCTTATTCTCTCTGGTCCATGTGAGAACCATTGGAAAAGGAGTATAGTAATTGACACTACATTGAAATAAAGTGAGAAAAACTCATTATGTTCTTGATTGATTTACATTAACTCTCATATACCAGTTCAAAGTATTTTTTCATGTCAAATGGTTTCATAAATTCAGCCATGAGTTGATAGAAGGGATGGATGGAAGCCTTAAGGAGGTGATAATGATAATATAGATTAATTACTTCTATATTATTTATAAATATCTTAGCGAATAACCCATCACAAAATAGAATATTCCTGATGGTAGCGGCATATGCCTTAACATGTAAATTTTGATCTCCTTTCCCCTTGTATTTATGGAGTTCAATAAAGGGACATGGTAAAAACACCCCTCATATTTTTGAATCAATACAATAATTTAGTTATTATGTATAGGTTCCTCCTAGTTCCAAAATCCACCAAATGTGTGATATGATGGGCTTGATGGAAAGGGTTTTGGTAATAAGTGGGCATAAAACTACTAAGGGTAAGCGACAACGAGTGATAAGGCACATAATAACGTGATGTAAAATAGTTATTTAGCTAAGTGAATTCATAAAATGAGTGATTATACTATCATAAGGATTTGGAACATGTTATGTTATCCAAGACTTGTAAGGGTGGAAAATATGTGGGTACTATGTTGGTAGGCACATATTTAAGAGTGATGGGTGGCAGTGTGTTGGTCACCACATTTTTTGAGGGAGGATAATAGAAATAACAATCAATGGAAACTTGGATATGATTATGATAGGATGGAAATATGTTTGATGTGATGTTATTAGGTAATCCATAAGTAAGGATATCCCCAAGATTTTAGCTTGGCATATATGTAGTTGAGGGAAGATTAAGTTGATATTATAGCAATTGATAAGTTGATTTTGGGATGGGAATAAAAGATAAATGACCTTGATTTTTGATTTTTTATGTCTCTCCTTATTTTTAAAAAACTAATTTGGAGGGAGAATAAGTTAATAACCAAATATATAATGCGAGCCACAAAGGTAGTGATGAGTATATTTGGTGTAACATTGGTGGTAAGTTTGGAAGCCTATCTATGAAGAGTATTAAGAGGAAAGGATTTGTATCCTATGACAAATTGGATTTTTTTTCAAATGAATTTGGAGTGTGTTTACCTCTAAAATCATGGAATCCCTTTTTTGACCTGTTACTTCACTCCTACTTGTGCTCATAGACTAACTATTCTCAGAACTCAAGTAAATTTGGTGCATTTTCTTGATTTATGTGTTAATTGAGTCCTAAAATCCCTACCATCATGGATACCAAGTATATTAAAGAAATTTTAATGTATGAAACTTGGTATAAATATGACGTTTTGACTTATTTTTGTCTCCTCGTAACCCTAAAGTTATTTTGTGGCTATCAGATCTCGATGACTACTTATTAGAATCCAAAATATAAAAGTCTAATCATTAGTAGCCAAAATACAAAGGATGATTATTATTAGTTATAATATTGAGGGGTTTTTTTTATCAACATTTATAACCCAAGGACTTCAAATGAACAGTCAAATTCATGAGAGTTATTTGTGAAAGTTGGATCCCAATAGCCTTTCTACGTGTTAATTTTTTAGGCATAACTTTTGAACCATTCCTCTTATTTATGATCCATTGATGGTTTTATAAATATGCTTCTATAGATTAGATCATGGTATAATCTTTTTTTGAAAAGTGTGTCGATCAAAAAAATTCATCATTTTCGTGGCCAAGCTCCCTAATTTTATATAAATGCATTTAAATGACTTAAAAAGTTTTTTTAATCCAAAAAAATAACTTGTATTTCTATTTTACAAGTGTGAAAGTATTTAAAGTCAAAGGATTTTGGATTTTTGGATAAAAATACACAAGAAAATTCAAGCTTAAGTGAGTTTTGGTTTTGGAGCTAAAGATATTTCCCTCCATTGACCAAAATTTCTATAAATAGAAATCACAAGGCCATTCCTAGGCCTGGCTCATTTTTCATCCAAGGAGACATTGTGGACCCTACATCTTTTTTGATTGAATTTTTATTTCTTTATAGGGTAGTTTATCTCTCTTATGTTTCACCATGTTGTTACGTTGGTGAATATTGTAACCAAATGATTATTGTGGATAAAAACATTGTTATTCAAAATGAATATATTGATTAATTGAAATCTATGGAGAATGGCATTCACTTCCTATACATGCATGCAATATGGTGGATATTTTGTATTTCTCTCATGATTAACTACCCCTCAAACTCTTACATCATATTCTAGTTGTGGCTATGTTTATACTAGCTAAGCTAAGGATTGATTGACTTGGATTTTCTCAATCACCATTCCATATTCATCTTCATACCAATTGGATTTTTCTATATTTCCTCTTTCATTTTGCACTTTTTTTTAATAAATTTGTTAGCTAGAGTTTCAACAACACATTTGAATGCAATCTTGGTTTACAAATTACATTTTAATTATAAATATTATTCCATTATTGTTTAGGAATTATTAGATTCATGTTATGAAATGAGTAATTAATTCAATTATATTGTCATTGTTTGAATCTAAAAGAAATTGAAATATCATTTAGGAAAATTTTGTGAAATTTTCAATTCCAAATACTAATTTTCTCCCCTGTAATTCTTGAAATTGAATTTTTCACTTGTAGTTCCCAAAACTACCTTTTGAACATGTAGTTCCCAAAACTAATTTTTGCACCTACAATTCTAAAATTTTCCACTTGTGATTACCAAAACTAATTTTTACACCTACAACAAAATTTATTTTTGTAGCCTACAGTTCGTAGAACTAATTTTTGTACCATGTCATTTCCAAAACTCCTTTTTCCACCTTGCAGTCCCCAAAACTAATTTTTGTACTTTACAATTAAAAAAATAAAAAAGTAATTTAAATGTGAATATTTAATCTTGATTGCAAGCTTACTTTAATTTTTTTCACTTATGAAATTTTGAATACTTATATGCAATAAAAACATGCTGAAATTGGTAACATTTACATTAATTAAAATCATAAAATATTGATTTAATATTTAGGCAAATTTGATTATGTATGTTGTTGTTAATTCCTGAAACACATGGATTTAAACTCATGTGAATATAACTAAAATAATAAAAAATGTATTTTTGTCATACATATTAAATTTAAAAGTACATTTAAATCCCAAATTAGTAAAGTCCCCTTGTATTGGAATATCTTGCATTGACCAACTCAGTTACCCAGTCATCCAAAATCCAATAGATATTAACCTTAGAGAATTTTTTGATATCATTTCATAAGGGGTTGGATGGTCCTCGTCCCTCCTAATTTCATGTGCTAAATGACCCACCACTAGATTGGTGCTACAAGGAGGGCCATGAAAAATTTAGTGGAATTTTTAAACTTGACATTTTTAGAGGCATTGCCTATGCAAAGTTATGCAAACATGAAAACTACAAAATAGAAAAATAGTTAAAATATTAAATTCAATTGAGGGTGAGTTTAAAATTTTGTAACTCGATGAATATATAAAACCTAGGGGAACAAGAAAATGAAAAAACTAGGCACATTCAATTAGATAATAGCTAACATACAACAACTATTGCTCCCTTTGTTAATCTATTTATTTCCCCTGAAATCCCACCAATGGAGGCTAACCCCACTTGGATTTGTGGAGGTAATTTCCTATTAAGCATTATGGTAGTTACCCATGATTTACCAAAAAATACTTAAATGTTCTGACCTAGGTATGTGCAAGGTAGACTCTACATTCTCAAAGAACATATTCAAGTGTTCAAAGATGTTATTATAAGAACCCAAATCCAACATGAGTATGTTGTTTTCCACCTATTCCTTTATGAATTAGATGGATTATCCTATGGATGGTATTTGGGATTTCCTAATAGGTCTATCACCTCTTGGAATGACCTAGAAACTATCTTTATCAATCACTTCTAAGTGCCCATAGACCCCAATATCCTATACCATCAATTTCCTATAGATAATGGGGAACCAAATAACATAAATAGATTTTTTAACACCTAATTCCACAAGCTATATAAATTTTTGAAAGATCCTTATATGTAAATCGAGGTCAGTACTATATAAACCTATTTGATGTCTTTGGATCCCATGATGTCCATGTTTTTATGTAGGACTCTCAAAATAATTGTAACCTTGTCATTGGAACATAAATAAATTATTATGATTGAATAATAGATAATACCACAAATATAGTCGAGTGCATGCAACCAGATTCCCATGATCAATTAGGATATCATGGATAATGCATCGATGATGAACCCAATCCTAAGTTCTATGTATTATATACCAAATTAAGTATATAACCAAATTCCATTGAACTACATTCAAAAAAATCATCCATTCCTACCTCTAGATCATATGTTGTCTCATGCAAATAACTAATAAATCATGCCTATGGTCTGCAAAAACATTATTAACATGCCTCTCGCAAGTGGTTGTGATACTCTAAATAAAAACCAAAAAGTTATTCCATCATTTAATAAACACTCAAAAATATATTATTAATTCCCATAACTTAGTGATTTCCAATATACCTACATTTTTAAATGTTTTGGAAACTATGGTTAACCTGCTACTATAAGCAAGAAATCAACAAAAGGCTAATGAAAAAACTAAAGTGGTGAACTTGAATTACATGGTTTAACGATTGATGAATGACATGGTTAACTTATGGAGATAAGTGCCTCAAAATCACAATCAAAATACAAATAACCTACCTCAAAATAGAAACTTCAACTTTCAAATAACCAAACATCAATGGAACATGAAGCCAAATAATAGAAATGTGCCTAGTCCACTTAAAAACATTAATCAAAATAACATTAATGATTCAATATCTATCAAATTGGATGATTTAGAATTTACCACCTAGTGTAGGTTATATAATATTGTAGACCATGCTAAAATAGATTGTGCCAATTTTATATTAGTTTCAATAATCTTCCAGAAAAAAAGATGGACAACATTGAAATAATGCTTACACCTTAAAACAACTCAAACCAAAAGTGAGGGAATCTAGTTACTGTCATAGTCTTATAAATGTATAAATTAATGTATGAGAATTAAAATAGGATTGAATACAACTTATATAATTTCCATTATTTTAATAATTTTTGAATGGAAAATATATACATGTTGAAGAGTAAATTACAAAATCCATTGACTGCATCTACTCCTCTAAACAACACTTAAGTTCCACTTAATGAGAATTCAAATAATAACCTATTTATTTCTAAGTGGAATACCATGTATTATCAACTAAAGATAAATGCTATACCCCTACAAGCTAAAAAATATTTGAAGCAAAACAAACTCAGATGCAACATTATTGAATACCTAAAGAATACTTAGGCCAACATAACAATGTTTGATTTTCTTCAAATTTCTAATTAGAAAGGTTTACTACTTAAAGCTTTGACATTTCCAAAAAGGAAATAAACTAAGATATTAGTTGATGCACATGTTAAAAATTATAAATAAAATACTAAAACTCCTCATTTCCTCCTAACAATATGAATTTTTAGGAAGAACTTAAATAATTGTTTGGTGGATTTAGGTGCATCTAGTAACATCATGTCATACTTAGTTTTTTAATAATTAGTCCCAACTCATGTTAAATCAAGGAAGAAGGTGGATCGATAGGATAATTTAGATGTAAAATTGGTTGGTGAGATAAACCAAATTCATATGGATTTTTCTTCTGATCTAAGAGTGTAATAGTTCATTGAAATTATGGTGGTGTACATATCTTGTGTATATGGTATGTTTCTAAATAGAGATTTGGATATAATATTAAATGAGTATATGGTGACTAACTTATCTTAATTGTGGTTTTCATGGAATATGAAATCAAATAATAATTTAGAGTGAGCCTAAAATGACTCATATTATCACTAAGTATAACAAGATGAATGTAATTTTTCATGAGGACTCTAAACTCGAGGTTTACATGCCTGAAAATAAAGTAGAATCTCATGAAAATTGTTCTCATGAAATATCTTCATTTCATAGTGTTTCTCTTGTGTATGAAAAATGTGAAAGAAAATAATTTGAATATAGAGCATTGTCATCAATAGTTCTTTTTAGTGTTAGGCATGGCTGAAGGAAAAATCAAAAAGTTTGAACATGATGGTCCAAGTGAAAATAAAGAGTTGGTGATATAATAGGTATAAAATAATTCCATTGTAAACAACATAATTCCTACCTCAATGACCGAGGACCAAACTAGAAGGTCAATATTAGCTAAAGAACAAAGTCTATGCCACCTTATGTTGAGAAAACAAATGAAGAGGTAAACATTGTAGCATTACCTAACTCTTAGATTCTAATACATAGTTGAAGATCACTTATGGACCTTAAAATTTTATGGTTATAAGTCTAAGAATGGTTTTGGTACTATGTTTGAGCTCATAAACCCAAGAAGGAAGTCATATTAGGCATCCTTTTGATTGAAATTTACATGCACAAAAAACATGATTGAGTATGAAGCATTAGTACATGACTTCCAATTTTATCTGAAGAATAAATTAAAGAACCTAAAGGTGCATGGTGATTAATTATTGATGGTTAGGAAAGTGAGAATCCAATATGATTGCAATGACAAAACTTTATCTATATATTATAGCTACATATGGAATCTAATAGAGTATTTAGATGCATTCAATATACAAACAATACCTCATAGAATAAATCATATGTAGACACACTAGTAATATCCATGAGTACCTTAGAACTAATGTCTTATTTTAAATTGAGGAGATTCATAGTTATTTTAGTCTCTACTCTTATTCTTGATAATTTTAGGAACTTATAGGTATTCAATGATGATCAATACATCATTGAATTCATGACAAACAAATATCTATTTGAATCTCATATTAAAGATGAATATGACAGAGATGAATTTGAAATAGATGAAGAAGGATTGATAAATTTGAAAAAGAAAATTATACCAAAGGGTATGCTCTCACATAAAAGGATATTTGTTATGAATTATAAAAGGGGATAAAGACAAAACAGTCCCTTTCAAAGGTATGCTACACAAACATTGTAATTTGGGAAATGCCAACAACTTAAAAAATTTGTTTTAAGGCAAAATTTCACTTGAAATTAAAAATAGGGGATTTCACAAGCCCTAAAGGACTTCAGATATGGTATTTCCTAGAGTTAAAATATCACAATGTATTCAACATCTCCATTCCCACTCACACTATTTCTCTCAAATGGGAGTAAAACCATTCCATTAAAGGCAAAGGCAGGTGAATGCATTGATAGATCCTTTTATTTTAAAGGAGGTACATAATTTTATTTTAGTTAGAATAATTTTTTTATTTAGTAACTCCATGTGGGTGGAAAATATTTTACCAATTTGAAATAAGAACAAAGAGATGTAATTTTGTATAGACTTCTATAACCCGAACATAGCTTTGGAGAAGGATAATTACCCCCTTAATTCACTATATGAAATGTTAAAAATAGTGAATGATTCTCAAATAATGTCACTTCTAGATGATCATTTAGGCTATAATTAGGTGATGGTTAATTATGAAGATATAATTAAGACAAAAATTACAACAAAATGGGGTACATTCACATATAAAATGAAGTCATTTGGCCTAATCAATGCGACTGATACTTTTAAATGTGCCATGGACATTGCATTCAAAGATATGATTGGAAAATTTATTTTCATAAAGAACATGAGAAAATTACATGAGGGATTTGAGAATAATGGTGCAAATATCTAGAGAACATGACATCTCCCTAGATACAAAAAGTTTATATTCAGGGTTACTGATGGAAAATTATTTGGTCACATTATATTTGAAATAAGCATTTCCATAAACCCAAAAAGATTTGAGGTAATTCTTAAAAAATATATTATTTGGTATCATAAAATTGCTAAATTCATTCTTCGATAACATCAAATTCATATAGAAACAAGCTTTGGAAAGATAGTCAAACCTATCAACAACATGTTAAATAAGGATTATAAGATTGAATGGACCACCAAAGCACAAATATATATTTTTCAAATAAAGAAATTAATTGTAAATACTCTAGAGCTTATGAATCCTAACTATACACAACCCTTTTACATTTATTCCTTCACTTTAAAAAACTCAAGTGTTTATGTCCTGATTCAAAGAAAGGAGGTTGAAAACTAGAGAATAGTGTCTTTCATGAGCTCTCCACTAATAAATGTTTAACTTAGATATTAATTTTTTTTATAAAAAATCATTTGATTTTATCAAAGTAATTATAAAATTTAGGCATTACATCCCATGTAATAAAGTATTTATTGGTGTACTTGATCCCATAGTAAACCCCATGCTAATGTAAAATAAATTAGGCAACTAGAGAGGTTATTGGATGACCATTCTATAGGAATTTGACTTAGATATCCAGCTGATGAAGATTTTGAGAGGGTAGGGAATCATTAAGGAAATGGCAAAACTAGATCCACATATCATTTGATATTAGTATATAGTGAAAAGCATCATAGATGATGATCAATGTCATGATTTAGTCTACTACCTACTAAATAGTGAGTGCCCAAACCACCTGAAATCGACTTAGATAAAAGTTTTAAACCTAAAGATCATAAAATTCATGATAAAATTAGTCACACTAAATAAATAATCATGAAGGCATTTATTTGAGATGCCTAAATAAATAATAAGAAACTAAATTACTCAAGGACTTCTATGGGAAGTATGGAACTAGCCATAGTTTATGTAGTGCTACAATCCATCAGATACTTTAGGTGATTTATTACTATACACATGTTTTTAGGGATGTCTATGCTCACGTTAAAAAATTCTATACTTTTCAAGTTTATACACATAGAGAACACACCCTTTCTATGCCATTGTGGCTGGTTATTAAAGTCCAACCATTTTTAAAATGGGGATTAGACTTATTTGGAGTTATCAACACTAATTCTTCTACAAGACACAAATTCAATTTTATGGAAACTAATTATTACACATGATTAGCTGAAGCTCAAGTATTCAAGAGTTGTACCACTAACATGGTAATCAACTTTTTATGGATAATATCATCACCAAGTTTGGTTTGTCATTCACTATGGTATGTGATAATGGTCCCACATTTTCCTCTCTCCAATTTAATGAGTGTGCAAAATAAATTTGGTAATCCTCAAGTTATCATCTAATCATTACCTATAAGGTAATGGGGTAGCTAAATCAATGAATAAAAAATTAATAGATGTGATTAAAAATATCTTGGATAAAATCACATAGGGTTTTTATATCATGTTAAACTTTGTGTTATCGTCTGATATAGATAGAGTTAAATTATCCATGGACATGTCACATATCAACTCATTTATGGCCAATATTTTACACTTCTTGTGAATATGAGAATATAAAACTTGTAGTTTATGAGAGATTACCTAAAAACTAATGAAAATATTAAGGCTCAACTCCTAAGTATGATACAAATAAATGAAAAATGTGATGTACCCATTCTACACTTCAGCAAACACCAAGGATTTTTCGAGCATTGGTTTTAAAAATGAGTCAAAGTGAACATCATTTAGATCTCTGATTTAGTCCTTATATAGGAAACTACTCATGATAAAAAAGGATAACACAATAAGTTTGATGCCCTTTGGATAGGTCCCTACCAAATTGATAAAATCTTGGGAGTGAATGTATTATATATTAGGTGCTTAACTATCATTGACATTCAATTTCCTATCAATGTGTAGTTTCTCAATCAATATTTCCTAACATGAGTTGGCTTAGAAATCTTGTCTAAATAGCTAATTTTTAATTTTTTGTTTCTTAATTTCATCATCAATTTGGATTCATATTTATCTCTTTTGGTCTAGCCTATCTATTTTTCCACATGGGTTCTTCGCTGATCAAGAGATGAGGAAGATTGGTTTTTATTTATGTAACATGAGTGATATTCTAGTGTGTAAGTAATTTGAGTAAATCTTAACTTTAAATTATGTTTTCCAGTCAGTTTAGAAATCTAGGTTGTCATGTGTTTTTTAAATTTATTCATGTTTGGGTGAGTTTAGATAAATTATTTGGCCTCTAAAGATATTATCTTTAAACCATGAACGTAAAATCACATTTTAATGGTTTATAGCATTGCTTATATGAGCTTGTTTTGATTGAGGTAAAGGGTGAAAAATATACATTTATACCTTTCATTTTCCATGGTGGTCCCCAACCTAGAATTGAGATAGTAGAAATAAAGAAAGAAAGAGAAAAGAGAAATAAATTAAAAATATATTTTTTGAAAAAATTGATTTATGGGTGATTTGGGTAACCTGTACTAGGGTTATGGATCCTAGGGTGGTATTAGATAAATGGCTTAAGTGGAATCAAAGAAATCTATACTAGGACTATGAACACCTAGGTAGTAGTAGATCAATGTCAAAGTAAACATTCTCAAGGTAGAGTTCATTAAATTGATAATTTAAGCTATAGTAGCTAGTCCATTCAAGTTATACAAAGTGTTAATTAACTCATTTCCAAACATTGAGTCAATGAGAATATTATATTTGGTCTTGTAGCAATTTCTTTTTTTTTCCTATCTCATATTTGTTCATGTTATATATATTATCTTAGCTATAGATTCTAGTTTTATATACACATTTATCTAATTTCAAATTTCATGAACAAAATTCCATTTGATTTTATTTTCCAGTAGAGTTGTCATTTGATTTTACTTTCATAAAAATTCCATAATTCCTCTAGATTAATTAGTTTTAACTTATACCTTGTTATCTTGTACCATTAATTTTATGCATCTGACAAAGTTCTAAATGAAACAATGATATTTTTTAACACATACTTCTTTAAGATGTACAAACTATTGAACTATCTTTATATTAAAACTTAGGTCTCTAACATAGAAACCTATTTGATGGATTTAGATCCCATGGCCTCCATGTTCATTTGTAGGACTCCCACAACACTTGCAAACTTTTCCTTGGCATATCAATAAGCTATTACAATCAAATATTAGATGATTACAAAAGCATATGGATTTTTCACATTGCCTTCATTAGTGTAATGAGGTTCATATAATTAAATTCCCAATGTCAATCAAGCTCTCATGCATAATATGTACTTTTGATGAATCTAATCTCACATGCTATGTACTATATCCCAAGTTTGGTATATAACCCGACTCCCTTTAACTACATTCCCAATAATATAACATTCATACCTCTTAATCACATGTTTCCTTAAGAGAATAACCAATAAATCATCCATGTGGCCTACAAAAACATTATTTCCATACATATCACAAGTGGTTACACTACTCAAAATAATAAGCAGATTGTCCCATCATTTAAAAACATTAAAGTGTTTCATATTAATTCCAATAACTTGGTGCATCCCTATTTTCAAACATTTCAAATTTTGTGTAACCTATGGTTCAATTACTACTGCAAGAGGTAAATAAAAAATAATAACGTAAACCCTGAAGTGGTGAATATGCAGTAGATAGCTTAATGGTTGACGAATGACATGGTTAACTTATAAAGATAAGTACTTCAAAATCACAATAAAAATGAAAATAACCCACCTTAATATTGAAAATTCAGCTTTAAAATAAGAAATCATCAATGTAACTTGATGCCAAATAATGTTAATGTGCCTAGTCCACTTGACAACACCAATCAAAATAACAACAATCCTTCAAACTCCATCAACTTATCTAATTTGGCATTGCCCACCTAGTTTAGGTTTCATAATATAATAGACCAAACTAAAACTAATTGTTCCAATTTTATATTGTCCTCAAACACCTTCTATAAATATATTTACAACCTTGATGTAATGCCTACACTTGATAACAACTCAAACAAAAGTAGTAGAAAGCTAGGTATCACTATGGTCCTAGAAACATACAAGTACCCATATGAGAATGATAATGAGGTTGAAGGAAACTTCGATTAAGTCCTTAATTTCAATAAATGTCAAAGAATAAAAAAATATACATTTAGGAGTAAATTTCAAAATTTGTTGACTACATCTATTCCTACAAACAACACTTAAGCTTCACTTGATGAGAACTCAAATAACGAAGCATTTTTACCTAAAGAGAATACCATGTATTATCAACTGAAGAGAAATGATACACCCCTCAAGGTAAATAATTTTTAGAACAAAATAAACTTGGATAAAAAATTATTGAGGACCTAAAGAAGATTAAGGCCAATATAATGATATTTGTTTTGCTCCAAATTTCTAATCATAAAGACTTAGTACTGAGAGATTTGTCTACTCCAAAAAAGAAAATATTAAAACTCCTCACTTCCTCCTAATTTTTTTCAAGTTTTGGGAAAAACATACAATTTTTTTTTGTGGATTAAAGTGCATTTGCTAATACCATGTCATATTAAGTTTTCCATAAAGGAGAGATAACTCATGTTAAATCAAACATGAAGGTGGTTCAATTGGATAATTCAAATTTAAAGTTGATTGGTGAGCTAAACCAAATTCACATGATGTTAGCTTGTGATTAAATATTTTATTAGTTCATTAACATTTAGGTACTTAGTAGAGATTGGTTAATAACATTAAATGGGTATATGGAGACCAATTTTTCCCACATGTGGCTTCCAGGGCATGGTATACCTAATCAAACTAGAATTTAGCATGACTTAAACATAAATCATATGATCATTGATTATAACAAAATGAAAGGAGTTTTATATGAAGAGTCTAAAATTATGGTCTACATGACTTAAAATACTATGGAATCTTATGAGAACATGTCCATAAATATGTTGTTTGTGTAGGTAAAATTAGAGTTCAAAGATTTAGATCAGCTAAACAAAGAAGATATTATTTGTTCCTTGAAAAATATTTGTTTCATAATATTTCCCTTGTCTATGAAATTTTTAAATAGACTTACTAAATACAAAACACGATCATTGATATTTCTTGTCAACATTAGGCATGGTCAAAATAGAACTCAAAAATTTTGAGCATGATTGTCCTAGTGAAAATAATGAGTTAATGAGTCATTAGGAAAAAAATTATTACATTCTAAACAACCCAATGCCTACCTCCACCACTAGGGATCAAACTATAAGGTCATTATTAGATGAATAACAAAGTATATGCACTTGGAGTCCCTAAAACTAATTGTTTCACCTATAGTTCTTGAAACTAATTTTTACACCTTTAGTTATTCAAGATATTAGTTACACTTGCATTTCCCAAAACTACTTTTTTCAGCATAAAATTCCCAAGACTAATTTTTACACCTTGTAGTTCCCAAAAATATTTTTTTCACCCTATAGTTCCCAAAAATGCCTTTTTTCCTATAGTCTCCAAAACTGCTTCATGCACCATGTAGTTACCAAAACTATTTTTTGTTGTTTGTTGTTAAAAAATATTATTTCAATTTATATGTGAATGTTTAATATTGATTGGAAACTTCCTTTCATTGATTTTTAACTTATGCATTGTTTAATACATGTGTAATGAAAACATGTTGAAATCAACCACATTTCTATTATTTGAAAATCTTAAAACATTGATTTATTATTTAGATAAACTTGATTATGCATGTTGTTGATTCACAAAACACAAGGATTTAAACTCATATGAAAAAAATTAAATCAGTAGAACTTACATTTATCTCATATATGTTAAAGTTAAAACTAAATTTAAATTTCAAATCAACAAAGGTCCCTTACAAATTAATAGTTTGTATTGACCAACTAGGTTACACAGTCTTCAAAAACCTAGTAGATATAGACATTGGGGAGATTTTTTGATCTACTTTCAGGAGAGGTTAGACAGTTCCTATCCCTCCTATGTTTTTATGACAAATGACCCATCAATATGAAGGATTCTTCATGTACTATTTAGGTGGTATGAAAGTTTTTTTTATTAATGTTTGATGAAGGTGGGGATAATTACAATCTACATAGCACATTTTCTAAAAAACATATCCTTTCAACATTTTGATAAAATGTCATCATGCTTTTGACATCAGGGATTTGTAGATTAATATGAGTTCTATTAAAAATTTGAGGGTAAATCTCACCTCTAGTAGTAACATTTATTTAATTGGATTCATGGTAATTACTGGAAATTTGTTAAATATCCTACTAATCCTAGCTCACTACATGAGACTTGGTTTAAAAGACAAAAGAATAATAACTATGAAATGAATATTGGTTATCCATGTTTTAATTGGAGTTCATGATTAAGTTAAAGACATAGGCTTAACCTATATTTTTAAGACTTATTTTATTAGCTTAAGGTAAAAAATCCTATCAAATTCTTATCAAAGAATATTCATGTAGTGTATGTACTCCCATAGAATAAATAAACATTTGAAGAAGGATGTGGGAAAGAAAGGAAAAATAAAATGAAAAAGGAGAAAACACTCATGTTGGGCTGAAAAAATTTGTTCATATATAAAAATCCATCTTAACCTTCATGTAATAAAATTTTCAAACTTTGGTTAAGATAACCTATGAAATTATTATTTTATGGGTGATCAATTGTTTTGGTTAATTAGGTTAGTTTGGTTGAGAGTTTTAGATGGGAATATCTGAAAGGGATGGTTAGTAAGGATGACCTATTAACATGATGTTTTTATAAATGGGTGGTAAAGTATGTTTTGTCTATACTAGACTAATTTAGATACATCAAACTACTTGTTAAGGGTGATAAATTGAGATGTGATAGCATTCCAAGAGTATTTGGAATTGATAAGGATAAGTTAACAAATCTCTTGGTATTCACTAGGTTCTAAGAATTAGGAGAAGTTAGGCTAAAAGACTCTAGGATTTTGGATTTATCTATAGATTTGGGATGTTATGAATAATGGCATCCAAAAATAAAATAAAAAATGAAAAGGCTATATTTAAAGATAAAAGTAAACGATCAGATTTGTAAGTTATGGGTTTGGTCATCTAGAAGTTGGATTTGTGGTTTTATTTGGGATTTTGATAGTCTTATTTTGTCTTCAATATCATCTAATTGAATAATGATGAGGATAGGAATATTATTAAAGATAAATATTTCCATTTTAAGCTCTAATTCTATGTCATTTTAATCATTACTTACTTGTACAGGGGCTAACACTTTGGGAACTGTTCCTACTATGTGTAAATGAGATTATTCAAGAAGATTCACTCAAGATAGAGGAAAACATTTGTTTTGGATTATTTTAATTTTTTTTTAGTATTATTATTTATAATCATATATTTTATTTGGTTTTTTTAAACCAAAGGTATACTTGATAATTTTTATGTCAAGTGTTGTTTTAATTGTTCTGTTGGGCTTGTCTATGTTTGAGAAAGGCTTTTTGAAATGAAAGTGAAAGTAAACTATTACTAGAAATTAAATTAATAAAATAAAAGAAATTAGTTTTTTTCCCATGAATATATATGCATGAAAAGCTAACAAAACTCAATTTAATAAACTAATTAATGGATTTGTTGATTTTTGTTAAAAAAAATAATATAAAGAGTATATAATTTTGTATATGTTTCATAGAAGGAATATTTTTATTTTTGTGTTTTGATATGGACAAAATGATATTATAATGTTTGCTTTAATTTATAGATATGAAAATGAATACATTCATATTTTGTATGTGTATAATTCCATCTATGAATTCTAATATCTATTGTTAGCATTCAATGATTAAATACAAGTTTTATGTTTTGTTATGAATATTGTATACATCTATATTTGATGTGAAATTAAATTAATTATTATTTAAGTTATGATCTATGATTTTGGATGTATTTTATTAGCATGCAAAAATACAAAAGGACCCTAAATGTAAATTATCTTTTTGGTTTTTAATTTTTGTATGAAAGTTTCTTTTTTGTGTTATGTGTGGAATGTTTGTGCTTAAAAGTGAATGATAAGCATTATTTTTGGATTTAATTATTATTTTTTATTATCTACCTTTGATATAACATTTAAGATATTATTCTTTTGGATCTAATACATATGAATTTAAATATGAAAGATTGATTAATTTTTTAATTCAAAGGAGGAGGAATAAGTGAATTATTTTTAATCTTTTATGTAAGAATTTTATGAACAAAATATAATATATTAATTGTAAACACTCAATTCTCATCACTTTTGTGTCAAAATTTTAATCATAATTAATTTTTTGCAGTATGCATAAATCATTGAAACACCCAAATTCACTCACACAACTAACATGCAGACTCTGAAACACATTGGGGAATCATTCAATGGGGAAATGCATCATAACCAACTGTCATCTTTGTTTGATTCATCCTGATCTAAATTGTTATTTTTTAAGTGACATTCTATGGTAATTAACTGGAATAAATGATTAAATTATGATATTATAGAAATTAATTAGAATATAATCATGATTACTTCGATAATCAAATCAAACCACATGGATAATTATAAAATCCATATAAGTTAGCTAAATTTCTAGTCTGTTAAATCCAAAATTTATCAAATATCAAGATTTATGACATCAATTAGAAAGTTGTTAAGCATTTTCATGAATGCAAGAAATATCAACATAAATTCATAATTTGGAAGTCATGCTTCACTAATGAAACATCTTTCCAAAATATTTATTACATTAATCACTCTGGATTGAATGAATTCTTAGCCTCTCATCTTGTTCTTGATCCAACACCTATAATTTATTTGACCAAGTTATAAATAGAGGATGACCCCTCTAGTCATATCAATTTTTTTTTGTGTGGATATATAGTTTAGAAATATTATAAAATATTTAACAATTTATTGCTTTGATTCCACCAAACGACCCATAGACAAGGGGAAATACCACCAAAATCAACAACATGGCATTGATAAATACTCCTAACTCTATAATCTGGGAACAAAAAACCTAGATTATGTTTGGATGGAACATCCATGAGGAAGGTATATTCATTTTTATTGTGTTTTCTATTTGTTAATTTAACTTTATGTCTTGAATAATCTAAAGGATTATGCCTAAGGTGTCTTATTCATCAATTTGTTTTTTAAAATTAACTAACCCTTTATGCAATTCTAATCTACATTTAACATGACTAGTGGGATTGATACACCCCACAATATCCTTGGGAACATTCTATCATCTCCTAAATTTAGAAAAGACAATTTTTGAGATTTTTTACTTATTTTTTGTTATTTTATCCATGATTTTATTTTATACTAATTTATTGGATCACATTACATATTAATGGAATTACATACCATAATCATCAATTTTGACCTATGCAATAGTGATATCATTCTCAGGGTATTTTTTGTCTTTATGTGTTTTCAAGAAAATAACAAGAATGCTTTATGTTAAGATGATATTGCATTATAGAATGATGGCATCACTCTGATAAATTAGATAATAAAAATGGTGAGATCATGTAACCTAATGGGAAAAATACATGTTAAACAAATACATCATCCTACTAAATGGTGGCATTCCTAAGGTAATATTTTATATATTTTGTTTCCTATCATTTCCTTATATTGGTAGTAACTTCCTACTAATAGATGATATTTCCTTGATAATCGATGATATCGCCCTATAAAATTAACTATATCACCTTGATAATTAGTGCAATCACTAGTGGATTGTGTTATGTTTGTCTCTCTATAAAAATGGGATACCCCTGCTAAATGATAAGATCACTCTACTAAATGATAGGATCACACTGTGTATTTTTCATAAGAGCTTAACACTAAAGATATCAAATTCTCATCCATGTCAAAGAACACATTACAAACTTATAATTTTTTTTTCACATGATCAAAAGTGAAATAAAATGGATTAAAAATAATAAAAAGATTTTATTTTGCAAGTAATTCATGTGGTGTCTAAAACGACTTGATCTATATATTTTGGCTTAAAAACTTGTTTGATATCAAGTCATTTGATTTCTTTGTTTTTGTTAAGTGTTTATTCATGAATTGTGTGTATTTTTGAGACCTATTACATGCGTATGCTCTCTTATTGTTCTTCAAAAATTGGGTGACCCAAAAACGTAAAACAAGTCACTTGTATTTAACCCCAAAAATCACCAAAGTACAATCTTTTCTTTCCCTTAGTGGGATTCATGAGAATCAAAAATGCCATTATCTTCCCATGTTTTATTTTATTCTACATGATTTGGGTGTCACTGACTTATTGAAGGTCATTAGGGAAGTTGACTATGACTTGTTATCCCTAAATTTATGTCAAACCCCATTTATCCTACAGGGTATAGAAATTGAGGAGCATGCTCAAGTAAAATCCCAAATAATCATTTTTCAAAAACATTATAACATGTAGAGCCTAACTTGATCCAATACCTATGGTTATTTTTGGTCCCATAAAGAATCCATAAATTAAAAATTTTGATCATTGAGAAGTGATGACTTGCATGATCATGAAGGGGTAAGACCTTATTGAAACTAGCTTGGTTTTGGATTTTTCATTGATTGAATTTGAGATACATACCAAAATGTATTTTTGACCAAATTTTGGCTCTTGGATCCAAAATTGGTCACCCACTATTTGAAAGTTTAGTTGCCTAAGTCTATACCTTTATCCAAGTCTAGTATGTAGGTTTCATTCAGAAGAAGTGTTATTATACAAAGCTAAAGTCTTTTACATGTAAAAAACCCAAGTTTTATCCTTTTGAAAGTTTTATTCTTTCATCTTTTTGCTAAGTCCTTTACAATAAATGCTTTCATAGGGTTTGTTATGGTCTTTTGATAAGTGTTCATTCTTTTAGGTTTTTTATCTATTGGTTTTTTGTTTAAATCCTTTGCCAAATTCTTTTAGAATTTTTTTCCAAAGTAACTTTCCCAAAGGAATATTTCAATTCAAAAAGGACCTTTTCAAAAATTTTGAAGGGTATGTTTCATTTTTCTGAAGGGTATTTTTTTTAAGAAAAGTCCATTTCAATTTTTTGAAAGATTATTTGCAACTTTCTCGAAAGACTCTTTCAAGCCAAAAGTGGACAATTACAAATATTATAAAGGGAATTTCATAAATTCTGATGGGATGCTTTGAAACAAGCCAAATGACATTTTCATTTTTGTAAAAGGTGCTTTGCAAAAAGTCCACATAAATTATCCCTTACAAAAATCTTGAAGGACACTTACAATTTTTTAAAGGTCACTTTCAATTCTAAGGGGCCATTCAAATTTATCTCAAAGGGTATATTCCTTTCAAAAGGACCATTTCAAAAATTCAAAGGATCATTTGCAAAAAAACCCAAAAGAATTCTTTCTAAAAGATTGTCTGAGGAATTCTTTCAGAGAAATTGTCAAACATAAAAAACCCAAATGAATTCTTTCAAGAGAATCATCCATGGAAAAAATGCCAAAAGTAAAGGAAGAAGATCTTGAAATAATGCTGAAGACAGTAATTTCAAAGAAATACTTGAAGGTGAAGGCCCAAAAAATGTCAAGTTTAGAATGCAAAAATTAGATGTTGGGATTCAAATAAAAGATGACAGCCCATAGAAAGTCAATTTTAAACTACAAGGAACAGATGTTGCTATTAAAAAGACTTGAAGGGAACCTAAGGACAAATATGTAAATGAAAAATGGCATGAATCTTGAGCTTTGATGCATAACAAGTAGAAATAGGTAGGTCAATGGTTTGAGTTATTACACCGTTACACAGCTCAATGAGCCAGTAAAGAACAACTTACATTGAAATGACATTCCAATAGATGGATTCATCTATAGAAAAAAGTAGTTCAACATATCTTGATTCCATTGGTGTAATAGTAAAGGGAGTTTTTTATAGAATACAATTTAACTATTTCTATTTTCAAGATTGACACATGTCTAAGTGACCTTGAATTTCTTTTGCTTGATCTCTATCTTAAAGGCTATAAATATGAATTCTCTTAGCCCTTTAGGGGGATCCATATGAGTATGGAAAATATTTGATCAATTGTACACCTTTTTTTATCAATAAAATGATAATTATTTACCTCTTCCATAAATATTTATAGTGTGCTCTACCTGAATGTTGAATTTGCCTAGTGAAGACTATGTATTCTTTAGCATTGTACTTCATCCTTTCACCTATTTGTAACTTCTTATTGTAGGGCACGTGAAGTGTTCTATGAGATTTCTATGTCTAAGTGAGTTTGTCTTTTCATTAGTGCCATTCAAGGCCTCTTGTCTAGTCCTCCTAGTATATGATAATCTTTCATGACCTCATAGTGTAATATTGATACAAGAAAATAAAGATTGGGAAAGTGTATGTTGGTTATTGTTTTGGTCATAAGTGTCATATACATGTGGTTGGAAGCCATAATATATTTTGGTGTATCACCTCCATTAGTTCAGGTTTGCTTTTAGTTTTCCTCATTCCTTTTTCAATCCCAAGTTAACAATAGTAGAAGTAGTAGTCAAGTGGTACATCGAGGGGAGCTAGCCCCTAATCTAGAGATTCATCTCAATAGAATTTTAACCCACAACAAGAGAGATGATTCCATTTTGTCTCTTGGATGAGGAGAGTTGAGAATCTCCTCAAGGGTGAAAATCCGAGCATCAATAGTTTTTGGCATGCCTAGTGATACAATTTGTCCAAGGAAATGAAGAATTCTTGGTGTGTTCTTAAATTAATCAACCTTTTGGAGGCATTTAAATCAAAATCAATGGTGAATTTGAGTTGAATCAGTTGGTCAAGCAGCCCTAGTACATCAATAAATCATATTTGGTATTTATAATTCTATTTTTGAGTAGTATGTATCTTGTGTTCCTTCATATAGATATGATCAAGCTTAGGTTGTTCATGCAATGACTTCAAGTAACCATCCTAATTATCCTTCTCATAGTGAATCCAAGAGTGCTAAGGAGATAATTTTGGAGTTTTAGAAGCAAATGTTGGAAATAGATAGATTGAATGAGTGAAATATATATGAACAAGAGCTTATGTATAAGGAGGAATGCTTGTTTAAGCAAGCTCAAGTCATGCAATCCATGGAAGAGAAACTAGTAAGGTGGAGAAGTCAATCCACTCAAGGTAGTCAGCTTTGTACCCTTTCTTCCATCCTAAATCATCTTCCTCCTATACAAAATAAATCCTTCCCCTGTACACCAAATCCTTTTTTATCAAATAACACTTGTTCACTAAAATAAAATGAGTCAACCTTTTAATCCATCTAATGCATTAACTACTCATGTTGTTAATCCTTTGCACCTAGCAATCCAACACCAAAGGACATTATAACAGCCTTCTATGGAAACTAATTTTTTTAATTCCTTAGATTTTGATCCCTCCTTTAAATAAAATCATCCTACTTCTTTTGGAAAACAATAGGTCCATCCTCAAACAACTTTTCCTATGCATGTGCAAACTCTTACTAGTCTTCCTTAACCTCCTCAAGCAATTCAATCTGATGTCAATATCCCAAGTTGGAGAAAAGTCTATCATGAACCAGCTCAAGGCCTTGAGAAAGTGAATGAAGTTTTTGCCTATCATCAAGAAGAGCCACATGATGTCAAGATTCTAAGTTGTAAGAGTTATCATCATGAATAAGCCTAAAAGTTTGAAGAAGAATAGATTAAAAAAACTGTCTATTAGTTTCACATGTGGGAAGGATGTTATTCAAATGCAAACACAACATAAAGAGGAGAGGAATGAAGATATTGATGAGAATATTGTGGATATAGAATTAATGTTGGTGAGTCATTATCCTACTCCTCAATCTGAAATAGGTTCAAGTGATGAAAATTTTCAAAGCTTTGATACAGTGATTGCAAGATGGAAAGAAGAGCATGAAAATTTCCCATTGTCTTTCAAACTAGACAAGGATGTTTCTTCCCCTCCCACCCTCTCGTTGGAGGAAAGAGAAAATTCCTTGTGTGAGGTGGAAGACAAAATTGTAGAATTCAAAGGTGAAGAAGATAATCTAAGTGTAAAGAAGGTAGCAGGTATAGAGATTTGTAGAGGTTTCATTATCTCTACTTGATAAACTTCCTTTTGGTCATGATGAAGATAGTGAAAAATTCATAGTAAGTGATGCTGAAGAATGTAAGAATGGTAAGCTCTCTTCCCCTTTGTTTGAGGGATTTCCCTTTTATTTTGATGAAGATAATGACCATGACATGGGACTTGAGTTGAATGAGGTTCAAGATCAAGTTATTTAATATCTAGAGACTTTGGTTCTTGAGCAATTAAAGAGGTCTAATTTTTTTTATAATAGATTTAAATAAGGAATTATTGAGTGAGAAAATGATGATTTCTAGAATGATCTAGAATTTTTTTGTCTCAGCTCAAACATAATACTAGCCACCCTCCTTCAAGAGAGCTATGATGAAGTACGAGATTAGTTTGATAATATTCTCAAAGAGATGGAAAAGAATGAGTTAGTCCATGATTCATACCAAGAGGTACATGAGACAAATAAACCCTATCATGATGAGGTAGTAGTCATTGATCCATTGATGGACTACACTAGCATGAGACATATTTCAAAGAGAAAGATGAGTACATGTATGTTGGAGACATGTTTAAACCTAGTCCACCTAAGTACATGCCAATAAAGGTGGCAAGTAATAAGGATGAGTCACCAATATCCTACTCCAACCAACCACTTGTCTATCATCATGAGGTTTCTTACCATGGAAGAGACCTAAGAAGTTTTCCCTTTGATCCAGGAGGAAGAAGATCATATCTGATTAGTTATACATAATTAGTTTTCTTTCTATTATGTCTTATCTTTCTTTAAGTTCTAAGTATCACATGTGTGTTTTCTTTGGTCTTTGTTGTGTGTCTCTTTCCCTTTATGTGTTTGAGGTAGTCAATGGTTGTCTTGTTAATCAAGTTCTAAATCATGGTCAAGGTTTTTAGTTTATTTTAGTCCTTCATTGACTACATGCCCAATGGACTATTTAGACTATCAGTCTAGTCAGTATAGTAGGCATAATACCCCTGTGAGTCACAAATTTATTGACCAAATTTTAGTTCTTCAAGCCAAAATTGGTCACCCCCTATCTAAAAATTTAGCTGCCTAAGTCTATACCTTTGTCCAAGTCTAGTATGTAGGTTTCATTCAAAACAAGTGTTATTATACAGATCTAAATTATTTTACATGTAAAAACCCCAAGCATTTTCCTTTTGAGATATTTATTATTTAGTCTTTTGGCTAAGTCCTTTGTAATGAATTCTTTCAGAGGGTTTGTTATGGTCTTTTGCTAAGTGTTCATTCTTTTGAGTTTTTTGTCTGTAGCTTTTTTATCTGAAGACTTTGCAAAATTATTTTGGACTTTTTGTCTAAAGTAACTTTATTAAAGGAAAGCTAAAAAGGACCTTTTAAAAAATTCCAAAGGGTATGTTTCATTTTCCAAAGGGTATCTTTTATCAGGAAAGGTCCATTTCAATTTTTTGAAAGATCATTTGTAACCTTCCCAAAGGACTCTTTCAAGCCAAAAGTGGACACTTATAAATCTTCTGAAGGGTATTTGAGAAAGTTTAAAGGGATTTTTTCAAATAAATTGAATAATATTTTTATTTTTGTGAAGGGCACTTTGTAAAAATTCCATATAAATTGTCCCTTACAAAAATCTCAAAGGACACTTGCATTTTTTTGAAGGTCACTTTCAAGTAGAAGTGGTCATTTACATTTCTCCCAAAGGGTATGTTATTTTCAAAAGGACTATTTAAAAAATCTAAAGGATCACTTCCAAAAAACCCAAAAGAATTATTTTCAAAAGATTGTCTGAGGAATTCTTTTAGAGAAATTGTCAAACACAAAAAACTCGAATGAATTCTTTTGGGAGAATCATCCATGGAAAAAATACTTAGAGGAAAGGAAGAAGTGCATGAAAGAATTATTTTGGAAAAATTATTTGAATTTTTTTTTAAGACAATAATTCTAAAGAAATACTTGAAAGCGATGACCCGTAAAATGTCATGTTTAGAATGTGAAAATTAGTTGTTGGGATTCAAACAAAAGATGAGGACCCATAGAAAGTCAATTTTAAAATATGAGGTAAAGCCATTAATATTAAAAATACTTTATGGAAACTTTAAGATACATATGGAAATTACAAATGGCATGAATCCTAAGCTTTGATAAATAGCAAGCAGAAATAGGCAAGTCAATGATTCGAGTTGTTACACTGTTACACAACTTGATGAGCTAGTAAAGAATAGCTTGCATTAAAATGACATTCCAATAGATGGACTCATCTATAACAAAATGTAGTTAGGAATATCTTGAGTCTACTGGTGTAACCATAAATTGAGTTTCTTATATAATGTAGCATAACTATTTTTATTTTCAAGATTGATACATGTCCAAGTGACCTTGAACTCCTTTTGCTCGATCTCTCTCTTAAAGGCTATAAATATGGATTCTCTTGGATCTTTAGGGGGATCCATCTAATTATGGTGAATCTCTACCAAATTTTACACATTTATTTATCAATAAAATGACTAAGTATTTACCTATTCCACAACTGTTCATAGTGTGCTCTATTTGAATGTTGCATTTGCCTAGTGAAGACTATGGATTCCTTAACATTGTACTTCATTCTTTCACCTATTTGTATCTTCTTATTATAGGGAAAATGAAGTGTTCTAGGAGATATTTATGTCTAAGTGAGTTTTTCTTTTCATCAGTGCCATTCAAGGCCTCTTGTATAGTCCTCCTAATATAAGATTATCTTTCATGACCTCATAGTGTAATATTGATGCAAGAAGATAAAGATTGGGAAAGTGTATCTTAGTCATTGTTTTAGTCATAAGTTTCATATACATGTGGTTGGAATCCATCATATATTTTAGTGTATCACCTCCATTAGTTTAGGCTTCTTTTTAGTTTTCCTCATTCCTTTTTCAACCCCAAGTTAACAGTATTAGAAGAAGCAGTCGAGTGGTACATCAAGGGGAGATAGCCCCTAATCTAGAGATTCATCTCAACAGAATTATCACCCAAAGTGAGAGAAATGATTCAATTTTTCCACATGGATGAGGAGAGTTGAGCATCTCTTCAGGGGTTCAAATCCAAGTATCAATAGGCATATTAGGACCATTTGGTAACCCAAATTATAAATGTTTTAGCATAAGACCTATTGGCCACAAAATCTTCACTTATGTAGGGATTATAAAATAAAAATCTCCTACATATTACTTATCACATATATACTATGAGAGAGGGTGGGTATTTCACATTTATTTAAAATAAATGTTTCCTCTCATGGTGAGTAAATTGATGGATTAGTGATTGTGTTGTAAACCCATTCTACCACTAACATAGTGTTATCTTTCTTTTATGTTATTGTTTGGATGTTTTTTTATACTAGTCTTGTATTCAAACTAATTACAAAACAAGTAAAATCTAAATAAAGTCTAAAACATTATCATATCAAATCTAAACAAAGAGGTTTTATTCTACCCAATTTTTTGTGATTATTGTATCATGCCCTAAGGCATCACTCTACCCAATTTGGGGTTATATTTGTTGCATTATAAAGTGTTATGTTGTCAGTTTGGTATATTAATTTATTATATTATACCATTATGCTACCCATTTCAAAATAATTCTAAATCAAATATGTTTGAATCAAAATCCATTTCTCATTCTAATCCTAATCATTTCCAATTTCACAAGTTTTTCCATTTTCAAGTCAAATTTGGTTTCAATTTAATTAAAAATTCCAAATTTTCATTGGAAAACTAAGGTCAAATTTTAAAAAGTCAACCAAGTTCAAATTTTAAAAATCAACTAAGGTCAACTTTCAAAACTTTGACTAAAGTTAAAAATTTTAAACTAGCATAGATCAACTTTTAAAAGTCAAATAAAGTCAACTTTGAACTCAAGTCAATTCTAAACATAACATGTGAATCAAATTCAAAGGTTGGGTCAAAATCAAATACTTTCAAGATTTAAAGTTCAAGATTGGGTAAGAGACACTAGATAAATCATTATTAAACCTTTCAACTATTTCATTCTAACTTTATGAAAGATATTTTAGTCAAACATTATGTTACGTTTAACATTATGCTTGGACAAAATTTAGCAGTAGAATAAAAAATTATGTTACTTGAACCTTCTAATTTTATAGTGAAATATTCCAACAACATTCAAAGTCACAACTTGAATTCCAATCACTTCTCAAATTTACACATTTGCTTTTAATTCTCAAAACCAAAGATTATATATAATCATATAAAATAAATATGAGGACCACCTTGTTAGAGAGTTTTTAGTGATTTCATGGAGGTGTCCAGATGTGTGGATGAACTGTCTTGATAGTATAAGTGTCAATGACAAAGTGTGAAATGTGCTTGTCCTAGTATGATTGATGTAGGCTTGGTTGATCTTAAATTTTGTCTTGATTAGGGATCGGTATAAATTATTAAGCATGTGTTACGTGTCCTATCATAGGTTAAGGATGATTAGAGAGCTAGTGAAAGTGTATATTATTCATCTGGTTCTTCATTATGTTCATCTTGGCATAGTTGGTTTTATGATATGAAAAATTGAGTAGGTAGTTTATTGATATCACCATTGTCATGTATGGATGAGTCAGGGGGAGTTGGTCATATGGGTGTGATCAAATTAGTCCCAAGTTGATATGGTTCAAATTTTAGGTGATTATTTTGAGTTTAGCTAGAGATATGTGGGTACAAAATTGGCCTCTTAGACATAAGTTCACTAAGTTTATATACTTAGCTAGACTATCACTACACATCATAAAAATATGAATAAACAAAAAAGATTTTGCATTTAATGCAATGAATAAAAAATCCAATTTAGGTCAATTGTTTTCATGGAGAATTTTTCTTTATTTCCAAGAATATGCCCTAAAAATTTGGTGTCTTGAAGTGATTTATAACTCAAGTTATAAAGATTCAAAGTTTCTCTAGCAAACTATGATGGACTAGAGACCATCAAGTCTAATCATGTTGAAGTCTGAGGTTATCGGTATAGAAGATCCAATGGTAAGTGCTTAATCATACATATTAAGATCAATAATACTGATTAATTAAACATTTTAAAGGTTTCACACACTGGTTACAAGTGTCACAAGATCACTAATATGATAGAATATCAATGATGTAGGACAAGTTAAATATTCAACAAAACATGTGGGACTACATAGTGGCCAAAGCACATGGATTGATAGGAAAGTTTTTAGATAGCACATGAGGGTACCAAGTGCCATAGGAGTTCTGATCAATATCTAATGGTGAGTGTTGCAATTTAAAGTCTAGGTTACTCTTAAAGAGATCAACATAGTGCATTTGTTTCAAATTTTTAGGAAGCAATGAAATGATGATAAGTGATCAATGTTTAATAGTGAGAAAAGGTAAATATAAAGATAATTTAGAGGGATATTAAAAATTCATATTCATTCAAGTTATGCAAGGACATGAGATGATGGAAAAGTATTTGAAGTTTAACATTTGGTCATTGACAATTGGAATTCAAATATTCAAATTTGTGAGGGAAAACTAGCATGTAGTTTTTATGCCATAACTTTTGATATCTGCATAATTTGACCATGGTGTAAGAGGAGAAGTTGTAGAAGACTTCATGGAACATCCAAATAACCTAGTTATAAGGTCTAGTTTTTTGTATAGTCAAGGATATAGATCTCCAAATTTGACTATGTATGTGTTCATACTCTGCAATTAACCTGAGAAGGGTAATTGAGTTGTTTTTTATGGTATTTTAATTTTTTAATATGAATTAAGTGTTAGAAAATGTTTTAGACTTCATGAGTACCATCTTTTTAGATTATAGATTTTTTATCAATATAGATTCTTTATGATCAAAGGATTATAAATTAACTCTATGATCATTCTTGGTGATTGTATGTACATAATTATATTTGGGCTAATTGTGTTTTAGCATAAGGGTGTTATGATGGATGTTGTCACTTAGGGAGGACCTATAAGTTATTCGGAGTGGACCTATGCATTTTTAAGTGGTCTTATGTTTATAAATTACTTGATGAGGTGCTAAATGGGTGAATAGGTCTCCATGAGACCTATAAGGGCTACTTAGGCCTAATTGAAAGGTGTAGTTGCTTAAGTATGAACCGCAATTGCTATGGCTGGCTTATGTGGATGGTATTGAGCTATGTTAGATGGCTTAAGGGATAATAAAAGTATTATGGCTGACCTAGAAGATAATAATCATGATGGGTCTATAAAACTGAAATCAAAGATGGTTATTTCTAGACTTGAGAGAAGAGGTGTATGTGCGAGTTGAAGAGCGAAGGAAAGAAAGAAGTGTGTGTGCCTAGTGGATGGGTTATAGAGTAAATAAATTTGATGATTATGTGTATGAATTATAAGTTTGATTTTTTATATCAAAGATAGTAATCTTGTAGGTTTGAATATAGAGGATGAGAGAAGAGTTCTAGAGTGATCTAAAAGGATGTTTTGGATGCCCTGAGTGTGATCAAAGGATAGATGATGTTTGTGTAATCTTGGTGGTTGATTTAAGAGGTAGATAAGAGTGTGGAATGTGTGTATGACCATTTGGTCATGTTTTTGAGGTTGTGACAAAGTTGTTGTTGATAAGTTTAGACTAATCTAAATGGTGGTTTTGGATGTTTATGGTTGTGTGAATAAGTGAAGGGAACTAATACACATTATATTTCTATCAGATTGGAAAAAAATTAGTGTTCAAGAGATGTTCATATCATAGTTGTTGTGAAGGTTCTCAACATCTAGGTCATAAGGACTTGACCATCCTAGGGGTAGGTGCACCTTGTGGAAAAGGTGTTTAACTAATTTATAGTCAGAAGGACTTGACCATCCTAGGGGCAGGGGTTCCTTATGGAACATGTGTTTCACTAAATTATATTAAAAAGGACTTGACCATCCTAGGGGTAGGTGCTCCATGTGGAATGGGTGTTCCACTAAAGACTCATGTTTGTAATACCTTATAGGATAATGTGTCTATGTGTTTTTAGGCTTGATAATGGATTTTATTCCCTAAGAGGGTTTCCCACATAGATCTTGTGTTGTGTGTGTGATCTTGCATTATCTATTATTCATTGATATAAACATCTTGAATGCTTCATGAATGGTTTTATTGAATGCTTAAGTGTTTGAAGGATTTGGAAATTGAATTGGATTATTTTCCATCACTGATTCACCCCCCAGTGGTTTGTATTTCTAATAATTGGTATCAGAGCAGGTCCTTCTTACAAGTTTAACCACTTAAAGGTGATCAAAGGTAAAATGGTTGACATAGAGATTATGGCTTGTCTTCAAGACAAACTAGTAATTGCTTTATTAAACATCAATGCAAGCATGGATGATGTGAATATGGAAGTGAAATATCTAGAAGGAATAATCAGTAATCTACAGGTCATGATGATAAAAGTCTCAATCAAAGGATGGAATAATAAAAAGATAAAGTCATGTCTTACTCAGATGTGCTCTTATCTAAGGACAAAAGGTATTTTAGCTCCACCAAAAGGGTCAAGAGAAAGGAAGGTTAAATATGAACAATGTATTCAATGGGTATTGTTTCTCTTGAAATCAATTTAGTCATAGATATAGGGATCATGATTTATCTTTAGAGATCAAAAGGGATCTCATATGCTAAAATTATAACCAACAATCTCATATAGTCAAGAACTACAAAAGAGATTTTTTTGGAAAGGATATGCAAGTCATTAACAACATCAAATGGTTCAAGGAGACTAAGTCTAAGATTAAAGAAGAAAATAATAAAAAATCAAGTGGTCCACTGAAAGAAGAGCCAATGTTTATTTAAGTAGCCTTGCATTCTCAAAAAGATGGTAATAAGAGATGGTTCATAGATAATGGATGCTCATATCATATTACAGAAGATAAGAGAATGTTTATCTCTCTCAAGAAGACCAACCCAAGTTTAGTGAGGTTTGGTGACAAAAAATCTGCTAGAATAGTTGGTAAAAGTACTATGAGTTTAGATAGTGGTCATACTAGGACTGAGAATGTCTTATATGTAGAAGGTTTGAAACATAATATTTTAATTGTGATCCAAATGTCTAATCTATATGGACCTATGAAAACTCGATGTATTTAAGGTAATAGCTACTTCATGCTTCTCATTGATAATTTTACTAGGATGACTTGGATTTTTTTCTTAAATAAAATTAGAATATTTTAAAAGATTTATGGCATTTAAAATGCTTGTGGAAAATGACAAAGGGTCAAAGATCAAGTGCGTAAGATTAGATAGATGAAGTGAGTTTTGGTCTCATGAATTTGATGATTTTTTTTGAGAAACAAGGGATAAGGAGACAATATTTTTTTGCTAGAAAACCACAACAAAATGGTGTTGTTGAAAGGAAGAATAGGACTATTCAGGAGATGAGTAGAACCATGCTTCAAGATGCCAAATTATAAGATGGTTATTTGGAAGAGGCAACCAACACTTTGGTTTACATCTTAAACATATGTCAAATCTGAGTAAATGGTGATAAGACTACTTATGAGTTTTGGAAGAATAGAGAAGCTAATGTTAAACATTTTAAAGTGTTTGGGAGTAGATGCTTCATCAAAAGAGATGAAGAGAATATTGGTAAATTTGATTCAAGTTCTGATGAGGGCATATTCTTAGCTTAATCTTATATTAGTACTACCTATAAGTGTTTCAACAAGAGACTTCACAAGTTGGTTGAAAGTTCAAATGTAAGGATAGATGAGACAAGTAGAGTTAAGAAGCCAAAATTACAGGTAAATAACTCCATTCATAATTCTATTGCAAACAATGATGAATTATCTATTCAAATAAATGATGAACATGAAGAGGAGGAATAAATAGAAGACTTTAAAGCTCTATCTAGAATAATTCATAAATATCATCCAATCTCTCAAGTTATTGGAAATGTTAGTGTAAGTTTATAGAATAGAAGGAGAATGTTGATCAATTAGAATCAACAAGAATCAGCTCTTTAATCCATGATTAAACCCAAAACATTCATGGAAGCTATAAAATATGAAATTTGGAATTGTTTAATGGATGAAGAACTTGATCAAATAGTAAAGAATGAAACATGGGATTCAATTCCTAGGCCAAAAGATAAAAATGTGATAGGTACCAAGTGGTTTTTCAAAAACAAGATGAATGAGAAAGAAAAAGTCACAAGGAAAAAATCTAGATTGGTGTGTAAAGGATATGCTCAGGTTGAAGGAATAGATTTTGATGAGACTTTTGCTCATGTGGCAAAAATGGAAAAAATTAAACTTTTCTTGGAATATGCAAGCTTTAAAGGTGTTAAGGCATACCAAATGGATGTGAAATATGCATTATTGAATGGTAAATTGGAAGAAGTCTACATTGAGTTTCCTAAAGGATACTTATGTCAAATAATCAAGATTTTTTTATGTAAATTGAAGAAGGATCTTTATGGTCTTTAATAAAATCTTAGATATTGGTATGATAGGTTAGATAAGTATCTTTTAATTCAAGGTTTTAAAAAGGGATAGATGATAGTAATTTATACATTAAGAAAGAAGGTGATCATCAATTGATAGTGGTTGTATGTGTTGATGACATATTTTTTGGATCTAACAATGGTAATATGAGTAGATAGTTTGCAGATATTATGAGGATTGAACTTGAAATGTCAATGTTGAAAGAACTTTATTTCTTCTTAGGATTGTAGATTAACTAACTTGATGCAGGAATATTCATTCCACAAGATAATTACATCAAATATATGCTAAGGAATTTTGACATGATGGATTTTAATCTAATGGTTACTCCAATAATTATAGGATGCAAGTTAAGTAAAATAGATGACTCACCAAAACCTAATAAAACTTTGTATAGATCCATGATTGGAAGTATTTTCTACTATATTGCTTCTAGGCCTGATATCATGCAAGCAATTAGTCTTGTAGGAAGGTTTAAATTTGATCCTAGATAATCTCACTTAAAACTAGTCAAAAGGATCTTGAGGTATCTCAAAGACACCATAGAGTATGGTTTATGGTATCTTAGGAGTAAAGAATTCACTTTGAAATCATTTACTAATGTAGATTGGGTAAGATGTGTGGATGATAGAAGGAGTCCCAGTGGTGGGGTCTTCTTCATGGGAGATTTATTGGTGTCTTGGTTAAGAAAGAATCAATCATTATTATCTCTATCAACATTAGAAGCTAAGTATATAACAACTACCTCTTTTTGCATGCAAGTCATGTGGATGAAATAAACTTTGGAAGATTATAAGGTAAGATAAAATGGACCTTGTCCTATCTTTTGTGACAATACTATTGCAATTAGTATCTCAAATAATATTTTTATACACTTAAAAACTAAGCACATTCCTATTATATATCATTTCTTGAGAGAACAAGTGAGTAATCAAAGTTTAAGTTGGAGTATGTCCCTACAAAAGAGCATCGAGTAGATATTATGACCAAACCATTGCCAAAATATACATTTGATTATCTAAGACAAAGATTGGGTATCATTTATTTCTCTATGAATTAATAAAATTTCATTTGGTTAGGGAGGAGAAACAAGTTCATGAGCTTGCTCCAGAGGTGGCTTGAGAGAGAAGGCTAGTAAACACATGTGGTGGTTATTCATGGTGTATGGATATCTAAAGATGCTCAATAGGTGTAGTAGAATATATATCTTAGGGGGAGTCCCTCTCAAATGTTTTCTTGGAGAGTTCCATTATATTTTAGTTTTTTTATGTGTTCTTTCCTTATTAGTTATAGTGCTTAGTTGAAGAGAGTGGTGGCATGTATTAAGAGGATGTTGTCAAGGAAAGAAGATGAAAGATCAAGATTAGTGGGAGTTTTTATCATCTTTCTAAGGTGGTCCTCTCCTATTGGCAGTATTTTCAAGTCCTTAAGATTAGTTTGTGCCCACTTTGTCATTGTGTCAAAGGGGGAGAAGGTTCTTATTATGAGAGTGATTGAAGAGAGAGAAGGGAGGTGAGTTGTATGATGAGTGTTAACATTAATGACAAAGGGAAATATTTTTGGAGAGTTATCAGTGATGTCATATAAGTGACTAGGTGAGTGGATGAAGTGTCTTAGTAGTCTAAGTGTTAATGACAAAGTGTGTAATGTGTTTGTCCTAGTATGCTTAAAGTAAGCTTTGTTAATCTTTAGTTTGGGCATGATTAGGGATGGGTATGAAGTATTAATCATGTGTGAGGGGTCATATAAGAGGTCAATGATGATTGAAGAGATTGTGGAAGTGCACGATATTCATCTAGTTCTTTATTATGTTCATCTTGGCATAGTTGGTTCTATGATAGAAAATTTGAGTAGGCAATTTGTTGATGTCATCATTGCCATGTATATATGAGTCAGGGGGAGGTAGTCATATGGGTGTGATCACATTAGTCCCAAGTGTTAGGTGTGGAGCCTAATTATCTTCTAGGAATAGAGGTTAAAATTATGATGTTATTTTAGCCAGGTTTGGGACCCATTCTTTGAATCCCTCATGGCATGGGGGGTCGTAAGGGGGGTGCTGAAGAATTTTTTTAATTAAAATTTCCTTGTTAAATTTTAATTTTATAGTCAATCTGGGCCATTGATTAAAGGTTTCCATATCTGATGATAGAAGTTAGGTTAGGTGTTTCTCACCCTAAAATGTATTGATATATGGCTGACATGGATTATTATGATAAATTAATGAAATATTGTACATAGAGAGGAGGCAAAAAAGGTATAGAGGTGTAACAGGTTTTGTAATAGGATTTTGTTTCTCCCTTGTATTGCTGGAAATAATATACTCAATAAGTTTGGTGGATGTAGCTCCTATTTGTGCATATTTATGTTTATTTTTAAAAAAATTGATTAATTCATTTCATAGTTTCTCTTATATGAAATTTTGGGATAGATTTGGGTTTTTATTTATCCTAACACCAATTTGTTATGGTTCAAATTTTAGGTCATGAGGTTGAGTGTAGCTAAAGTTATGTGGATTCAAAGTTGGCCTCTCAGACAGAAGTTCACTAAGTTTCTATACTTAACCAGACTATCCTTGCACATCATGCAAATATGAATGAACCAACAAGTTTGTGAATTTAATGTAAGTAATCAAAAAGCCAACTAAGGTCAAAGGTTTTCATGTGGATGTTTTCTTTAGTTAAAATAAACTACCCTAAAAATTTAGAGTCTTGAAGTGATTTCTAGATCAAGTTATAAATCTTCAAAGTTTCTCTAGCAAACTATGATGGCCCAGAGACCATCAAGTTTAATCATGTTGAAGTTTGAGGTCATTGGACTAGAATATCCAATGGTGAGAACTTAATCATACATATTGAGATTAATGGTGCATATAAAGTCAACATGTCAAAGGTTTCACATGTTGGTGAAAAGTGTCACAAGCTCGTTAATTTGACAAAAGATCAATGTTAAGTGGCAATTCATACTTATGAATATCAATGGTGTGGGATAAGTCAAAGAGTTAACAAATCATGTGATACTACTAAGTGTTACAAGTGCATTGATTGAAAAAAAAGTATTTAGAAGGAATTTAAGGGTGTCAAGTGTCATAATTATTGGAGCTATGATCAAGATCTAATGGTGAGAATTGAAAGTTAATGTCTAGGATACTCTCGAAGAGATCAATGAAGCACATTTATTCCAAATTATCAGGAAGTAGTGAGATGATGATAAGTGATCAATGTTTAATAGTGATAAAAGGTAAATATTAGGCTATTTTTTAGGGATATTGATGATGCTTATTCATTCAAGAAATGTGAGGGAATTAGATGATGTCAAAGTGTTCAATGTTTAACAGTTGCTTAGTGACCATTGGAATTTAAATATTCAAATTTGTCAAGGAAGAACAATCTATAGCTTTTGTGCTCTAAAATTATATATAATAGAATTTGACCATGGTGTATAAGGAAAAGTTATATAGGACTTCAATGGTGCATCTAGAGAACCTAGTTAAAAGGTTTAATTATTTTTATGGTCAAAGATATGGAGCTCCAAATTTGACTATCTATTTGTTCATACTCTACAAGTAACCCGAGAAGGGTAATTAAATTGTTCTTGATGGTATTTCAATGTTTTAAGATGAAATAAGTGTTAGATCATGTTTTACACTTCATCAATACCATATATATTGATTCTTTAGGTTTTACCAGTCCAATTTCTATATGATCAAAGGCTTTGATAACTCCATAACCAAAATAGGTTGAACCTTGTCCCCACTTAGTGTGAGTGCACAAGTATTTTATTAATTTCAAAAAAAATAAAGTACATAAGGGTGCCTTTACTCCGTTAACCCTTTTAAAATGCAAACATGGATTTATATAGTTTTTACCAATGACCGGTAAAAAAAATCCTATAACCAACTAAATACGGGAAAACTACCCATAAAGTAATTCTAATTAATAAATATAAAACATTAAAACTACCTAATAATTAAACTAAGTAAGTTTATTTTATGGGGGTGTCTTTACTAAAAGATGCATGTACCATTTACAATAATTATTTATTACCTACCAAAAATCTAACCTAACGTTAAGAATTTGGAACAAGTCCTAACAAACCCCCCTATGATCCAAAGTCAGGTCTTTGGACACATACCAAGCATTTTTATGAATTTTCAAATTTGATTCTGTCAAGGGGTTTTGTGAAGATATCAGCTATCTGATCGGCAGTTGGGAAATATATTGGAACAAGAGTTTTCTTTGCCACCAGCATTCTTAGATAATGGTATTTGACATCCATATGTTTTGTTTTGGCATGAAACATTGGATTCTTCGACATCTTGATTGCACTCTAATTATCAATGTATAACTATGTAGGAGCAAACTGAGAAACCTGAAGATCTTCAAGAATACAATGAAGGTAAACAATTTCTTTGGAAGCATCCCATGCTGCAATATACTCTGATTCTAATGATGAATTTGCCATTGTATCTTGATTCTTACAAAACCAAGCAATGGTAGCTGAACCCATATGCATAGTGTATCCTATGGTTGACACTCTGTCATCCACACATCCACCAAAATTTGCATCACAATATCCAACAAGTTTAATGTTCTTGTTGCAATGGTATTCAAGGCCATATGTTTTCATTCCCTGAAGGTAATGAAGTACTCATTCTGCTGCATGCCAATGAATTTCTCTAGGCTCATGCATAAACCTAGATAAAATTCCAACTAAAAATGAAATATCGGGCTTGGTAGTCATCAAGTATATCAAACCTCCCACCAATTGTCTATATGTGGTGCCATAAAAAAAGGCACTACTATCATCCTTAGAAAATTTCAAGTTACTTTCCATGGGAGTGATGGTAGGTTTGCAATCACTCATGCCAAACCTCTCTAATAACTCAGAAATATACTTAGTTTTTGAAATGAAAATACTATGCTCTTTCTGAGTAACCTCTATGCCTAGATAGTAGTGAAGAAGTCCAAGATCTATCATCTCAAACCCATCTTTTAATTCCTTCTTCATAGACTTGTTATGGTTTTCATCATTACCTGTAATAAACAAGTCATCAACATAGAGAACTAGTATCACCATTTTCTTACCCTGCACTCGAAAATAGAGAGTATCATCTGATTCACTGTGATGAAAACCAATGGATTTCAAGTATGAATCCATTTTCTCATACCAAGCCCTAGGTGCCTATTTGAGCCCATACAAAGCTCTTATCAATTTACATACTTTGTGTTCAATACCCACCTGTTCAAAACCCTGAGGTTGTTTCATATAGACTTCTTCCTATAAATCACCATTTAAAAAAGCACTTTTAACATCCAACTAATGTACTTTCCAACTATTTTGTGCTGCTAAGGTAAGTACCATACGAATAGTGTGCCATTTGGCAGTCGGTGTAAATGTTTCCTCATAGTCAATACCTTCTTGTTATGCATATCCTTTTGCAACAAGTCATGCCTTATGTTTATCAATGGAACCATCTGATTTATACTTAGTCCTATAAACCCATTTACATTCGATAGGTTTAACATGTGGAGGAGGATCAACTAAAACCCATGTATTATTGTTAAGTATGGAATCATCCTCACATTTCATTGCCTATTGCCAAATATGTTCAGTAGATGCCTCCTCAAAAGTGGATGGCTCAGTGGAAGAAATAGTAACAACCATAGCATAGTTCACCTATTTTTGAGAATTCTTGGGCCATGTTAAACCAACTTCATCTACTGTCAAGTCAAAAAAAATACTTTGAGCCCATTTTGGATACTTAGACAAATTATTCAAATTAGGGACTCCAGAATTCTCATTATGTGTATCATTCGAAGGGGGACTTAGAGAATTTTCAATAATTTCTAAGTCATCAACCTGTGAACTTGTAGATGAAGGAGAGGAAAGTGAAGGAATTTGAGTCTCATACCATAACTTTGAAGAGTTATCCCCATTATTCAAACCCTTATCTCTTTTTGTATTTTTCCTCTCTAATCTATCAAGTTGAGAATCAATCTCTACAGTGTTCATAGTCCTAAACTCATCAAATATTACATCTCGACTCACTATGAGTTTTCTTGAATCTTGTGCAAGCAAACAAAACCCTTTTTTATCTTCAGAATAACCAAGAAAGATGCATTTTTGACTTCGTGATTCCAATGTAGTTCTATGTTTAATAGGAACCAAAGCAAAACAAACACATCCAAACACTTTCAAGTGTTTAACTTTGGGTTTAAACCCATACCATGCCTCATATGGAGTTTGTCCCAATAGTGCAACTGTGGGGGACTTGCTTCTCAAATACACTGTAGTACCAATAGGTTTGGCCCAAAAATTTATCATCAAGCTATTTATAGTGCAACATGGCACGTGCTGTGCCCTCTAAAGTTCTATTCATTCATTCAGATACTCCATTTTGTTGTGGAGTATAAGCATTACTATATTGTCGATGAATTCCATGTTCTCAACAATAATCTAAAAATTCATTTGAGGTATACTCACCTCCATTATCTGAATGAAGAGTGGCCAAATGTGAACCTGTTTCTTTTTCAACTAAGTGTAACCAATCAACAAACTTAGCAAAAACTTTAGATTTATTTTTCATAAAGAATACCCAAGTCATCTTATAAAAGTCATCAATAAACAAGGCAAAGTATCTACACCCACCAATGGATGACTTTTTCATGTCACATACATCACTATGAAATAACTGTAAACATCTGTTAGCTCTCTAAGATGACTGTTTAGGAAAATTTTCCCAATTTTATTTTCCTAAAACACATGACTCACAAAGAATACTATCTTTACGAAAAGTGGGCAACCCATTCAGCATACCATATCTCTACAAATCCACTAAAGAGTGGATATTCAAATGTCCATAGCGGAGATGCCATAACCGCTGTGTTGACATAGTACCTGTACTCATGTCAACAACTGATGCAAGTTCTATATGGGGAGGAAGCACCTTATAATGCAATCTAACCAAGTTTACATCTTCATATCATGTATACATGGTTTTATAATTATCCTTCACTAAATTGATGTAAATGAGCCCATTTTCAAGCACAATTTGATAACCTTTCTTTCAAATAGTTACTAAAGAAAGTAAGTGTTTCTTCAATGTGGGAACATACCAAACATCCTCCAAGTATTTTATAGACCCATTAGGAAGAAGAATCCGAATAGATCCAAGTCCTAGTGTTGTATGCATAGAATTCTGTACTAAGGCAACTAGAGAGAGAGAAGATTCCTTATAAGACAAAAATAAATCTCTCCTAAATGTCATGTGTTTGGTTGCTCCCGTGTCTAAAACCCATACATCTGTGAGCTCATCTCTAGTCTCATATTCAATATAATCAATGTGCCCTAAAGTAGTGAATGTAGATTCATGGGCAACATTACTAGATTCATCATAGTCATGATCGACATACTGAGCACAGTTAGTCTTAGTTGCTTTTTGTGGCCTCTGAATTTTATCAAAAGGAATCCTACATTGTGAGGCAATGTGACAAAATTTTCCACATTTATGACACTGAATGTCTGATCTACCTCGACCTCTACCCTTATATGAATTGTGACCATGTCCTCGATCACTTGTTTCATGTGAATGTGATTGATTAGATTGTTGATTATTTGAATGACCCCTACCTCTGTTTTGATATCTACCTCCTTTATAACCTCGACCCCCTCTATAACTATTTCCTTTATTGTTTTGATGCCCAGATGAAGATGAACTAGGATTTGACTCTAAAACATGGGCTTCTTTAGTTTTCTTGGATTTATTAGGTAGAGAGAGGTCATGTTGGATGAGCAACTCAGCCAACTTATCAAAGGTGATGCCTATGATCTTGTCAGAGACATGCAACATTTCAACAAAACTCCTATAGGACCTTGGTAGTCCTTTCAAAGCAACAGTAACTATGAGGTCATCATCTAGTTTTCCAAAACCAGCCTTAGTGTACTTAGTAGTGATATTTTTCAACTTAAACATATACTATCCCATATCCCCATCTTCATCTAATGACAAAGTAAACAACTGCATATGAATATCTATCTTCTTATGCTTAGGTTTCTTATCATACAAATCTAACAATGTTTTCCATGCAGTGTAACTATGAGGAAAATTTTCAATATGAACATACATATCACGAGTACAATAACATTTAATGAGAGCTAAGGCCTTAGAATCATGCAAATTGAAAATATCTAATTTAGCCTGCTCTATTGGCAATGTGGGATTTTCATTCTTAACAATATCCCATAACTCATTAAAAACTAGTGAAGCCTCCATCAATCATTTCCAATCTGAATAATTGGAAATTGCTAATCTATCACCATCTGAAAGCAAATTTTGAATTTTCAGCATTTTGAAATGAAAGTAAGTGCAGTAGAGAAACGTGTGACAAAATTCCAAAAAAATGAAAAAAATATCAAACTCACTGCATAAGACACTACTTCTATGGAGTTTTGCACTTAACCTCTGCGTAGAGCGTAAAAGAAAAAATAAGTATTTTTGATGGGTTTTGCACTTAACCACACCAAAAATCAATGATTGCACTCTTATTTCACCAAATTACAACCTTATTTCACCAATTACACCCTTATATCACCAAAACAATGCAAAAGAAATATAATTAAATTCTGCCCCTTTTTCAAAAATTTAAATAACACAATACAATAAGTATGTGTTTTACAATATTCTGATTTAAAAAAGAGAATATTCTTGTTTCAAAAAAAGCATATTCCAAATCAAAAAAGACTTTCTCCAAAAATAAGGGATTTGAACCCTTGACCTCCTCCTTTGTAAGCTTCTAACAAAATAAGCTTAACCAATTGCTCTAAGAGGATTTGCATAACATTACACTCAGAAATTTCTACTTATTCCAAATTTTATGTATGAGGGAAAATAAAAAAATTACATATGAGTAAATAAATTCAAAAATTTCCCTTTGTTTATAGCCTCTCTTTCAATCTTCTCCCGTGGGACCCAATCACAACAAATATTTGATAAAAAAACTTTAGAAACAAAAAAAAAATAATTCCCTGTATTATACCTGTGCCATGCTTGCCTGGGATGCCATGGCTGCTACTGGAGATTTTTTGTTCACCTATTTTCTCTCTCATAGGCCGTATAAATCTGTACAAGCATGCTAAAACATATTTTAACTAAGTTCTAGTAGATTTTTAAAGTATATTTTTGCAGGGATTGAGTTGAAAATAAGCCTAGGCATTGGAAGGCCATACAACAGCGTGTACAAATTCAAAAAAATTGTATATTTTCAATTTGAATGCAAAAATAGGGATTTAATACCATTTGTAGATGTTTTAACTATTAAGAGGCTTGAGAATGAATGGAAATACCAAAGGAAGCCATGAATAAACATTACATAGGTTTTTCTCAAATAAAAAAGGCTGTACAAATCTAGTTTTGGTAAAAAAAAAATGAATTTAATAACATTAAATGCTAAAAATTCATTTTTTATTCCAAATGAGGAGGTTTAACACAAGAAAATAGAGTATAAATGATTAAAAAAGACCAGACTATGGTATATGGAAAATACAGGTTTAAATGTGAATAATATTTGAAAAATTAAAATAATTTAATAATTTTTCAAACATTTAAACCACTAAAAAAAATTCATTTTATATGGCATACCTTATTTCATGCCAAAAGATATCACGTGAATTTATTTTTCACCTTGCTTCTTCGAATTTACCATGCTCTCAAAATAACCATGCTCTGATACCACTGATAACTCCAGAACCAAAATAGGTTGAACCTTGTCCCCGCTTAGTGCGAGTGCACAAGTATTTTATTAATTTCAATAAAAAAAGTACATAAGGGTGCCTTTAGTCCATTAACCCTTTTACAATGCAAACATGGATTTATATAGTTTTTACCAATGACCGGTAAAAACAACTAATCCTATAACCAACTAAATTCAGGAAAACAACCCGTAAAGTAATTCTAATTAATAAAAATAAAACATTAAAACTACCTAATAATTAAACTAAGTTTATTTTATGGGGGTATCTTTACTAAAAGATGCAAGCCCCATTTACAATAATTATTTATTACCTACAAAAAATCTAACCTAACGTTAAGACTTTGGAACAAGTCCTAACAGGCTTAGAAGTTGACTGTGTGTTCATTCTTGGTGATCATATGTACAGAATGATGTTTGGTCTAATTGTGTTGTAACAAAAGGGTGATTTGATGGATTTTGTCACTTAAGAAGTAACTATAAGTTATATGGTGTGGACCCATGCACTTAGAAGTGTTACTATGATTTTAAATTTCTCAATGAAGTACTAAATGGGTGAATAGGTCTCCATGAGACCTATAAGGGATACTAAGGCCTAATTAAAAGGCCTTGCTGCTTAAGTGCGACCCATAGTTGCTATGGCTAACTTGTATGGATGGTATTGAGATATGTTATATTTTTTAAGGGATAAGGCAAGTATTATGGATGACATAGAAGATACTAATCGTGATGGCTCTATAAAAGGTGAAATCAAATGTGGTAATTTCTATACTTGAGAGATGAGGTGTATGTGAGAGTTGAAGAGTGAAGGAAAGAAGAAATGGTGTGTACCTAGTAGATGGGTTCTAGAGTAGAGTAGTTTGATGACTATGTGTATGACTTGTAGTTAATATTTCTGATGTCAAAGATAGTGCTCTTGAAGGTTTGAATATTGAGGATGAGTGAAGAGGTTTAGAGTGATCCAATGGGATGTTTTGGATGCCTTGAGTGAGAGTGAAGGATAGATGATGTCTGTGTAAGCTTGGTGGTTGATTTGAGAGGTAGATCAAAGTGTGAACTATGTGTATGACCATTTGTTCATGTTGTTTTGATTATGATAGAGTTATTGTTGATAAGTGTAGAGTGATCCAAAAGGTGGTTTTGGATGTTTGTGGCTATGTGAAGAAGTGAAGGGGATAATATACATTGTATCTCCATAAAATTTATAGGCAATCATGTTTCTATAGATGTTAATATCATAGGTTTGAGAGGGTGTTCAAAATATAGGTTATAAGGACTTGACCATCCTAGGGGTAGGTTCTCATTATGGAACAAGTGTTTCACTAAATTTTGGTTAGAAGGACTTGACCATCCTAGGGATAGGTATTCCTTATGGAATAGGTGTTTCACTAAATTTTGGTTAGAAGGACTTGACCATCCTAGGGGTAGGCACTCCTTATGGAATGGGTGTTCCACTAAATACTCATGTTTTTAATACCTTATAGGATAAGTAGTCCATGTGTTTGTAGGTTTGAAAGTGGGTTTTATTCACCAATATGGTTTCCCACCTAAATCTTGTGTTCTATGTGTGATCTTGAATTATTTATTACTCATTGTTATAAACATCTTAAATGCTTCAGGAATGGTTGAAAATTGAATTGGATTGTTTACCACCACTGACTCACCCCTCCTTGAGTGATTTGTACCTATAACACACCTAGTACTAAATTTCCTAGATACAAAATAAGTGGGGTCATTTATAACACCAATTCTAAGGGATAATGGTTCTATGATCCATTTGGTTCTTTCTATCAACATAAGCTACACCCTCTTTAAGAAGACTATTCAAATCTACCTCAATCTTAGACTAACATAGGATTGACATATAGGTTGTGGGTTACCTATAGTCTAGGTCAAACCTATAAATTATAGGGATAGATCCCCTAATTTATCAACTTGAATTCTCCTATTAAGACCTATTTATATTGGGGTGAAAAGGGCAAGATGAAAACTTAGAAATAAAACCTATACTAAGAGTCGTGATACACAAATTCTTGATTACCCTCTCTTGACTATTCCTTAGGCACATTTATGAACTCAATGAAAGTAACCAATTGATCATGCCCCTTAACATAATCCTATGCATGAATGTTTCATATTAAGGTTTTCACAAGACACTAGTAGACCATCAACTATTCAATGCCACTACTACCTATCAACACTTCACACAACCTTCATAGATTGATAGTATGATATTAGGTTTAACAAAGGACCTAAAAAATAAGGTAACTCTAACAAATTATGAAAATCAATCATTTTAAAACACATTAACACTCACTCAAAAGGTCTACAATTGTTCTTATCTAATAATTTAAGGCACAAGGTATAATTTTGGTAGAGCCTTTCTACACCTAGCTGAGGGATATAAATTAAGGCCTTAAGGTCTGAATATATAGAAAATGAGGAGAGAAAAAGTGGTAAATATGGCATGTGGTTACATATGAGAGGTCTTAAATGAACATGGTCCACTCCATATAGCAGTTACATCAATTAAAAATAATCCTTTTAATTCCCTCCATGCATTGGTGATTTCAATGATTCCTTTTGGCATTGAGGTGAGGTGGTAGAAAGTAGAACAACTTCATTTATCCTCATCTAAGTCTTTACCATCCCCAAAATGGTCAATCATTCCTATAATTGTAGTTACAAAGTGAAAATGGGGTGTGATTAGGCCTCTAAGAGGTGTTAAGCATCCCTCTCTTCAATATGCATGTTGACTTGGATTTGAAACTACCTATATTACTTTTTAACGGCCATAAGGAGTGTATATCTCATCCTTATCATCAATTACATGGAATAATTAATTTGTTTTAACCCTTCTAGTATTCCATCAACTCCATATTTCATTCCTCTTGGTTGACCAATTAGGTCTATGAAGCCTATTAGGCCTAATTGGTTTATTGTGTGTGTTTGGATGCAATGATAGCCTATATGAGACCTTAGGAACCTATGGATAGGCATTAAAAAATATTAAACAATTTTTTCACACCATGACTCAACTCTTCAAAGAATTATACACTTATAACCTTACTTCACCTAGATAACTAGGTCATTTCTCTTTCATGTCTATAGACTGGATATTTGAAGGGGAGTTGTTGAGGCATTTTCAAGAATAATATTGTACATATTATGACTTTATAATGTTAAAAAAGTCTTAAACCTTCCCCTCCAATGACTAAAAGCTTATTAAACATTTCTACACCCTATTATTTACCCAATTCCTTGAAAAATACTATTTTTTATTAAATCCATTTAGTGTCCATAAAACTTGGTAACATGGTTAGGGTCTCTTTTGAGTTTAATATATGTTTTAGGTGTTTATAAGTTCATTTAGGGGTGTTTGGTTTCAAAAATATTTATATTTCCCAACACTAAAATACAATAGCATTTAAGGAGGGTTTCAGAGGTCTACCATCTTAATGATGGTTCATAAATTCCAAGCTCCAAACCCAAAATTATGGCCATGGATATTTATTAAATATAATCCCATAAAAACATTTACAAGCTTTGGTTCCCATATATTTTCTATGGAGATATATGAACATAAGATGGTAAACTTATAGTCATCATAAGCTTTTTGTATAGGTCTACAACCGTAGCATCTATTCATAAAGGTGGGACCTTCAAAAATATTCCCTCTAACATTGATCTTGAGTCCATATGGGTACCAAAATTCCCCTAGGATCATATGACATGATCCCTCTTTCCATGAAATATATGAGCATCTGAAGTGATGGCTCAAGTTGATTACCTAGGCCTGTGTGACTCGAGCAGGGTATTTAAGACCAATTTGAACATTTTTATGCTATCCTATATTATAAAAATTCTCCATATTAACTTAATATCATCTCACACTTGACATGATATTTTATTCTAATTATAATGGTCTGAATGTGCTTCAAGGTGAGTATGAGGTTTGAGACCTTAAAAGTAACTTTTAGGCCTAACAGGCCTCAATTGTGTTTCAGGGGTTTGAGTGATATATGGTGACTTTGAGGGATTAAATATCATTATGGAACATTTATTACATGTTCCCTATCTTATATATCTTCCTTTAAATGTCTATGCTCCAACTCTATCTTCACTTCCCCATGAGACTACCTTAGGGTCTTACTACCGGCCTAATTTTTTGATAGTGGTATTGGGTTTAATTAGGCTCTTCCACTATTAAATATTAGTGATGGAGTTTTTTAGTATCATAAAACATATACATATGTCCATAAATCATTATTATTATCATGTCTTTCATTAGTTTTTGTCTCTGCATACTCCCATAGATAAGGCTTAGGGTTTGGCAAAAGTTATGCTTATATAACCCTTGGGTAGGGTTTGGTGCCCTCTTATTTTAGTGAGAGGCCTTTATAACCTTTAAACATTTTATATTCACTTTATCTCATAATTAAAGTGTTTAAAAACTCTCAAGTACTCTAAAAATATGAAGATGCATTCAACTTAGTAGAAGCCTATGTATGACAGTCTAGCACCTTGAAAGTGTATAAGAGGGTTAACCTTATTTGTGTGTGTGGATTATCCTTACTTACCAAATTTGGGTAATATTTTAATTATTTTATCATATTTTAATAATTATTATGGTTCTTAAGTTTTCTTAGAGTAGTTTCATACTCAATTACTCTCAATCCACAGTCAAACATGTAGGTTATTGCCCTATGTCTCTTGATTGTATTGTAAGTGGTTATGACTAACTTATTCACCCATTATAGACCTTAATTACCATAAAACCATTATATAATATATATTAAATCTTATTTATATACACTTATGTGATTTTAACCGCATGTATAATCCCTAATCTAATATACATAGCCCTGTGTGTGCTAGATTAGGCCTAACAAGCATAATCAAGTCCTTAAGGGTTTTTCATTATTTTGAGACTAAAACCATTTAATATCCTTAAAAAAACTTTATTTATCAAATTATAAGGTGTTTTAAACCTTATAATAAATCTAAACTTGATATAATCCTTCAATTGGTATGTACAAACTATTCTTAGGCCTATCTAGGCCTAAAAGGCCTATGTGTGCTCATTAGATTCCTTCCCTCAAGGGACCAAGATATATCAATGTGAGAATAGTAAAATTGATTTAATTTAAAATGAGAGACTCCATTTATAATCTTCATTATTACACTTCCACTTTATTTTTGATGACCTAGTGCATAGATATCAATCTTGCATTTTCGTTGTGTGTAGTGATTAGGTCTACTTGCTCATCTAAGTGTTTGGAAGTAATAGGGGGATGAATATTCATTTACATACTTAAATAATTAATTTTAAACTATTTTAATTATTTAATAACACCTTTAATGTTAGATAAATTTTATTACTTGAGACCTTCTCCTATCTCTCTTGCTTGCATGCACTCACACAGTCAGGTCTAGGGTTAGTGTGCAGTCAATTCTGAGTAGCTGGGTTGAATCATATTTTCCAAGTAAAATAATCAAGAACCTTCATATGACTCCATACAAAAAGTAGAAACATGTAATCAACATGTTTGAAATGGTAAGAGTATTGATGATATTTATTTCCTTTTAGTTGATCATGATGAAGAAGCCTTTAGGGATGACCCAGAGATATTTTATGCAAAGTTTGATAATACATATCCACTTGATATGGATATTGAGGAATGTTCTCTAATAAGTACTATTTTATTTATTCATCAAGAGGAAATTGATGTATTACAGCCATGTTTGGATACTGATCAAGAAGATGAAGAATCTAGCAAGCCATTACTTCAAATGGATGATAATCTAGCTAGATTTCCAATCAAACCTATAAATGAGGCAAAGATAACAATTTTGATGCAATTAAAAAGAGTTTTGGAAGAAGATGATTGGGTATTGGATCCATATATTCAACCCCTACACTTGAAAATGAATATAGGAAGCCTAGTTGCATCATCAAGAAGACATGAACATCCACTTGCTACCATCTTTAAGAATATTCCATCAAGAGGCAATCATGTTTCAAAGATACATGTTGCATCAAATAAATTCCCATTTGACCTTTGAGGAAAGCTTGATACTTTAGCTTAGTTTTTCTATGTTTGTCTTATTTTAATAAGTAAGTAGCACATGTAGCAGTATTTTCCCCCCTTTTAATTATTATTTTGTTGGTTAATTATCCTTGTTCCAAAGGGTTGTTCTCTCACCAAGTTCCCTATAAAATTTTAAACAACCCTTTGGAACAAGGATAACTAACCAACAAAATAATAATTAAAAGAGGGGAAAATACTACTACATGTGCTACTTACTTATTAAAATAATACAAACATAGAAAAACTAAGCTAAAGTATCAAGCTTTCCTCAAAGGTCAAATGGGAATTTATTTGATGCAACATGTATCTTTGAAACATGATTGCCTCTCCTTGATGGAATATTCTTAAATATGCTAGCAAGTGGATTTTCATGTCTTTTTGATGATGCAACTAGGCTTCCTATCTTCATTTTCAAGTGTAGGGGTTGAATATATGGATCCAATACCCAATCATCTTCTTCCAAAACTCTTTTTAATTGCATCAAAATTGTTATCTTTGCCTCATTTATAGGTTTCATTGGAAATCTAGCTAGATTATCATCCATTTGAAGTAATGGCTTGCCAGATTCTTCATCTTCTTGATCAGTATCCAAACATGGCTGTAATACATCAATTTCCTCTTGATGAATAACTAAAATAGTACTTATTAGAGAACATTCCTCAATATCCATATCAAGTGGATATGTATATCAAACTTTGCATAAAATATCTCTGGGTCATCCCTAAAGGCTTCTTCATCATGATCAACTAAAAGGAAATAAATATCATCAATACTCTTACCATTTGAAACATGTTGATTACATGTTTCTACTTTTTGGATGGAGTCATATGAAGGTTCTTGATCAACTGCACTTGTTTCATCTTGAACCTCTATAGAGAATGGTATCTCATCCTCTTCATGTAGAATGTCCTCTTCATGATGGATGCTAGATATTGTGTGGTCAATAAGCTCATGAAAAACACCTTCAACTTCAAAAATTGAAGTGTCTTCCTCTTGAATTTCATCAACTATTCTTAGTTCAACTGCTATCACAGTAATCACCTCCTTGACCTTAGTTCTTGAATAGATTGTGAGATTAGATCAATCTCATCACTAACACTGATTGTGTCTATGATGATGTCCTGTTTTTGATCATGCAATGCTCTTTCATCTCCATCTACTTCAGATACAACTTCCTCAATTGCTTTGAAAATGATAGGCTCCTTCTCTAAGATTGGCATAGTATATCTTTGAAAGTACTCAAAAAGATAAGAAAAGTATAGAGATGTTACCATAGGTACCTGATTTTCTTCTTGAGGTTGTTCTTCTTGGATCACTTTCACCTTTTCTTACTATTTCACTATTTCTTGAATGGCTTTCCATGAATGAAAGGACTTTGGCTTCTGAGGAGAAATGAGTGGAAGATGAATGATCTCTGTATTGATTTCAAACTCAACATCTTAAATCATGCTTAGATTTTATTCCTTCTCCATGGACTACTGTACCTAATTATAAGTCTTGAACTTGGGTTGGAACCTCTACATTTTTACTTTTTATGGCCATGGGTGTGAAGGAAGGAATTGGCTATTTTTTTAACTTTGCATCTACCATTACATACTGGAGATGTTGATTTGTAAGCTCGATCTGCTTGGATAGATTAGCCTTAAAATAATGAACTAGATCATTGGGTATCTCTTCTTTCAAACTTGAATATGTAGGCTCATGTATGATCTCAAAATTAGTCTCCTCATAACAAGCTTTTTCAACCTCCTGAGACCTTTTTTAGATAGACTTCCAGGTAGGAAAACTAGGCAAGGTTTTGATTAGCTATTTAGGGATATGATAAACATTAGGTTATTGATCATAAAGGGAAAAGGGAATATCTATGGTAATATACTATTGATTAGGAGGATCTTGGGATTTCTCATACACTACTAACCTCTCTTCAATGTTTATTATTAGACTTCTAATGTCTAGAATATCAAAACTAAACTTTGAATGTCCTATCCTTATGATATTTAAACATACCTCTTTAGCTTACTACATATTTTCTCTCGTGCTCTAAATTTCATACTTGAAAATCTCCTCATTATAGCTTTTTCTAGTGTCTATGCTTATCATCTCTTTCTCATAGCCAATCAGATCTTTCTTGAAGCTTGAGATGGACTATTTAGGGACTTAAATGGACTGATTAGGAAGATAACAAGATTTATGAGAGTGGTTATAGGATTGTATTAGTTTTCATATTATTTATGAGGCTTTTAATTCTCATTATATGACTAGTATGGATCATGATAGGATTGATATGGGTGATGATGATCATACTTAAAGTGCTGGTAAGGAGAAGAATAACAAAAATTTTCTCTATAAACTATCATAACTTATAGAAAATAATGAAGATAACTCAAAATATGAAAAATAATGTACCTTTGAACTTGAGAAAGAGGCCAAAAGAGTATTGGAAACTGGTTTTGAAGATGAATGTGATGTAAACTTATATTCCAATGGCTAAATTTGGGTCCCACTAGGCATGCCATAACTATTATCTATCCAAATAGCACCCAATAGAGGTTATATTTATTCAAGTCTAACCCATACCTAGAATAACATGGTAATGGTCTAAGCTTGTTAGATGCTTATAACTAGACTAGACCTCTAGGATTTTTTTATGAGGCTAGCTCCTCATATTTTATAATTTGAACCTTTGTTTGTAGAACCTAAAAATTATTTAGGGTGGAAAGAGTTAATAATTTTGCATAAATAAAAACCTCTTCTAATATGTGGTTATGCACCATGAATATTGTCCATCCAATCATATTTTTGCCTCTAAAACACTAGTGAAACAAAAACAATTGGTGAGATCTATGACTCCAAATACCTGTCATGAATTAATACTTCATGCAAAAGTTATTCAAGTGAGTAGAACATAAGGGAGATGATGGAGAGGCATAGTTCAAGGAACTAATATAGTTTATATGTCCACTATTGGATTTAGTCTAATGACAACAAACACTAAACATAACCTATATAAGTAGACAATCTATCAGCTAGGTAAGATTAGGACTTGCTAATGGAGAAGGCTTTACTGGCTATACAAATCAAACTAACATTAACAAACTAGTCTCATATCATGAAATATAAACACAATGATCTTATTTATCTCAGCAAGTTACAAGGCTCAATCTTGGTAGAGTATAGTCATTCCCAAGAGAGGGATGCAAAATACCAGCTTGAAGGCTATATTTATAGTAGAAGGGAAGCAAGAGAGAGAGTTTTGGCACTCAAAAAGGGAATCAAATGAGCTCAAACCCATTTGAAAAACTTCTACAACTACCTTCGCAAATCAATATCACTCAAACCCTTCTCAATTGATCCAAGTCACTCCATTCCATTGCATCATTACATTATTCCATTTGTGATGCTCCATAACAATTGTAATGGTAAGATTATGTTTTTTATTTTTTTAATGTAAAACCACTCATGACTGGTTTGTTTATTCATGACAAAGTATAGAGTGGAGTCACTTTCATGTAGTTGGATATGATGACTACCATTGAAGTCTACATGTATACCTATGAAAGCTCTTAATAGCATCACTTGATTCTAAAATATCTCATCTTAGCCCAATTTGGATCATGGTCAAGCTCAGCTCCACTCATGCTTGCTCACCTTGGTCAAAAACTAACCCATTCAACTTCCATCTAAGTCATTTGGGCTCTCCTTAGCTTTGATTGGATGTTGAGAACTAATTCAGATCATTGACCCCTTGACTCATCTCACTTCTTTTATTTCTATTTGCATGATCAAGTGCCAACCATTGATTTTATTCTAGTTGAACGTGCTTGTGACACTTGTCCATCATGTCTTTACACTCAAGGCTCGCTAACTCTTTAAATTTCTCACATGTCATTGATCTTGAATCCATGATTTCATACATGCCATTGATCTAATCTAGGTTCAATATCCTATCTTTACCCACTCACCATTATTTTTGCTTTAGGAACTTGAGATTTGGACACTTGTCAAGCCTAAACTCAGGCATGGACCCCTTTGATGATCTTTGAGTGTAAATGGCTATTTCATGAGGCCTAAAATTGATGTATTCATGAACGTCCTTGGATTTTCAAATGTAAATGACTATTTTTAGGGGTCCAAACTTGATGTCTGCATAGCCATCACTGAGAAATTTGAACTTTAATGATCATTTGTCGGGGCTTGAATTTGACACTTTTGGGGGCATTCTGTACTTTTTTAATTCAAATGGATATTCTTTGTAGATTAAAATTAATGTTTGCACAACTATTTAAATCATAAATTTTTTGGGATATTTCATTTAGACCTTTTTTTGGGGCATCTTCCTTGAAAAGGACCCATTAAAACCCTTGAACTAGACCATTTTCCTGATAAATGACCCTTCGAGAAAATTGTATAGGGTACTTGGTGAGAGAAAAACCCTTTAGGAATTTATCTATGGCACTTTCCCAAAATAAATGGCCCTTTACAATTATTGTTTGGTTCATCTTTTTGAATACTTACCCTTTGTAAATTCTATTTGGTTCACTTTTATGAGAAAATACCCTTTAAGAAAAATTGTTTGGGACACTTTGCTTGACAGAATACCCTTTAGGATTTCTACATCAGACCACTTCCTATAGAAGACCCTTTGGGAAATTTTTTTGAATAATTTTACCTAAATAAATGACCCTTAGGCTTTTGCTACATATAAAATGTCTGAAAGAATTCGCACTTATCCTTTTTACCTCGAAACAAAACTCTAAAAGAAATTTTCCTTCAAAAAAATTATCCAAGATAATTTTCTTGAAGGAATTATGTCCTTAGAATTAACCTCAGCCATTTCAAAATAGCTCTTTGCCCTTTGAAAAAGTACCCTTTGATATTTTTGTCAAAATTTTCCCCAATAGAATTATGCCTTCAGGAAAAATGTGTGGACAATTTTCTCGAATGAATTCTTAAACTTAGCTTAAAAAAGATACACTTTGGGATTTTCTACAAAGGTCAACTTTGTCAAAGGATTATACTTTGAAAAAAATGTTTTGAACCAATTTCTCTAAAAGATACCCTTTATAACTTCTGGCTAGGACTCCTTCAAAGAAATGACCCTTTGGGATAATTGTTTCAAGCAAAATGTCTGAAAAACTTCTCGACATCTAGAAAAAAATATTTAAACAACTCTCTCAAAATAATTCAAACACTTAGCCTAGTAAAGTGGAACAATTTAGCTAAGGCAATTCTGAATTCTCTAACACTTGGTCAAAAGTTGAAATATCTGGCATTTTCTGGACCTATTTTGAAACTATTTAGCACCATAAAAACCTTATTAGATCCCTCCACTTGTAATGTTTATCCTTCTTCTAAGCCATTTGATCCACTCAACAATTGGGACCCTACTCATATGTTCAAACTAGGTAGAAGCTTGGTATGTGGGACAAAATGGCCAATAATAACAACATATATTTAGTTCATCAAACATATGCATGAATATTTCATTATATTATATCCCATATTAGAAATAATTATTACAAATATACCACCTAGGTAAACATATAATTTAACAATATAATTAGTTCCCAGTTATCTACAACCTATGATAACCCATATTATCATAGTCTAGTGTTCTAAGACTTAACTACTAGTTTTCCACAATTAAACATATGAAGTAGTGTTAAATACATGGAAACACAAGCTTTATACAAGAAAACCATACATAACAAAGAAAGTCATCATTTCATGGAACATAATAACATACTAACACAACATTTTCTAAACTCTCAAAGTTTGCATGCATGAATACATATATCTTACCACCTATAACAACTCATTCTATCCACAAAAATAACTAATATGTATACAATAAATAGTCAAATGTAGATATGTGTTAGGTATAATATTTAAAGTATGTACTACTCGAGTATAACATACTTTTATACTGTAATACCCTATGATATCTCATACTATCATAGGTTCCCAACTACATAAAAACACATAAACTAAACTTACAAATTTCAAGACTTGACCGATCTATGTAGATAATAACAAGCAAAAATAAAAAATTATACCACCCAGGTATATATTGCATACCATTATACCATGGTATCTTAACATTTACACATGCATCACAATGTACCATTATGCACTAGGTATAGTTAAACATTTATACATAATAGCACACTCCTAATATGTAGTGCACACAAGTATTCCATACTGAATACACATGATTATCAATCATTGATTTTATTAATTGTGAGTTAGCTAATTCATAAAATTGTTATGACTTTACACCCTAATGACTCATTGTCACTAGGAGATTCTTCAAAAGGTTATGGCTCCTGATTCCTTTCCAACTTAATGACTTATTCAAATTATCTATTGTTCTATAAGTTTAATCCCTATATAAGAATACTTATACATCATAACATGCTTTGCATTCATGTATTCAATACATATAAAAACCAACCAATCAATCATGTATCAAGAAAATAGAGGATACATAAAGCCGTTATAATATTGATTTAAACATTCCAATATATTTTCTAGGTTATATCTAAGGAAATTAATACCATAAATCAATCCATAGGTGCAATCCTTATGTATGAATACTTGCATATTGTAAACAATACCCCATTTCTCAAAGTCCCAAGAAATAATTATTTTGTCATGTCCCCTTTTCAGGTGACATCTTCAGACTTGATGATTAGCCTATTATGCGACCTTCGTAGGCTGATAGGATGGATAGAGGGTCATAATGGAGCTTGGCTTGGCTTTGATTTGCAAAATTTCTACAGTTGGTTTTTATTCAGGCTTTTTTAGACACACTTGGCCTGAGCTCCTATTATTTAGGGATATTTGACACATAGCAAAGCACCCTTGTTTTAGTATGGTCATGTGCAGAATCACTCCCTGATTCACCAGCTTCAGACGGTTCGAGGATCCGACATGTATTGAGGGAGATATTAATATTTGATTGATTTAATCAAATATTAATTATTTAGCCTATTTTTAATTATGAAACCCTAATTCTAATTTAAGAAACCCTAATTAGGGCAAGAACATATTTTTGAGGGTATAAGGGGTTCTCATGGAGGCCATTATTGATTATGATTGATTATTGATTTTGATATTGAATAATTCTTCTGTGAAGACTGAGCCAAGGGTTCCAAGATTCCATTACAGTGGAGAATGTCAACTCTTCATTGTGTGCGATTCAGAGGCTGTGAGATATCAGCTGATCTATTGCCAAATTGAGAGATAGCTTCATACAAAATTTATCACAAAGGTTTACAGGTTCGAGAGATAACTTCACACAGAAGTTATCATAGTATTCCAGGTATTTCTTTATTTAGTTTTTATTTAATAAATTATACAGATAAAGATCTTCTGTATTAGAACCATATATCTTGAGATTAGGTGTTTAGCAATCTGGGTGTGCTATATTATATTGGTGGCCGTACAAAGTCCGTATAGATTCACACAAAGACCGACATTGACAGGCAGAGATCCACAGCGACCGACATCGGCTGACCTATTACCGATGTCGGTAGGTTAACGACCCCAATTGATCGACGATGACAGTATAACCGACGTTGGCGACTGTGTTTTTGACACAGCAGGCCGAGATGCATAGATTCAGGCTATTTTTTAGATTGTTGGAAGATAATCAAGTTTTTAAGACCGTATCTGAATATTCCTTTTTATGCATGACTGAGGACATCTATTGTAACCATCTGGATGAATAATAAGATTAGTGATTTGGCAGTTAAGAGATTTACTGTGATTTATTTATTTATTTGAAATTATTCTAAAAAATCATTTTTATTTTCCCTATTTGAAGGGACATTACATTGGTATTAGAGCTTTGATGGAAAAAAGGAGCCCCTTTGTTAGGGACATTACAATGGTATCAGAGCCAAATTCCTACCATCCTATTGGGCAAAATCAGAGCCAAATTTCCTGCCAGCCTAATTGGGTTATTTCAGATTGAATTCGATTATCAGTATGGCTTTAACAGGAGACAAAGATTTGGAAGAAAGAATGCACAATGCACAGAAGAAATTAGATAATCCATTTCAGCGAGCAGAGGACATTCTAAAAACTTTGGAGGAGTTGGAAACTTATTTAGGCAAGGTTGATAAGTCAAATTCTTATGATATGCAAACAACGTTATTTTCAGCGTTTGGTTCGTTGGTGAAGCCCCAATTATTGAGACATCATGATGAGGTGGTAAGACTTGCAGCTCTCTCTTGCATTAGTGAAATCATGAGGATAATAGCTGGCTTTAATATTTATGATGATCAGATTATGAGAGAGGTACTTCATGCCATGGTAAAAAGCTTTGAAAAGTTGGATGACATTAGAGACCCTCATTTCTCAAAAAGGGCAAGATTACTTGAAATATTTGCAAGGTATGGATTTGAAAACATTATGATGTTATTAGGTTGTATTGGTGACATTCATAGGATGTTTAACATATTTTGGAATATTTTAGATGAGTTTCATTCCAGCGATGTATTAGCATCAATGCACTCTATCATGTTCATAATCTTGTTTGAGGAGGAGGATGAAATTTCTAAAATTTTGGTAGAAGATTTATGGTATGTCTGGACAAAAGAGGAAAATGTCTCACCTATAGCTGGTATGTGGTTAAAGAGTTTAATTGATCGGCCTAAGGATCGTAGTACTTTCCCTATGACATGCAGGAACTTGAATGATGAGTTTGACAGACCTACTGATCCAGTACAGGGAGACATTAACACATCTTTAGGTAATGATTTATATGCATTATCTTCACAGGTAGGAGTGGTTGAGGATGTTGTGGATGAGCTTTATGTTAAGGTGAGTTCAGCTCAGGGGTTAGACAGTGAGGATGAGTCTGATGCTTGCATTCAGAGTGTGGAGGTGTACTCAAATGTTAGTACACTGAGTGTTGGTGATGAGTATGTTTCTGTAGCTACTGATGAGGAGCATGTTGTTGAGGCTGACACACATGTTCAAGTTTTGGGAGTACCTGGTCCTAATGTGTTTGGGATACCAGTGGAGTCAAGTCTCCAGATTGATTCTTCTCACACAGATGACAGTGTGGTACAGTTGGTTGTGCCACCTTTATAGAGGGATCAGTTATGGGATGGATTGGCACCATCTTTTGTAGATGGAATTAGCAGTTGCAAGTTACATAGTCTGTAGTATCAACACATCTAGGACAGTTGTGATTTTAGAGATTGGGTGAGTTGCATTCACCAGTTTGATTGTGGATTCCTCTTGGTTATATTTTAGAGGATATTACAGGTGCTTGCATTGATTGTCATCAGTATAGATCATGACTACATTTGGGATCCAGGAGGATTGATGGGTTTGTTGTTTCGAGATTACTTGGGGACAAGCAATTTCAGGAGGGGCAGATTGTCATGTCCCCTTTTCAGGTGACATCTTCAAACTTGATGATTAGCCTATTATGCGACCTTCGTAGGTTGATAGGATGGATAGAGGGTCATAATGGAGCTTGGCTTGGCTTTGATTTGTAGAATTTCTACAATTGGTTTTTATTTAGGCTTTTTCAGACACACTTAGCCTGAGCTCCTATTATTTAGGGATATTTGACACGCAACGGAGCACTCTTGTTTTAGTATGGTCATGTGCAGAATCACTCCTTGATTCACTAGCTTTAGATGGTTTGAGGATCCAACATGTATTGAGGGAGATATTAATATTTGATTGATTTAATCAAATATTAATTATTTAGCCTATTTTTAATTATGAAACCCTAATTCTAATTTAAGAAACCCTAATTAGGGCAAGCACATCTTTTTGAGGGTATAAGGGGTTCTCATGGAGGCCATTATTGATTATGATTGATTATTGATTTTGATATTGAAGAATTCTTATGTGAAGACTGAGCCAAGGGTTCCAAGTTTCCATTGCAGTGGAGAACGTCAACTCTTCATTGTGTGAAATTCAGAGGCTGTGAGATATCAGATGATCTATTGCCAAATTGAGAGATAGCTTCATACAAAAGTTATCACAGAGGTTTACAAGTCTGAGAGATAAATTCACACAAAAGTTATCATAGTATTCCAGGTATTTCTTTATTTAGTTTTTATTCAATAAATTATACAGATAGATATCTTCTGTATTAGAACCATATATCTTGAGATCAGGTGTTTAGCAATCTGGGTGTGCTATATTATATTGGCGACCATATGAAGTCCATACAGATTTGTACAGATTCACACAGAGACAGACATCGGCAGGTAGAGATCCACAACGACTAACATTGGCCGACCTATTATCGACGTCGATAGGTTAACGACCCCAGTCGATCGATGACGGTAGTATAACTGACGTCGGCGACTGTGTTTTTGACACAACAGGCTAAGACGCACAGATTCAAGCTATTTTTTAGATTGTTGAAAGATAATCAGGTTTTTAAGACCGTATCTGAATATTCCTTTTTATGCATGACTGAGGACATCTATTGTAACCATCTGGACAAATAATAAGATTAGTGATTTGGTAGTTAAGAGATTTACTGTGATTTATTTATTTATTTGAAATTATTCTGCAAAATCATTTTTGTATTCCCTATTTGAAGGGACATTACAGTGGTATCAGAGCTTTTGATGGAAAAAAGGAGCCCCTAAATTAGGGGCATTACATATTTTCATTGTCAACAACTTAGAGGTATATAATCTGAAATACCCAAAGTATGATAGCTCTATCAAAGACTCCTAAATCTTTAAACATAATAATTTCCTCTATGAAATATTCTCAACGTTGACATTATTAGCTTTTAAGAATCATGATTAAATATTTATTCAATATAACTTTTTTTCCAGCTGATAACAATATTTTTAATATTAAAAGACAAGTAATCACACTTATTATCATTGAAATTATACTACACTATGAGCCAACAAGGTATGAAGATCATGATAGACAATTGATTTGTTGTTACGACAACTATCCTAATTTGGTATGCCATTGTATTACAATTACTATAATAGGTATATAAACACATATTGTATGTATAATATTTATTCAATTGGCATACTCAAGTAAGCTTACAATAATGGAGTGGGTAATATTAACTTATTTATTAATTACTCATCTTAGAAGAGTATAAACAAGCTCTACACATACAGGGGTAGTTATAAACTTATAACAAAGGCTTTAAAATAAATATATCTAAGATAAGCAATAAAGACATAATCACCATATAGTGACATTAGTATCTCTTCTATCTTATAAACTATTTGAGGATACAAGCAACCATAATATCCACTTGTATTCAAGCCTACAATGTATATTTATCCTTGGCACTTTTCCATCAAAAAAATAATTCTTATCTCATGGAAATTAAATATACATATAAATATTTCATCTACACTTATAATATCTTTTTTACACATACCCACTGCCGACTTCCTTAAACTAGATGTATGTGGCTTAATTTCCAAATCACCTTATACTGGTCCTCAAGCATTTTGACTACTTAATTTATTGAAGTTGGGTGATGTCTAAGGAAATAACTACATTCCTTACTAATTTAGTTTACTAATTCAAGGAGAGAAGATTATAAATAAGCCATTTCTAGAAATAATATTCATTTTTTTGTTTTGTTTTAATTTATTTTTTCCTTGACTATGGGTAATTCCATTGTTGTACGGCATCAACCTTACTACTTGGGAATATATAAAAATATATATTTCAATTACTTTACTAGATGTAATATTTATATAAATTGATGCCCAACATTGGGTCAAATAAATAAATTATCTTATGCATGATACTAGTATTACTATTTTAGCTTTAGGCAATATATTTTATTATTTATGAATAATAAATCTCATTTTATATATATTCTTTTTGACACATATTATTCTATAGTAGTGTATAAAATCATGAATAATCCATTTGATAATTTATAGTGTTCTATATCATTTATAATATAACTTGTTATTTTCCCATATAGGTTTATAACCAAATTACTCGCATCTAAAATATCACATAGCCAAATTCAATATTACATACAAATTTTTAGAGAGTCATCTACCTAGTAGTTATATGCCTCCTTTATTTTCTTTGCTACACTTCTTCTCTTCTACTTCTCCTCCAATTCATAAGCTCCCTCATTCTTTCATTATTATTTTCTCTTAAATAAAAATAGATGCTAATTTCTTTTCCATATTTTGTTTTTGTTTTTGTTTTTAACCTTTTTTTTTTCTAATATTAAAATGTTTAATTCTTATTTTTGTCTTTTTCCAGATTTTTAATTTGTTTTTCTATTTTTTCTAATTTCAATGTTTTTCTCTTTTTCTCTTTTTTTAAAAAAAAATCTCTTTTATATGAAATTTAAATTTCATATTAAACTAATTTAATATTACACTTTAACGACTAAATAATAACCCGTATTAAATTAATCCTTTATTAAAATTGTCTCTACATTAGGCTAAACACACACAAAGGAATTTAATACTATAATTTACCCACTCAAGCAATCATAGAAAATAACAATTTAAACAAACACTAAAAAATCATATTTTAATGTATTTTCTACCATGATTAACTATTGTGGTGTGTGTAGAGTTTTTTTTTATCTCCCTTTCAAACAATAATGTTTCCATCTACATTATCTTCTCTGATGATGTTATCCCTTTGAAATGTTTGAGGGAAGAAATATCCTACATCTACCTCATAACACACATGTAATTAGATATTTTCACATGATAATCATAAGCATTATAATATATAATTGAAACAATTCATTAATATGCTTAAAATGTAAATACATACATAAACCAATTCATAATAATTAATCACGTATCACCACCTAACTAAGCAACATTATACTATCCCATAATAACATAAATCTCAAGCCTAGTTATAAATATAACTAAATCTAAATTTGTTAATTATAGATATCCACAAATAATCTATCAAGTTTGTCTAGCGAGGAATCATGATGTAATATCCTTTCCCACTAAAGCTAGTCATCATCGCTAAGGACTCTTATTCAGACATAAGTTCTCAATCAAAAACATTTCTTGACAAACTAATAACATGATATACAATGTTAAACTATGAAAATAAATGAGAAATTACCTTTAAAAATCACTGAAGTTCCTTCAATTTGATCTATTCTCAAAGTGTTAGTCCTACAAGACCTTACTCAATGACATCTTCAAATAAATCAATCATGATTATGAGTATTACTTATTCTAACTGATTCTATCATGACTACCTTGGGGTCCAAAATCATCAAGACAAGCCTATATACTATAGGATTGATCACTCCTATTACCTTGAAGGGTCCCACATATCTTAATGACAATTCACTAACTTTTCAAAACATATAAGATCATCATACAAGTCAAAATAAATTATCAAGGAGAGTTTCATAGAATCTTCCAACCCTCAACACATCTCTCTATCCTAGAAAGTGTTTTTCTCATTTCAAAGAAAAGTAAATAGGGAACCTGGTAAAAATAATGTTTATAGTTAATACTATCGATACCTCACATAGCTTTAGATAAGTATAACATGCCAATACTATCATTTAGTCAATCGAAGCTTCTAACAAGTATGACAATGAATAGGAATGGTAAATATAAGTATATAAAAATCATGGAATACTAATCCATATAGAATCTTTGTCCACTGTATATATATGCATATGGCTATAAGATTGAATTTGATAAGTTATGCCTATCAAATCTTGGATTCAACAAGTACGTCCATCAATCCAGCTTAGTATTAGTACCAATAATCTGAGTTAGTGTGAGGCTACGTAAGATACCATCATATCTCTTATAAATAATTATCCTAATTCACCATGCTTATTTTAGGTCTCAATGACATAATTATCTTAAATTGTGCACATTATTTTCAAGAATCACAATTTTATTCTATCAGATCAAATGAAAGCAAAGCTATATGCTAAATGATTCTAGATGTATCCTCATACATATAAAATAAATCATATAATCAATCTATAATTGTATTAATTTATTTTTAGCCATACCTAATTAGTATCATATTTCATAGTCTTAACTTATAGAGTTATATATTCATAGATAAGAGAAAATAATGTTAAAATTAACATAATATACATAGTCCAAGAATCACACCATTCTTTCAGTCATATAAAGGAATAAATGAAACAATATCTCCTTGCTCAACTGGTACATAATAAGTTAAAAGTTTATTCCAACCCTTAGATTGACTATGGGTGAATAGTACCTTCTATACCCTACTCACTTTTGGTGAAAGGTATAAAATAACTCTTCAAAACAACATGTTTTAAGTAAACTAAGAACAAATGTCAATCTAATCATCAGTGAATAATAACATAGTAATTATAACCATCTTATATAAAATTTAATATATATAATACAAGGATTACCACCCATGTGGCCTAAAGTCACAAATTAGATAAAAAGTCATATTTGAAAATTAGAAATTTATCATCTCAAAAACCTCCTACTTACCCTCCAAAAGTAAAAAGGAAACACCACAACTCAATGTTTCCCAAACACTACCTACTTGGCAAATCTTGTAAGTATAGTTTCATAATCTATCTCCATATTTGGGAGAGAAATAAAATAATAACCACAAAGATATAACCATTCATCTAATCTTATCATATCTTTCACACAAAGAGTAAAACACATTCTCCCACAAATTTCAAGGGAGTATATTCAAATAACATTTAAAAATAATTCCCATTTAAGAAATACTAAGTTAACGTCATGAAAATGTGAATCCACTCTACAACTCATAATGATGTCAAAGGATAATGAGATAATATTGACTCATCTCTAAGCCAACTAAGAGGGATGAAACCACATATCTTAAGAGTGTAAATTAAACAAACTCTTAACACAAATGAATTATCAAGCAATACAACAACACTCTACTAAGAAAATTTCCACCACCTTAGGTGGTAATAAAAGAAAAATGGTCTTATAAGATTTCCCACTTCTAGGATTCATGAATATAGACACAAAATTAAAACACATAAATCAAATGAGAATCATTTTGAGCCTATTAAACACTCATAAAACTCAATGACACAGATGACTTGATAATCAATAAAGATGTAATCATAGTTGAGGTTTTTGATTGAAGTGCTTAAAATAGGGTAGAAAATTTTTATTCATAACTCATGAATTATGTTATATACACATATACCCAAGCCTCAAACACAACCATAATTAGAGGGACACTCAATAAATTTATCTCCGAAACAACTCCAATCATGGGGTAACCTCATTCCACAATAAGACACTACAAGTCCAAATACTAGTGCAAAACACCATGTCACTAGGTTCACAAGACACAAAAATGCTAATAGACTCATTAGGTCCTAGAGTTTGAGCCATATCTCTGATACCACATGTAACATCCTTGCCAGGATCTAACTAGAAATACATAATTTTCTTTTTGCTATATAAACACATATGTAAAAGTAGACTACATCCTAAGAGTCTAATAGAGATAATAATAATATTCACATGCAAACATGACATCAAATCATATTACATCATAAAATACAGATATCTAATATCATGAGAGAATGACAACTCAAAATAGAAAGTAATTATAATATTTGATATTCAACTTATCTAAATCCACAATCACAACTGTCAAATTGAATCAATGTATAATTACAACTCTTCATAACAATTTAAAATAACAAGTACAATATAATATGATGTATAATTTAGATACTTAGCTACCCCAAAACATAATTACCAAACTTCAAGTATCTATGGTAATCTCAAGTATCATCTCAATAAGTAGTACTATTGTGGAGAGGGAGAGCATCATCTGAGCACTTTTCCACACCCTAGACCAATGATCCCCTACACTATCCCATTAAGGAATGGCTCTCCCTTCATGGATCGGTAGATAATGGTTGTGTGGGAATTTAGATAGACTATCAAGTACCCATGTAATGCATGATTTATAACTAAATATGCAATGTATCATAAAAAAATTTGATCTATTGCAAGATATCACACATACATGTAAATCATACTCATGAATTGATAATGCCTCACTAAACATACTTTGGCCCAAATTTTTACAAATAATAATCAATAATGATCTAAATCAATCAATTTCATGCACACCACTTGATCAGACTACCTTAATCTAACATTGCAATGCTAGTAAGATAGTGAAGTCTCTATCACTCCTTACTCTACATCAGTAATGCAGATTGGTCAAATACAATTCAACCACAATATTTATCAACATATATCCTACTAGCAATGCATTACATAACACATAGTACATAGTAGTAATAACAACATACATTTAGTGTATCAAACATATGCATAAATCTTTCATTATCTTTTATCCCATATTAGAAATAATGATTATAAATATTTTGCCTAAGTAAACATATAATTTACAAATATAATTGGTTTCTAGTTATCTACACCTTATGACAACCCATATTACCACAGTCTAGTGTTCTAAGACTTAACTACCAATTTTACATAATCAAACATATGAAGTAGTGTTAAATACATGGAAACACAAGCATTGTACAAGTAAACTATACATAACAAATCAAGTCATCATTCCACAGAACAAAATAACATACTAACACAACATTTGATAAACTCTCAATGTTTGCATGCATGCATACACAAATCTTACCAACTATAATAATTCATTCTATCCACAACAATAACTAATATGTATAGTATAAATTTTTAAATGTATAAATGTGTTAGGTATAATATTTAAAGTATGTACTACCCCAGTAAGAAATATTTTATATTTTAATGCCCTATGATATTCCATACTATCATAGGCTCCCAACTACATAACAACCCATAAACAAAACTTATGAATTTCAAGACTTGACCAATCCATGTAGGTAATAACAAGCAACAATAAGGAATTATACCACTTGGGTATATCTTTCAAACTAGCATGCTAGAGTATCTCAACATTTAAACATGCATCACGATGCACCATTATGCACTAGGGATAGTTAAACATTTATACATAATAACACACTCCTAATATGTATTGCACAAAATATTCCATCCTGAATAAACATGATTATCAATCATTCATATTATTAATTATAAGTCAGATAATTTAAAAACCAGTTATGACTTTACACCCTATTGACTCATTGTCTCTAAGAGCTTCTTCCAAAGGTTATGGTTCTTTATTCCTTTACAACTTAATGACTTATTCAAATCGTCTATTGTTCTATAGGTTTAATCCCTATAGAAGAATACTTATAAATCATAACATGATCTAGACTCATGTATTTGATACATACAATAACTAGTCAATCAACCATGCATTGATAAAATAGATGACCCATAAACTTATTATAATATTAATTTAAACATTCCAATCTATTTTCTAGGCTATATCTAAGGAACTTAATACTATAAATTAGTCCATAGGTGCAATCTTTATGTATGAATACTTGCATACTATAAATAATACCACATTTCGCAAAGTCTCGTGAATAATTTTTTTTTTTGGTCAACAAATTAGAGGTATATAATCCAAAATAGCCAAATTATTATAGCTTTATTAAAGAATCTTAAATCTTCAAACATAATAATTTCCTCTACGAAATATGTTCAATAATGACATTATTAGCTTTTTACGATTCACGATTAAATATTCAGTCAATATAACTATATTTATGGATAATAACAATATTTTCTAATATTAAAAGATAAGCAATCACACTTATTATCATTGAAATTATACTACACCATGGGCTGCCAGGGTATGAAGATCATTATAACCAATTTATTTTTTGTTCTAACAACTATCCTAATTCGATATACCATAGTATTACAAGTACTATAATAGGTATATAACCATATATTATATGTATAATATTTATTCAATTGGCATACTCAAGTAATCTTACAATAATGGAGTGGGTAATATTAACATATTTATTAATTACTCATCCTATAAGAGTATAAGCAAGCTCTACACTTACAAGGGAAGTTATAAAATTATAACAAAGGGTTCAAAATAAATATATCTAAGATGATCAATAGAGACGTAATCATTATATAGTGACAGTAGTATCGTTTCTAGCTTACAATCTATTTGAGGATATAATAAACCGTAATATCCATTTGTTTTCAATCCTACAATGTATATTTAACCTAAGCACATTTCCACAAAAAAATAACGCTTATCTGATGGAAATTAAATATACATATAAATATTTCATCTTTACTTATAATAACTTTAAAATCGCTTCTTTATAAAAATCCTATTAAAATAGAGTACAATCACATTATAATTTATTCAATCAATTCAATCAATATTAAATTCTTTAATATTTGAATCTCGCCCAAGGATACTATTCCACATGGGTTTATATAATCCTTGATACAAACATGCCATTATCATATTAGCCATTGTACTTTGCAATAGTTAATAAATAAGTTTTATTTGTTATACTTGAGATTGGTATTCCAATATACTTAAACCATTAAAGAAATCTGGTATAAATAAAATCCGTTTGGTCTAAAACATCTCTTATATATAGATTTTATTTATATAACAAAACTAATATGTATTCTAGTAAAAAGTCAATAATATGAGATATATAATTAAGGTAGTAATTTAAGTAATCTTGTGGGGGAAGGGGGCAGTGATTAATCTTTTTTATATACTCATAAATTTAATTACCTTTACTCCCTTTGCATACAGTGAATCTTTAAAAGCATATAGTAATTAAACTAATTGCTCTCTCTCTCTATATATATATATCACTGATTGCTATATGAAAATGTAGCTCTCTATATAATACTCAATCATATATATTCATATATATTACTTCAGTCAAAATTTTGCTATTACAAAAGCATATCACCTTTCAACATTCTAAAAGTATTTCCAGCAACTCTGAACTATAATTTATGATGTCCCACAGTATATATATTATTTTTTTAGATAAGCTAGCCGTATGGTGCTTAGGTGGACTGTTTGAGTTTAGTTTAAAAAATTATACAATCATTATTAAACTCAGCTGATTGGGATAATTATATAGGTTGATGCCCTACCAGTAGTTTGGTTCATTATCAAACAAAATAACTATTGACCAAGCAGACTAAATCGACCCTTAAATTTGATTTATAATATTCCATTATAAATTATTTTTACACATACCCACTGCGACTTCCCTAAACCAGATGTATGCGGTTTAATTTCCAAATCACCTTATATTGGTCCTCAAACATTTTGACAACATAATTTGTTAAAGTTGGGTGACGTCTAAGGACATAAATACATTCCTTACTAATTTAGTTTACTATGTCAAGGAGAGAAAATTATAAACAGGCCACTTCCAGAAATAATATTCATAGTTTTGTTATTTTATTTATTTATTTCTTGAACATGGTTGTTTCCATCGCTATACGGCGTCAACTTTACTACCAGGGAATATTTATAAATATATATTTCAATTATTTTACTGCCTGTAATATTTATATACAGCGACACCCAACATTGGGTCAAACAAATAAATTATCTTATGCATGATACCGGTATTACTATTTTAGCTTAAGACAATATATTTTATTGTTTATCAATAATAAATCTCATTTCATATATATTCCTTTTGATACATATTATTCTATAATATTATATAAAATCATGAATAATCCATTTGATAATTTATAGTGGTATATACCATTTACAATATAATTTTTTATTTGTCTCATATAAATTTATAACCAAATTACTCACATCTAAAATATTACATAGCCAAATTCAATATAGGGAGCCACCTACCTGACAGTTTGGTGCCCCCTTATTTTCTTTGCTACGCTTCTTCTCTTCTCTTTCTTCTCTAATGCATAAGCTCCTCCATTCTTTCATAATTCTTTTCTTTTATATAAAAATAGATGTTAATTTCTTTTTCATATTTTTGTTTTTATTTAATCTTTTCTTTCTTTTTTTTTTTTTTTTTTTCTAATTTTAGAACTTTTAATTCTTGTTTTTGTCTTTTTCCAGATTATTTATTTATTTATCTTTTTTTTCTAATTTTAATGTTTTTTTTTTTTTTTTTTTTTTTAATTCCCTTTTATATGAAATTCTAATTTCATATTAAATTAATTTAATATTACACTTCAACAACTTACTAATAACTCATATTAAATTCTTTCTTTATTAAATTACCTCTATATTAGGTTAAACACACATAAGGAATTTATTCTTATAATTTACCAACTCAAGCAATCGTAGAAAATAACAATTTAAACAAACAACAAAACAATCATTTTTAAATTCATTTTATACCATGACTAACTATTGTGGTGTGTGTAGGGTTTTGCTAGCTCTCTATCGACCAATGATATCTCCATATACATCATACTCTTTGATGCTGATCTCCCTTCAGTATGCTCGAAGGAAGAATTATCCTACGTCCACCTCACATCATAAGTAATTATATATCTTCACATGATAATCATAAGCAAAATACTATATAACTAAAACAATTCATTAATATGTTTAAAATATAAATACATACATAAACTAGTTTATAATAAGCAATCATGTATCACCACCTAACTAAGAAACACTATATTATCCCATAATAGCATAAATATCAAGCTTAGTCAGACATATAACTAAATACAAATTTGTTAATTGCATATATCCATGGATAATCTAGCAAGTTTTTCTGACGAGGAATAACGATGTAACATTATGATTGTTCAATCCTACTTAGGCCACTAGACTCTCCTTACCTTAAAGGATAAAATAATTCCAATAGAAGGTAGTTTATACATCTAATGTAAGTCAAACACTCAATATTCAACCTCATGTTTTACCTACATGTAGGGTTTACCATGTTTCTTCTACTATTTGTATCTCTAGGTGATATATTCAAGCTTGTCTATCCCTATTTTATCCCTAAAAGGCCTAATAGTCATTAGATCCTCTTTCACCAACCTAGTAGTATCCCTTCTTGGAATTTTTTTCTACCTTATGGTCTATCTCTCTTAGATGTTTCTAACTTAGACAACCTCCAAATCTATGCAAGCTCACAACTAGTGCTTCTTCAAGGTCTAGATTGAGTACTCTCTTTGGGAGAATTGGAGAAATGTTGACCCTATCTACCCTTATTTCCATTCCTCTTCATAGCTTATATGACTCCTTAGGGCCTCTTAATATATTTAATGATTCATATTAATAGTGGTATCTCACCTCCTTAGATTGCACAAAAGGCTTGATATGACTATAGGTTTATCTTGTATAATATACTGAGGGTGGAGATGGTTAATGCATAAGTCAATGATGAAGAGATAGTGAGGGTAACAAGACAAGAAATAACTATAACATAAATAAGTTGTGTATCTCTAATGCTACCAAAAAGCCTTTGTAGATACTATATCTTCTTTTTGTATATGAGACCATGTTTATTCATGATAGTCACACTGTGGATATTACTTGAGACTTTATCCTAACTCTCTTGCATGCATGCCCTCACACAATTAGGTCTAGGGTTAGTGTGTAGTCGGGTCTAAGTAGCTAAGTTGAAAGCTCTTTTCAACACAAACTAAATATTTCCTTATCATGATACATGTTATGCCCCCTTAACTCTCTTTGGATGTCTACAAATCTTCATTAACTACCCAAACCTATACCAACCCATAATTTCCACATAGGTATGGTTATGATTGTTTACGCCTATTTGGGCCCCGAGACTATCCTTACCTTAAAGGATCAAATAATTCTAATAGAAATTATTTTATACATCTAAGTTAAGTCAGACACTCCATCTTCAACCTCATGTTTTACCTTTTTTTAGGGTTTACCATGCTTCGTATACTATTTGTATCTCTAGCTGTTACATTCAGGCCTCTTTGTCCCTTTTTAGCCCTAAAAGGACTAGTAGATCATTAGGTCATCTTTCACCAAATTTTTATTATTCTCACTTGGAAATTTTGTCTACATTATGGTTCATCTCTCTCATATGTGTCCAACTCAAACAACCTCCAAAACTATGCAAGCTCACAACTGGTGCTTCTTCAAGGTCTAGACTATGTACTCTCTTTAGGAGAATTGGAGAGATGTTAACCCTATATAATCTTATTTAAATTCCTCTTCATAGCTTATATGACTCCTTATGGCATCTTAATGTATGTAATACTTCATCTTAATAGTGGTAACTCATCCACTTAGATTGCATAAAAGCCCCAATATGACTGTAGGTTTATCTTGTATAGTATATAGAGGGTGGGGATGGTTGATGCATAAGTAAATGATGAAGAGATAGTAAGAGTAACAAGAAAATAAATAAATATAACATGAATAATGTTGTGTATCTCTGACTCTACCAAAGACCCTCTACAGCTACTATATCTTCCTTTCGTAGATGAGACCATGTTTATTCATGATAGTCACACTGTGGATATTACGTTAGAGTGATTACTTTGGATTGAGAGTGGATCATTTGCGTATTTGGTAGGTAACATAGGTTCAAGATGATGATGATGAAATATTACACAAACATGACCACCATTCACCTACATTATCAAACTTTGAATACCTTGAAATACATGAAAAACTATCTACAGACTATAAGTAAAGAGAACATGGATATTTCCTACTCTCACACCCCCACACATGTAAACTAGGGGTGAAAACTATTGAAGATGGTCTATGATGACCTCATGAATGTATATTAAACATTTATTTTCAAAAATTACTTTAAAAATAGCAAAACCATTGAACTCTCTAAACCCTATACAAATGAAGGTGATTAGAGTGGCCAAGTTGTTAATGTTTGTTCATATGGATGATACCATGAAAGTATAGATAAATGACATGGATAATAATATAAAGAGCCCCCATTTCTCTATCCAAGAGACTAGATCCTGATATTCTCTCTCCTATATGGAATGAATGCAAACCTAAAAAATTGTCTGGGTTGCTAAAGAACCCAGTGAAGAAAGAACAATGGTTTTGGCCTGTTCTTGCATCCTTTTGACCTAAAATTCTCCCAGACATCTATAATGAACTCCTATATAATACATAACTCCCTTTTATATGTAAATGTCCATAAAATTCTATATAATATATAATAATCACCTAAAAGTCATTCCTATTCTTTGTTTTGTCCATGCTTATAACCTTGGGACCATGTTGGAGGATAAAGAGAGGGAAAATAAAAGTCAAATGATAATTAAAACTAATGGTATGATATAATAAATTGAAAAGATACATATTTTGGCAAGTGTGGGGTCCATTTGGCTAGTGGGAGGTAGAAATGAGTCTTAAAAGGGACTTTTATGATGTGCAAACGCTTGATCATGACCATGTGGTAATAATGGGACCTCCTAAAGACCTTTATAATGTGATTTTTATCAAACACTTATCCTTTTCAAAGGTTTCAAAGTCAAATATTCTAATGTGAGGCATTTGAGGAGCATTTGATGGCTTATAAAGGTGTATTAAGGTGTGAATTGAGCCTAGATGAGTATATTAGGAATAATGACCTCAAGCACACTATTGTAACTCATGTCATGGATTATAACAAGGATTAGCCACTTTTACATCATGTTGGTAAAGTTCTCTCTTCATGAAAATAATTAAATAGGTCTAAAGCTACAAGGATTAGAAACCTTAATGTTGCCAAACTACCTTAATTTTTGTAGGGAGACCTTAATCTTTTCAATCACTATTTAGACCATACTTCTAGACTTGAGAAGGACAGTGGCAACTCCCTACATACTTCATGATCACTATACCAAATAAACCACCAATAGGCCTAAAAACAACTATGATATATGTTGACCACAAATATATTTTATGATAATGTGAGACCTCTGAACAAGATTAAAAGACTTCAAGATACATTTATAGGACCATATAGATAGTTGAGGCACTATAGGTAAGAGTAGAAAGGGTCTCATACATGTTTTTGATGGTAAGGGTTGACATTTGGCCTATGAGGCCAAAATGTTAACATTTTTGGAAAATTTGAGGGGTGACTAGCCTATTGATGAAAAGAATCCACTGAATTTTCATAATAATGATGACTCACATATGACTCATGACTTGAAAGACCACCTTTTTGGACTGTCAAACTGATTTAAAACTTAATGACACCTTTTAAGACTGCAACAACTCATAAGACACAACAAATACAACAAAGTAATAACACCTAAACCTAAGAAGTAAAAAACAAAGACAACAAAATATCTAAGTAAACTACTATAAACTTGTGCATGATACACTTATTAAAACATGAAAACAAACTACTAAATATAACTAACTAAAGCACACCTCATTTCTCCTTTACGATCAATATAGAAACTACTTTGATGATTTTGGTTGCATGAGGTCAAGTTTATATTGTCACCAAATATTGTACCCTAGAGGAGGTTGTTCAGGATTGCTCTAATATTTAGATAGCATGGGAATACTTTTAGGTATGTGGGTCTGCGTATAGTAGAAGTAGACCTCTAGGTTTAAGGGCTAGCTCCTTGAATTTGCTTGAAAGTGTTTATCACCTATGTTAATTGATTGCTTGTGGGAAAATGGATAAAATTATGCATGAAATAAATATAATCTAATGGGGTGATAAAATATAAGTATTTCCACAAGACCATCATACTTCTTTCACTAAGAAAGAAGACCTTTAATATCAGTTTCAAAGTCTTAGAATGATCTAACATTAGTATTTTAATATGGAGGTAATATACATGAGGACTATCCAAGGTAAATGAACCATAGATCATTTGCAGATACTAATACTACTTGTACACTTGAAAATAGAGCCATACACTTGATAACACTTCATATGACCTATTAGAGTCGAACAACTTGCATTAAACATGGAAGGATTGAGAGAAAGTAAGGAAATATGAATATCACTTACCTAATCACTATACATCTCTACACACACTCTGAAAATATGATATATGAACTCAAATTAGATTGTATTTATTATTTAAAAATAAATTAAAACATCAAACTAGTAGGGCTTCATAATACATGGTGTGGAATAATTAGACAAGAGCTAAAATGGCTAGTACTTATAGAATGTGAGAAAGGAGAGAAGATAATAAAGTGTAAGGGTCATAAGAATAGGTGTAAAAATAAGAAAATGAGTTAAAATTTTAGGATAATTAGGTATGATATAGACCATGCAGGGCCTACTATGAAAAATTTCCTCTTAGGCATGAAACTCCTCAAATATGGTGTAAGACTATTCAACTACATGTTTAAAAATTACCTTCATTATTTGGCTTTCCATGAGCATTCTACAATAGACTAGGGACAGATACAATGATATGAGTATGAATATGGGGTTATAAATAGGATCTAACATGCATTATATGTGTCCCTAATCATCAATATTCTTCTAGCTAAGTGTTCTCATTACCTGTAGTCATAATCATCCTTATTTCACTCACCCTTCACACTTGACAACAAAGAGGCCTTCAATTTTCCAATAAAATAAATAAAAAATATGATATGACACCTATCAAGAGTATTCATGCCCTTAGATTCATCATTAAAAACATAAAAGGTGTCCTAATTAGATTTTTAATCTTCTCACTCAGGGATCAATCTTTGTTCACTATGCCAGTTTAGACTAACTAAGATGAAGGTGTTAGTAGAGGAGCTTGTGAAATATCCTAAAGAAATAAATGGATATTAGGAGGTAGGTTAGGTTCCAATCTCTCTCGAAAAATGATCCTTATTCTTTGAAAACTTTATCTACCTTCACAACACACAAAATTGTCAATAAAAGTAGTCTTAAACCCTGTATATATAATTAGGGTGGAATCCAAATTGATGGAAAGGATCCTTTGGGAGCCCTCTGAAGGTAAAAATCACTTTCATACTCAAACTGTCCCATCTAGATTCCTCTTCTTCTTCATCTTCCAATCGGTCCTTATTAATGGTTGTAAAGGGTTTTAGTGGTTTTAGCTTTTAAGGATTATTCATAAAGTTGTGACATTTAATCCTTAGACAAATTCCGCATAATTTAAGTTCAATACCCTCTCCATCATCTCCTATTTCCTCAAGCTCCCATGCTAAGCATCCATGCTGTTGTGAGCTTCCAAACTTAACTTCTCAAGTTCTTCAAGGCATTTTATGCACCCTGTTATGATTTAAGCCAAAAAATGGCTTATCTATGGCATATTATATTAAAAAAACATCTCTAAAACACCTTATATATACTTATGAACATGTTAAAATTCATTATAATGTTCACCTAGTGCTATAAGTGAGATTTGGACCCATTTGGGCATTAGGCCTAGTCAAGATCTAGTAGTTTTGTCTGCATACCTATGGGTTTAGGCCACTCTATTTCTTCTATCAATGTTATGAGTATATATTCATGTTCATATATATTCATTATTAAAGGTTTCCATTTCTATCAACTCACCTTTGTATACTTTACATGTTAAATTTGCATGATATGACCTTCTTGGAGTGCCCTCTATTTGAGACAAAATAGAGGGAATCTACCCTATTATATCAAGAATTAAAAGGCTATCAGGGGAATTAATAGGTCATATAAACCATATATATTAATTTTTAGGTTTTGGTCACATCATTATCACCTCCAAATGTCTCAAAATCTAAGACAGACTTGTGGAGAACTTACTATGTGTAGGGTTGGCATATGGACTATATGTTGCATGTTAGAAACCTTAATTTACATTGTTTTCATATGATAGGAGTATCTTGAATGTAAATAATACTTGGGTGTCCATTTTAAACATGTTCATAATGTTTTTTTCCAAATTTCTCAATGTGAACCCTCAATTTGGACAGGCTCAACTGAAACCAACTATGAAGGTGTATTCTTGATTAGAAAGTGATACATGTAGGTGTGTACTATATGGATAGAGATTGTATATAATTTTACATATTGTCTTTAAGTCCTCAACACCAATACAAATCTATTTATACCTGATCTCATCACATACTTACTATGTCAACCTTAGGATATTCATGCCTTAGTACACTGTCATCTATAATCAAGCTATAGATTGTCATTTCAAGGGCAAAATACACATGTAGGATGCATTTAAACTTCTAAAAACCTATGTTTCACAACCCAAGTTATTTTTAAGGTCTTAAAACCAACATCAAATAATAAGTGTTCATGATTTATAGGCTTCTAATCCTCTAAGGTGTATGTCATGAGTATGTAGGTACCTGCAGTCAATTATAGGTGACCCTTTTGGGAAACAAGGTGCACTTGTAGATGATAATATGGATCAAGATCTTGTTCTTTCACCCTCGTTGATGTTATTTAGACTGTTATTGATATTATTATTTTTATAGGGTCATTTCACATAGAGGTAATTCCCTTTTTTCTTGAATGAGGACTACAAGGTCATTAGTATTTCAAGCATTGTAGAGAACATTGAAAACTTGTAGTGTAAGAATGTCAGTAATGGAGGTCTCTTAACATCATGATCCTTTGGTCAAACACCCACTCTCATTTACAAGGTTTTACCCCTATATTAACTTTGAAATATGGATTCATTTAACTTCATTTAGACTCTATGTCACATCATCATATAGTAACACCAAAAGTAGTTAGGGATCTATTTTGGAGTTTTTAAGGAAAGAAGTCCCTAAAACTCATTATAAATATATGTATAGGACTCCTCAAGTTTGACTTCTAATTGATATCTTCAACATGACTAATATGGTTCCTTCATAACTCTACTATCTTAAAGAAGGTCTCAAACATGTTTAAACATCCTTATACAACAATTTCAAGTTTTTGTGAGGCACACCTGTACTTGTTCATACAGGTCATAGGGTAGTGGGAATGAGATATGGACAATATGCATGGTGTATTATTCTATGTATAGTTATATAAGTTGAAAAATTATTCATGTTAATCCTTCCTACCTTTGATGACCTCAAACTAGTTCAAATGTTTCACTTCAATAGTCAAAATAGTCAATAGTCACCACATGATGATTGAAGTGAAATCAGGTACTATCTACTAAATGAAGACTCCTGCTTATTGTTGAAGACAATGTCATGATCATGGCCTCTTAGGAGAGTGACTGGACCTTCTAGATCCATCCCCAAGTGTATGGGTTGATTAGGTGAGTAAATCACCTAATCATACTCATCCCACACTTGATTTCATTACATCAACAATATATAATCATGTAAAATGTGAAATTGGATGACTTATGTATAGCTAATGACACCCAATCCATAGGTCCTCCTTGCTCACAAAACCCTTTTAGGCTCTTCTTTCACTAATTTCTAGTCATCTACATCCTTTTAGACTTAGTTAATTTAGACCCCAAGTAGCCATTTAAGTCCTAGATCTATGCCCCCATGCCTCATTCCCTTAGGACAACAACACCCAACTTGGATAGGAGTATTAAATCCTAGGGTGTCTTGATTTTGGCATTATTGTCCAAGTTCAAAATTGGTCCTAACAGTCAGATTATTTTAGATCCTTATCCTTTTCCTTGTTAGCCTAATGTGAATTCATTTAACCCATGATCATTAATTACCCTATAAAATTCCATTCAAAGTCCATTTAGAAGGGTTGGCATTCATTTACAAGAAAGAAGCAAATACACTCAAGCACTATTCTCTATTCTCTACATATATCCTTTCAAGATCATTTCAACCCTATTCAAGCATTCACACCATTCCCTAGCCATCCAAAAGTACATCTAGTTTTGCATCTACTTGCATTTATCTTACATAATTTCACCAAGAACTTCAATGGGAGACCTACATTAGCTTGATCCCTCTTCAGAGTATTGGTATGTAGACAACATGCCCACACACAGGATGTGAAGTGTATCCAACATATCCTTTACACACTAACCCCTTCTCTTTCTTTCACAAGTTCTATTTAAAAAGGAAAAATATAAGCTAAGTTCTATTTTCTCTCACTTCTTGTTATATTTAAAAAGGAAAAATATAAATATGTTTATATAAATCAATACCTTAATTACTACATATTATTCATTGATTTATCTTTCTCAAAAATATTTATTTAATTAAGAATGAAAATCCAATATTCTAAAATGAATAAAATATTTGGTGAGCCTGACTTACTTCAAATTTAATATAGAAAGCCCAGGGATAATTATTTATAATTTTTTTTCATAATTGATTTATTTTTCATACATTTAAAAATAATAAATCTATAAATAAACTGCAAAAATATCACATATTTTGTTAAAACCCTAGTTTGCACATACTAGGTCCTTATTGCATACAAATACTAGGAAAAATATATTGCTAATTTTAAAAATATTTTCTGATTTTTCCAAAAAAATTCATGAAAAATTCTCTAAACTTTTAAAATTATTACACTAATTTTGTGAAAAAGCATTCAAATCCCTAGATTACATCAACTAGCTTCTAGTTACTTTCCAGTACATTTCAAATCATTTTCTGCATTTTTAATTTCATATCAAACTCAGAAAATCAATTTCAAAATCACAAATTCATAGTATTTTGCACAAATATATTTGAAAAGTCTTTAGTTGCATATACTTGCACCTAATTTCTTTTTGAGGTATCACCTTACATCTTTAGCAGCTTAGTATCCTTTTTTCACAAATTTGAATTCACTATTTTTTGGACTTTGCATTTCTTATATTCAATACTTTCCTTTTCTACCACATTGCTTATTAAATCTTATTGCAAAACATTTAAACACATTTCAAATTGTTTTCCTACTTTACCAATGGCCTAAGATACTAGTTTTGATGAAACTAATAATAGAGAACTTCAATAAATCTTAACAAAACATCTAGATATGTAAGATGACATGCTCAAAATTCTACAAGAAGAATAACAAAAAATGAATAATGGTCAATCTTCTCAAACAATAGAGCCACCAATTACAAATGACACTACAAGGGAAACTATGTCTAAACCACCCCCTATAACATCCCAACCTTCTTATATGCCACCAGTTATAGCTAGTACATCCCTATCTCCTGATGTGGTAACCCTTGTAGAAGAGATAAAGATATCTTCAATCCAAGGTGAAACATCTTGAGCAAGGTGTTTCTAGACCTACATAGGCATTGGATTATTTTGCTTTATTGCATACACCATTGGCACGCCACATTGCTTATACACCCTTACCACCAGGTTTTATTCAACCCAAGCTCACTCTATATGATGGTAAGGGTGATCCAAAGACACATTTGACATCTTTTCATGTAGCATGTTTGGATTATGTACCCAATAACTGGCTACTTACCAAACTATTTCCATAGAGCGTAAAGGATTATGCTTTACAGTGGTTTTATAGTCTACCAAATCAGTTGGTCATGACATTCAATCCTTTAGTAGATATGTTCCTAACACATTTCAATATCAACATTGGTGATAAGGTTTCTTATGTATAAATTTCATAGTAGAAACAAAGGTCAAATGAGGCCCTCACAGATTATGTTCTAAGATACAAGACTATTCTAGCTAGGCTAACTAGCCCCATCACTGATCAAGAGTTACAAGACATCTTTAAATAGATACTTATTCTAGCATTACATGAATTTATTATGTTTAAAAGATTCTCTTCCTTCACCAAATTATGTCATACATGCAAGGGAAGAGAAGTTAAGCTAATTTTAATGGGCAAACTTAAGTATTCAAGTATCTCAAACACAACAAACAAGAGTACTATCAATGTCCCACACAAGGTCAAAATTAGGGACAAAAAGAATCAGAATCAAACAATAATCAATGAGGCTTTAGATCTCCCTCAGCATGTGGTTTTATCTATACCACCTCATCATGCATTTACCAATCTACTAGTTTCTCTAGCTAGGGTTTTATAGTAGTTATTGGAATGTAACATCATATCCCTCCCTCATATCTAGGAAGTGGATCTATCAAAGCCTCTTCCATGGGGATATGATCAACATTCCTTTTTTGACTTTCATAGGGCACCAGGATGCACAAGAAATAGATGCATTAGTTTGAGACATAAGATATAGAACTTGATAAATGAAAATATACTTGATCTAGGCAGTTTAGTTGCACCTCTAAAAGCAAAGCCACCATAAGATAAAGATTTGAAAATATTTTTAGATCCATTTCCATAGAATTCTAAATATGACAAAGAGGACACATCAGGTCTTTACTATACATACCATACACATCCTCCACCAGCTACATACCAAGCACCTTCAGTTGAGGCACATCCTTTGAGAGGTATGATCAGTGTGTATGAGTCCAGAGTTCCAACCAGGCCTTTGATATCTTTTTTAGATCAAGAGATTATGGAGGATAATATATGTTATATTTCAATTTTTATCAAAGTATATATTCATAATCAACATATCTACAGTACACTTATTGATAATGGTTCTATGCTTAACATGTGCACTTTAACACTACTATAGTATTTAGGTTATTCAGAGTAGGATATCACTTCAATAGACATAGTTATCAGTGGTTTCAATGAGAACATATAGATTTCATTGGGTACATTAGTACTTCCACTATAGGTTAGTTCTACATATGTGGAAACACCATTCACTATAGTTCCCAATGTAGGAGTTTTTGACATACTACTTGGTCGACCATGGATTCAAAAACTTAGGGCATTACCTTCTATAGTTCACAAATGTGTGAAGTTCATTCACACTAATTATGTTATCAGAGTTGGTGGAGTTCAATAAGAGTCACCACTCCCCACTTTAGATCCATCTATTATCTTACAATCACCAGCTCCAATTCTTTGACCTGATTTAGTTTCTCATGTAGTTTTAGTTCCTCTTTAGCTCCAACCATAGTTTTGATATCCATCGCTAGTATAGAGGTTTCATACACCCCCATAATTTGAGGATTATAGACAGCTTCTAGTGACAATGTTCACACCTAGAGCAGTTACATTGATGTCTCATACAACTACATAGAGAACACCTATTCAGAGAACTTCTACTTCTAGATGGGTCCTTAAGAACCCTACAATTGCATCAACTTCTCAGAGTTTTAGTGGGACCCCACATTTAGTTTCCACTTTAGAGATATTAGATACAATGCACATAGATTTTAGCTTCAAAATCTCAGACATACAATTGTGCCTCATGATAATGCATGATTTAGTTTTTCGATATAGGACACTATGATAGGGAGTCTCATCTAAGACTCATTGATTAATATCCTTTCTTCCTAGTTTCTTGTACATATCTTATTTCAAACAAAATATGAAAACATTGAAATATATAAAAAATACCAAAAACATTTCGATTGTATGCATCATCCATGCTTTTCATTACTACTATCATGCTAGGACTTACATTTACTATTTCATACTATTGTATGCTGATTTTTTACATTACCATGCTTTAATTGATCTTCTTAGAGTGTGTGTAGTAGCATTCGACTACTTGATTACTTAATTCTACCCATTGAGGGGGCACTCATATTTCTACATTTGAGACATACATCTATACACACACACACTTGGGCCATCTTCTACATGACTACACCATCCAAGTTATTCCATTCCTACACTACACACTCTAGTCAACATGATGATGTACATTCCTTACTAGAGTTACATAGATTACTATATCAACATTTGACTAGTATTTAGCACTTGTGTATCTCTAAGCATATACCTCATCTTGTACTACACATGTTTTTCATCCTTTCACATTTGCTTTGATTAGTTATATTTTCTTGTATCTTTGCAATTATTACATGCTTTCTCCTCTTGCTTAGTTTGGCTTATGTGATTGTATTTATAGTTCCTGCTTGTCTCTTGCTTGTGCCTTAAGACGTTTTTCAATGTCCTTGACTTCTATTCATGTGTGCACCTTAGGAAATTTTCCAATGTCCTTTGTTGTTACTCTTCCATGATCATGTGGCCCTTGTGCCAACTTTTCTTGTTTCACTTTTATGTGTATGTGGTATTTGAACGTGCCTTGTATTCTTGCTTTTCAATTTGAGTGACATGTGCCCATGTCCCTTGTTTGCATTGCCCATTGGCCATCCCTATATACTTATTGCTTCTTTAATGTTTACTTGATTGATTTTTTTCTTCTCAATGTGTGTAATGCCATGATCCATATCATGCATTTACCTTACTTTCTTGGATGCCATGATGGACATCATGCTCCATACCTCCAACTAACAACTAACAACCCAACTACTAACAACTAATATCTAACATTTCTAGTTCTAGTTCCATATATTACATATGTTTTCACATTGTTATATATATCTATGCATACCCCTATTGATCTAATAATCTATCAATACAAACATTGCTATATCCAAAGATATCTTGTCAAATATCACTGTTATAGCATATTTCTACATAGTTTAACACACTTGTAGGACTCTTTTCTTCTAAGGGAAGTCATTGTAGGTTCATCATTCCTACCCTTAGAAGAGGGGTCATAAAATATGGTTTTTTTTCATAGATATCAAAGCTCCTAAAAATCAAAATAGTAGCATTTAGATCACTTAGTATAGAATCTAGAGGTCAAACTGGTCAGAATAGAGCAGAAAAATAGTGACAATTCTAAAACAACAACTAGTTTTTGCATAAGATTGTAGAACTAAAAATGGATAGCAACACCAAACATAGGGGTGCCCTCATTTTGGTGATCTTATCTAGGCATAAAACCACTCAATTTTTCCAAAAAATAGGGAAAAAAATTAGTTTAGGAATAGTTTTTGCACTTTTAGATTAGTCAAAATCAATAGTTTCAGTACAATTTTCTTAGAGAATCTAGATATAGGAGGTTATCATGTGCATCATGATGGTTCTCATTTTTAGTTCAGATCAAGAAGTTGGCATAACTTTTAGATCAGAATCTATCTTCTAGACATCAGTGATTGGGGGCAATGTGTGCGACACATTGATCTTCTTTTCCTTTTGAGTTTAGTTTATTCCATGCATTCTCAATAGTTTTGTGCCTTACTCCATTTTCAAGTGGTTAGCATCAATTTCAAGTTAAAATTTTGTACAAGTTCAATTATTTGAGTACCTAAGTTTTTGAGTTGGATTTCACATAAGCCTAGTACATTAGTTTCAGAGTGGCTTTCATACAAACCTAGCCTCCATCTTTCAAAATGGCCAAGAGTGGCCTAGTTTCTAGCATACATTTAGGCTATCCACACCACGTGGTCAAAATTATAGAACATCCATGGGCTCCATGAGTCATCTCATATTACATCCATTTTATACTGGTATCGCTTCATATCTTCACTTCATGTGGCAATGATGAAGCCAAAGGGTTAGCCTTTGTATTCTTGAGCCACCTTTTTAGAGGGATTGGACACATAGTCCAGATTTTGATTAATACACACATGATTCATTAAATTCACTTAATTGGTGATGATGGATCCAAAGGACTAGCCATTATATTCTTGATCCACATGTTAGGGAATTGATCACTCTGCTCCATTCATGATATTACTCTTAATTTAGCACAATCTAGCACAATCAATCACATAATAGGTTTTATATTGGTTCACATACTAGATGAGGTGTATTCATTCCTTTCTAATCCTATTACTTAGCTTTTTTATGTTCTTATTTTAGATATAGTGTATCTAGTAAGAAATAATCAACTTTATGTTATCATTGTAGGTGCACACTTCATAGCATGCTCTCCCTATTCATATCCAACATCACACAAATTCATGAGCTTCTCCCTTATAGGTAAGTTCAAGTATTATTTATAATTTCCTTTATCCTATTATTTCACTTTGATGTATCACTAGAATAAATGGGGGAATTTTTAGTCATGTAAAATGCAAAATAAGATGACTTAGGTATGGCTAATGAAATCCAATCCATAGGTCCTCCTTCCTATTCACATAACCCTTCTAGGATCTTATTTCACTAATTTCTAGTCATCTACAACCTTTTAGACTTATCTCTTTTAGACCCAGATAGCCCTTTTAGTCTCAGATCTATCCCCTCAGGCCTAATTCCCTTAGGACAATAATGCCCAACTTGGATAGAAGTGCTGAAACCTAAGGTATCTTAATTTTGGTGTTGTTGTTGAAGTTCAAAATTGGTCCTAATGGTCAAATTATTTTAGATCCTTATCCTTTTCATTGTGGGCCTCACATGAATTAATTTAATCCATGATCATTAATTACCCTATGAAAGGCCATTCAAAGTCCATTTAGAAGGGTCGACAGTCATTTATAAGAAAGAAGTAAGAATATAAGCAAGTACACTCAAGCACTCTTATCTATTCTCTGCATATAGCCTTCCAAGATCATTTCAAGCCTATTCAAAAATTCACACTAGTCCCTAGCCATCCATAAGTACATCTAGTTTCACAACTATTTGCATTCATCTTACATAATTACACCAGGCACTTTAATGGGAGAACTAAATTAGTTTGATCCCTCTTCAAAGTATTGGTATGTAGGCAACATGCCCACACATGGGGTGTGAAGTACATTTAGTGTATCCTTTACACACTAACCCTTTCTCTCTCTTCCCCAAGTTTTTATTCAAGTTCAAGAATAAAGAGATCCTAGGGCTTTGAAAATTTAAAATAGATACACATGAGCTTCTAGGCTTCAAAATGTCACATATAGGGTAACACAAGCATACCAAATAGAACCCAGAAAACTCAAAAAACTTGGAAAACAACATCAAAAAAGAACTACAATGCTAGACAATAGGGTGTCCACTTTTGACACTCCTATCCAATCTAGAAATGAAATTTAGGAACCTATTCCCAACTATTTCCCAATCTTGTTGTTCTAGTACTAGACCCTATCTCAGTCTGGATCATTCACAATAAGCGAAGTTTTATTTTCTCTCACTTCTTGTTATATTTAGAAAAGGCAAAATACAAATCTATTTATGAAAATTAGTAGCTTAATTATTACATATTATTCATTGATTTATCTTGTGCAAACTTGTTTATTTAATTAGGAATAAAACTCCAATATTTTGAAACCAATAAAACACAATTTGATTTCTATCTCAGTCATGGGCTACTCCTATTCATGTTGGATAGATTGAAGTGACCTTTATGTTATGGTTTCAAGGCTATATTCTAGTGGGATTGCATCTTGTTTCATGTTTTTTTGAGGCCACTTGACTTTATTTCCACCTTCCAAGAGTCAAAAGGCATCTACAAGTGGAAGAAGGAAGTGGTAGCCTTGTTTGAAAACATCAAACAAGTCATTTTTAGATAAGGTGTCCTTTTAGAATGGCATGTTTAAATGAATATCTCTTTCTTTCCCAATGGAAATGCTCTCCTTAACTTGGACTAGATCATAACATGTTTTTAGGAGAGAGTATCCTACTCCTATGATGTCAAACAAATCACTTGCATGATTTTCACATGGTTCATATTTGCTTGGGCTCTCTTCAAATTAGACAATGGCTTATTGATCAACCTTATTGGTTGGTATGCACATTTCTCCCATAGCTACTATAAATTCTTGAGGACTACCAAGATAAAGAGTAGCTTGTATGTCATCAAGGAGGTCCTAGAATTCATCCTTATCTTGATTAGTTGATGTGTCTTTATTTTATGGTTCATCATACTCTTATAACTCATCCTCTTCTACATCTTTGAATTCCAAGTTGTGTTCCTTCTTGACAAGGGGTGTGCCAATGAAAATATCCTCTTAAATCTCACTCAAACCATAATTATCAACTTCTAATACATCTAAATTTCTTTAGTTTCCACTTCAAGAATAAGCTCATTCTCCTCATGTACCTGGTTACTTGTAACAACCATCATCTTCACCTTCTTCTATACATTATTTTGAATGGATTTACTTGAGGGAAATTTATTAGTATTTTGAGGAAGGAGGGGTAGGTATTTAATGACCTCGGTCTTGTTTTCAAATTGACAAATTAGCTTATACTTGACTGATCTTCTCTTTTACTTAACTACATCACTTGTTTCCAAGTTCAAAACTTAGATGTAAGAGCCTATTGTATTGTGTGTACTATATTTTTTGGTAGGGAGTGAGGTGTCTTTAGTTGATTTTGGTTTATTTTTACATCTACCACTAGCTAATATAGGTGTTTTTCTACAACCTCAATTTTTCTAGCAAGGTAGGCTTCAAAATCAATCCTTGACTAATCAGCGATTTATTCATGATGACTAGTCCTCTCAATGCATACCTTTTCCTCTCCTTGTATTTTCTCTTGGACATATTTCCATGATGGAAAAGTTGAGAAGGATAGTGGAGAACTTTAAGGGATTTGACACTCATTTTACTAAAACTTTTGAGGGGTGATGGGTAGCTCAACATAAGACTAACATGGGATGGAGGAGGGGACACAGTGTTGATGTTGGTGAACCTGTTTCTCCTCAGTACAACCAACTTCTCCTCAATTTTTTAAATTAGACCATCTATATGAAGCATGTCACTATTAAACCCTAAATTACCTTCTCTCATGAAAAATTCCCTCTCTCCTTTGGCCTACTACGATGAAGTTATCACGCTTTCAATCACATGCTTAAGGATATTTTGTCCATACCCTTTTAGTGTGTCAATGCTCACCATGCATCTTTCATAGTCTAATAGGGTTTGTTTAAGGCTTGATATAGATTATTTTGGGACATGAGTAGGTTGTCAAGAACATTATGATGCTTCCATGACTAATTATATTGCCAAAAAGGTTGATGAGGCTCACAATGGAATTGGTAGTCTTGACAATAAGGAGACACATTATAAGGCTAACAAGGGTGAATGCAGATGTAATGTACCTCGATAATGGTATACTAGTATAATATTAGAATAGTGAATAATCTCACATGCATTAGAATGTGGAGTGGGGTAAGATAGAAATAATATAAATAAAGGGGCATATGATGTTATACGCATCCAAGAAGAATTGTAATTGAGAATTGCTCTTAAGGAGGTATCCCCCTCAAAGTGGCCCATGATTTGGAGTTATTCCTTCTATAAGATTAATTTTGTGTAATCAACATTTTGATTTCAATATATGTAATTATTATTATTATTATTATTATTATTATTATTATTATTATTATTATTATTATTATTATTATTATTATTATTATTATTATTATTATTATTATTATTATTATTATTATTATTTGAGTGTGAGTATGAGGTTCCTTCCATCTAGTATTAGAGTAGTTCTAGTTTATTTGGACTAGGGTGTAAGATCTTATGATAGTAAATTTTGGTAAATTTTATATCCATTCTAACTACACCAATGTGTTTTTAGCACCTTAAAACATAGGTGTGCATATCTATTTTTTTTAAATCTGACATTTACAGATCAAGTAATCAAATCCCCAAATTTACCAGGTACAAGTTTTAGTTATTGTTAAATTTTCAATCAATTTATTATTTTAATTTAATAATCAAAACATTGGCTGTAATTTTTCTTTGGATTATTCTCTCTGAGAGTTTTTTGAAAATTATTCATTTACTAAAAATATATGAACTAAGCACCCGTGGTGTGCATTTGAAGACTATAGTATATTCTTGTAAAATATACATACTTGGTGCATTTTACATGTTGCACAATCACTAACCACTTACATTAACAGTCAATGTAAACTACCTCATGTGAATAGGGCCAACCGTCAGGACTCAACCATTAGTGGTCGCTTCTAACTTGATTTGGACCTACTATCACTCTAGATGTGATATCTTTCAAATGATGAGGGTTATAAACCTCTAATTTGTTTTGTTGGAATTATGATTCTAATGAAAAATTGGTAATGCTATTTGATCATTTTTTTGGAGCTCATTTTATTATTCAAAAAGTACATTTTCTTTAGTAGAACCTTATTTTATATAGTTTGAAAGTAGCTTTGTGGACTCATACTTAAGATCCATAAGAAATTTTTAGATACTATTTTTTTTGAAAATGTATATTTTTTCAAGAAGAATTCCATGAAATACTTGAATCATAGCTAAAACATAAGGATTTATATAAATTTCTATTTATCCACTTCTTTTTCTATAAGAATTAAGTATTGTAACTCACAACTGCATAATTATATGTAGTGTGAGAAGGAGAAGATTTTCATCTAATTGGGTGCATTTTAAATAGAGCCTAGCACCTAATTATTCTTACACACACACACACACACACACACACACACACACACACACACACACACACACACACACACACACACACACACACACACACACACACACACACACACACACACACATGTATGTATGTATGTATGTATGTATGTATAGATATCAAAAAATAAAAATATTGGTCATATTATAAATGGATGCATTTTTTATTAAAGATGACATCCATTTGATTATAATAATGGGGACTCCTATTTTATTTAGAGGTAATTTCATTGTGGCCTTGACTCAAATTCATCAAATGGGGACCATATAATAATATCAAGTAGTATTTGATGCACTTTCTAACCAAACTATAGGCTTCTCAGATTCCTTCTTCCCATGTTTCTTCATCAGTGGTCTTAATGATACAATTTGACATGAGGTTATAATGTTTAGTCCTCACACAATGATGGAATTTGTGGTCTTATCCAAGCTCATTGAAGACTGCATCAACTAGAAATGTCTCCAAAAAACACCCCCTTAGACTATAAAATCACTAGAGAAAGTACCATATGTGCCCAAGTACTCCTCCAATGACTCCATTCAGACAACCACCATGCTCAAGCAGACCCCAGATGATCCCAAGTTGATAATAACAAATCCCAACTAGGGAATCAAGGCTCCACCTCCATAAATAAATAATTATAAGGGGGATGACATATATCCTCATTTGGATCACCTGATAGCCTATTTTGTGTTCCCTTGTTCTAGATTTGAGCATATGATTGCCACATTTCAAATCTCAGAGCTAGACTCTAACCTCTGAGCTAACATGTCTTCCATTGAGGTTATTTCATACAAAGCTCTCTATGTACTTTTGTCTCATGATTACTAATTTCATTCACATTAGTCATGTCAATGTTCATATCCCAACATTGACAGAACAAGTGGAAGTAGAAATGAATGCAAGGGTGTGCCTCTGTTCGTTCTTCAACATATTTTTCATATGTATGGTTTGGCATTCATTTGGTCCTCCTATTTCTTATCATGTTTCAAGGGATAAACATATTTAATGGGGATGGAATGTAATGTACCTAGATAAAAGTATAATAGTATAATAGTATAATAGTGAATAATCCTACATGCATTAGAATGTGGAGTGGGGTAAGAGAGAAATAATATAAATAAAGGGGAATATGATTTTATAGGCATACAAGAAGATTTGTAACTGAGCATTGATATTAAATAGGTATCCCCCTTGAGTTGTCCCATGATTCGTATTTATTCCTTATATAGGATGGATTGTGTGTAATCAACATTTTGAGTTCAATATATGCAGTTTATATTGTTAATATGTGAGTATGAGTATGAGGTTCCTCTCAATAGGGTTGTTAGAGTTTATAGGGATCATGATAGAACTGAAATGGATCATGGGGATGCTCATAAGGGAGTGTATGATATAATTATGCCCCATATGCATCCATAATTCATCATTAAGCACATGCATAACAATAACCTTTCTTACTGTTGAGATGATGAATTGTCATGAACTTCTGACTATAAACTGGCATGTGAGTTCTTGAAGTTACTTGTGAAGAGTAATATACTACTATGAAGGCTCAAAAACTTGATTTTGGTCCCAATAGGTATGCCAGAACTGTTAATATCCCAATTTTCACCCTCTTGAAGAAGACTATTCAAATCCAACTAAAACTTGGACTAACATGGGATTGACCTATAGGTTGTGGTTTCCCTTAGTCTAGGCTAAACCTTTATCTTATGGGACTAGATCCCATAATTTATCAACTTGAATTATCCTTCTAATTATTATTTCTATTGGGATGAAAAGGGTAAGATGAAGACTTAGAAATAAAACCTACACTAACAGTGTTGATACACAAATACTTGATTACCCTATCTTGACTATTTATTAAGCACACTTACGAACTTAATTAAAGTAAGCAACTAATCAAAACCCTAAACATAATACTAAGCATGAATTTTTCATAAAAATTTCAATTATAATACTGCCACTTGAAGGCTAAGGATATAGGTCTGCACAAGACACTACTACCCCATCAACTCTTCAAGGCCACTACTACCTATCAGCACTTCACACAACCTACATAAATTTATAGTATGATATTAGGTGAAATAAAGGACTTAAAAAAGAAGGTAAATCTCATAAATTTTAAAAATAAATCATCATAAAATAAACTAACACTCATACAAAAGGTTTACAACTTTTCTTCTCTATTGATTTAAGTCATAAGGTACAATTTTGGTAGAGGTTTGCTACACCCAGTTGATGGATATAAATCAAGGCCTTGAGGCTTAAATATATATAAAATGAGGAGAGAAATATAGGTAAATATGGCATGTGGTTATATATGAGAGGTCATAAATGACCATGGTCCACTCCATATAGTAGTTACATCAATTATAAATAGTCCTCTTAACTCCCTCCATGTGTTGGTGCTTTCAATTACTCCTTTTGGCATCAAGGTGAGGTTGTGGAGAGTGAATAAACTTTAGTTATCCTAATATAAGTATTTAACATGAAAACTATGGTCCATAATTCCTCCAATGACAATTACAAAGTGTAAATTAGATGTGATTAGGCCTTGATGAGGTATTGAGCAACCCTTTATTCAATATGCATGTTGGCTTAGATTTGAAATTGCCTCTATTCCTTCATAATGGACATAAGGAGTGTATATCTCATCCTTACCATTAGTTAAATAGTGTAATGAATGTGTGTTGACCCTTTTATTAGTCCATCAATACCATCTTTCATTCCTCTTGGTTTATCAAGTAGGTCCATTTGGCCTATTAGTCTTTATTTCTTGACTATGTGTGTTTGGCTACCATGACAGCCTTTCTAAGACCTTAAGAACCTATGCATAAGCATGTCACAAGATTAAAAAGTGTTTCACACCATGATTCAAATATTTAAATCATTTCACTCCTACAACCTTGATTCACCTGGACATTTAGGCCATTTCTCTTTCATGTTTGTAGACTAGCTATTTGGAGGGGAGTTGCAGAGGCATTTCCAAGAAAATTAATGGACATCTTATGAGTTGAGAAGGTGAAACATATCTTAAACCTTCCACTCAAATTATTAGAATATTATAAAATATCTTTGCACACTATTCCTTATCCAATTCCTTGAAAATTTATTATTTTGTATAGGCATATAAAATGTCCAAATTGGTAGTTTGAGTGTGGCTTGCAAAACCCCATACATAGGTCCTTTTTGCATGCTCTTGTGACCCTTATAGACACATTTTTTATCATTAAAAGTCATCTAAAACATTTTAAACATTGATTCCACTTCATCTAGATAGTATTCCATATGCCAATCTTATTTTCCTTGCTCTTGAGCCTATAAGATTAGAGCAAAAAAATTGGACTATAGCATCAGACCCCAAAGTGTCCCATTTTTTGTACTCTTATCCATTTGCCTTTTGAGCCCCAATGATCATTTCCCTCTAGTCCTTATCCTTAAATAGGTCAGATTAACATGAATACATCTAAACCATGACTAGTTATTCCTTATAAAAGCCCACTCAAAGTTAATTTACAAAGGAGGTGACCAAACTTACAAAGCAAGCAAGAATACAAGAAAAGAACTAAGCTAAACTTCCCTATTATTTTCACACAATCATCAACACAACTAAAAACATACTCAACCCTCATACCAATCCATAGCCACCTTAAACACTATTAATTTAGCATTTTGATTCTGCATCACACTATTACACAAAGCATAGTAGGTCAGAGAACTACATATGGCTTGATCCCTTTTTGAAGTATTGGTATGTAGACAGTGTGCCCACACAAGGGTTGTGGATTGCACATTTAGTACATCTTAAACACTACCCCCTTCTTTCTCAAGTGATTAAATTATCATTTTATTAAACATAATGGAGGGTTAGGGTTTGAAGATAAAATAAGCTCTACAATGAGTTTCATCAACAAATAGTGCTTGATTTTTCACAAGTAGACTCACGCATGCACAATGTAAATACCTAAAAAATTTCAAGTCTTTATGATCAGTTTAGATAATAGTAGCATGAACGGATAATAATATCAGACACCAAAGCATCCACTTTTTTGACACTCCTATCTGTTCACTAAACAAAAGCTATATTTAGGTTTATGACACCTTCCCAATCCTACACAAACATTTTCATCCTTTGTATCAGTCATCTCAATCTATTTTTGGTGAAGATATATTTATTCTTATTTATTACTATTTTTAGAAAGTTGAAAAAGATAAATAATTACACAAATCAAGAATTTAATTATTGTTATATTCTATATTGATTTATTAATCTAGACCCTTAACTAAAATAATAATAAAAATTTATTATTCCTAAATAAGTTAAAGCATTTGGTGAACCCAACTTACTTTGTTTGTGCACAAAAACCTTTTTTTGCTAATTCTAGCAATATTCTTTTGATTTTTCCTACATATATAAACTAGAATTTCACATTTAATTTTTAAAAATTACCATAGTAATTTTAAAAATTATTTCTTTCAAACTCTATTTGCCTATACTAGGTCCTGATATTTTCAAACCCTAACCTAAGGTTTCAAAATTAAAATTCTAATTTTTGCACATTGGACTAAATATTCCAATTTTATTAATCATTATTTACTTATGCAAATCTTTCTAGTTTCTCTTTCATTCTTTTTTAATTTCATTTGACATGAATTCAAAAATGGCATAAATACATATGTACATGCTATTTTAAGACTAATTCAAATATATGTCATATTTCATTACTTATTTAACATGATATTTCTCTATTATGTGTAATTCAATTAAGAATAAAATATTTACATACTTAGAGGATACATTACATAAGCTAACAACCACATGTCAAGTTTCAATGCCATATCTTATGCACAAGAAAGAATTTCCTTCTCCTCCTCTCACCTAAGAGGGTGATAGTTACTTTCCCTCTAAACAAGTCCATGCTATCACCTCTCCAAAAGGTGAGACAACCTATCATATTTTTCTTAATGCATACATTCAACCTATAGCTTCTTTAAACCCAATTAAACATATGTGCTTACATGTTCAATCATAAGCAACAAGGGTTTGCATTTGTGAGACTCTAAGGGATCAAATCACTAGTATTAGCAAGTTAATTTCAGATTTAAAAATGTAGAATCAACTATTACATGAAAATATCACAACATTGGAAAATTACATTATACTAAAAAAGCCTCAAAGGCACCCTAGTTTCAATCATGTATATGTACCTTCACCTAATCAATTGGTTGCAAATAATATTATATATCAAAACAATAAATCACAACAAAGTAACTCTACTACTAGTAATTCAAAAATCATTCAAAGATCAAATAAGATTTCAAGTGAGGTAATAAGGGAAATGATTAAATCTATGTTGATAAAACTACCTCCTCTACATCCATTGAGACGATCCAGATATTATTATGCGTATCATAGAATGCATGGGCATCACATAGATTCATGTTTGACATTGAAAAAACGTATAATAGATAATTACTAATGAAGATCCTATACAAGGTAAATCCATCAAGAAATCCACAGTGACATAGGAACACATTCACAAAGGTTCAAATTCAAAAACAATAAAAAAGTGATTACCAAAGCATAATTCATAACAACAAAAGGATCAAAAAGCAAAATCAAAGTAAGAACAATTACCAAAAACATAGGTAAAACATGAAAAAGATGAACATCTACCTCTCCAAAATGAGGCTCAACTTTCAAATAAGTATGGGTTTGGTTAAAAATATCTACAATAGTTTGATTATCAAGGTCAAGGGTTGGGCAAACATGTTCAAGGCATCCCTACTCCTATTTTAGCAGTTGATAATGTTTGTCACCAAGGTTTGGGATTTATTAAACATCCTAAGGTAAATCATTCACATACACAATTTATAAAAGGAAAATATCTAGATACAATAAAAGTCAACACTAGCATTCTATTGGTTCAAAATCAAGATGATAATGATGAGTGGAACAATACATGTTATTATGATTTCCAAGATACCGATAATGAATCTGAATATTCAAAATCATATTCACAGCCATTCAACCATTCTTCATGATCATGCATGATCCCTCTCCTTGATATAGGACACCATGATATGTAGTATCTTATGAGATTCATCAGTTAGTATCATTTTTTCTCATCTTACTTATACATAATTTCTCAATTTATTTGTACATAAATTCTCAACTTACTTATACATAGTTTCTTTTTACTTTCTTGTACATAGTTTCCTTATGATTACTTATACATAGCTTATTTAAAATACTAAAAAAAATATGATATTTAAAAATACCAAAAATAATACAACATTTAAAAAAACCAAAAACAATATAACATGTCAAAATATAAAAACATTCAAATAACTCAAAACACAAAAAACTTTTCAACTGTATGAATTATCCATGTTTTACATTTCTACTACCATGATAGACTTAAATTTTTCTATTCTATGCTATTGTTTGTTGATTTATCTACATTACCATGTTTCACTTGATCTTCTTTGAGTGTGTGCAGTGACACTCAGATCCTTGATTGCTTCGCTCTACCCATTGAGGGGCAATCCTGTTACATTTGAGACATACATCAACATATCTACCCATCGAGGGCATCTTATGCATGAATACAACATATAGTTTACGTCATTCCTACACCACACACTTTTGTTATCATTTTGATGTAAATTACTTACTAGCTTATATAGATTATTCTATCAACACTCACTAGTATATATCACCGGTATATTTATTTAGCATCTACCTAGTCTTGTACTACATGTTTTACATACTTTAACTTATTTATTTGATTAGTTAGATGTGATATTATTTCCATCATTTAAATGTCTTACTTTATTTATTTGAGTATCTAGATGTGATTACATTTCTTAGTACATATTTTTTTACTTAGGTGTGTCTTAGGACATTTGCCAATGTCCATTGCTTTTACTCTTGTATATGCTTATGGCCTTCATGCCAATATTTCTTGTTTGCAATTATATGTGTATGTAGGCATTTAAACATTCCTTGTATGCTTGCCTTCCTATTTTCAGTGACATGTGCCCATGTCCCTTATTTTTTTGGCCCCTTGGCCTATTTTGTATGTTTCTTGCCTTGTGTGCTTGTTTGTTTGTTTTCTTCTTAGTTGTTTACAATGCCATGATCCACATCATGAATTATCTTTCCTTCTTGGATGTCATATGCAAATTATTCTCCATCCCTCCTTAACAAATAACCATATTTTCAATTTTCATTCAGTATACTGCACATACTATTATATTGTTACATCTATCTAGGCATACCCTTATTGCTCTAACAATCTCCAATACAAACTATGCTATATCTTGAGACATCTTTTGGATTATCATTATTACATCATGTATCTCATATAATAACACACTTTCAAGGCTCTTTATTTTGAGAGAAATCATTGTAGGGTCTTCATTCCTACCCTCAGAAGAGGGGGCAATAAACAGGGGTTTCATCATAGAGATCAGAGCCCTCCAACAGTTAAAAATCAATTTTTAGGACACTTAGAACAATAATCAGAGTTCAAAACACATAGACCAAACCCAAAAAATAGTGAAAAATATAGAACAAACATAAAAAATAGTAAAGGATAAGATCATTAGAATTAGACAACAACATCGAATACCAAAGTGCCCACTTTTTGATGCTCTTATCTAAATAACCAAAAAATCAAAAAATTTAGAAATAGATAGAAAGGTAAGGTCAATTATAGTTTTTAAACTATAGTTTAATTCATATTGGGTAGTTTAAGTATAAATTTACTAAATTTATCCAGATATAGTGGCATCATGTACAACATGATGAATCTCACTTCTAGTTTTAGATTAGGTAGTTGATACAAATTATAGATTAGAATCCATGTTATAGACACCAATGATTGGGGGAAATGTACATGGAACATTTGCCTTTTTTTTCTTTCTAGTTCATTGTATTATCCAAGTATTCTCAATAGTTTCATGCCTTATTCTATTTATAGGTGGTTATCATAATTTTAGAGTGGCTTTCATATAAGCCTAGTTCTTAGTTTCAATGTGGCTTTCATACGAGCCTAATCTCCACCTTTCAGAGTGGCCAAGATTAGCCTAGTTCTCATTACACATTTGACTATCCATACCACATTTCTAGATTACAAAGGATTCATGGGATTTATGATCCATCTCATACGACACATATTAATACCAGTATTAGTCCATAACTTCACTTATTAGGCAACGATGGAGCCAAAGGACTAGATAGCCTTTGCAGTCTTGAGCCACCTACTCAGAGGGATTGGACACATAGTCCAAACATCGATTAAGAAATGCATGATCACATAAATTAAATTAGTGGGTGATGATGGAACTAAAGGGCCATCCTTTATATTCTTGAGCCACCCTTAGGGAATTGATCACGCAGCTCTTTTTATGATATTACTCTTGGTATAACACACACTCAACATCATCCAACATCACTCAATGTCACCACAAGTTTTGTATTGGTTTGCATACCTAGTGAGATCTATTCAATCTTTTCTCTTCCTCTCTTTTTTACCCATCCTTTGTATATTCTTATTTTAAATGTAGCGTGTCTAGTAAGAACTAATCTACTCATTTTTTTATTACATATTTATGCTTCAAAATGTGTTCTCTCTATGCACACTCATCATCACACATCCTCATGAGATTTACCCTTATAAGTAAGTTCAAGTACACTATCTATTTTTTATTTATCCTAGTATTTTGCTTTTCTACATCACCAAAATAAAGTGGGGGGTGAATATAGTCATATAAAATGTACAAATTGGTAGTTTGAGTGTGGCTTGTGAGACCTTATCAATAGGTCCTTTTTGCATGCTTTTGTGACCCTTTTAGACACCTTTTTACTCATTACCAGTAAACTAAAACCTTATAAACCCTAATTACACTTCATCTAGATAGTATTCCTTGTGTTAATCCTATTCCCCCATGTCTTGATCCTATAGGATAAGAGTGCCAAATTTAGACTACAATGCTAGACCCCAAAGTGTCCCATTTTTTGTGCTCCTATCCATTTGAACTTTGAGCCACAAACATCATTTCCATCCAATAATTATCATTAATTAGGTCATCTTAGTGTAAATACATCTGACCCACGACCAATTTTTCCTTATAAAATTCCACTCAAAGTTTATTTACAAAGGAGGTGACCAAAATTACAAAGCAAGAAAGAATACAAACAAAGAACTAAGGCAAACTTCCTTATTCTCTGCATACAATCACCCAACACAATTGAAAACATATACAAACCCTCATACTAGTCCCTAGCTACCTTAAACACTATTAATATGTATTTTACATTTGCATCACACTATTTCACAAAGCACACTAAGTGGGAGAAATGCATATGGCTTGATCCCTCTTTAGAGTATTGGTATGTAGGCAACATGCCCACATAAGGCGTGTGGATTACATGTTTATTACATCTTACACACTAACCCCCCTCTTTATCAAGTGATTCAAATATCATTTTATCAATCATAATGGAAGGTTAGGGCTTGAAGACAAAATCAGCTCTATAGCGAGCTCCATCAATAACCAATGCTCTAGTTTTCAGAAGTAGGCTCACACAGGCATAACACAACTACCAATAAATTTTTAAGTCTCTGTGATCAGTTTGGATAATAGAAGTAGGAATGGAAAATAATGTTGGACACTAAAGCATCCAATTTTTGGTGCTCTTATCCTTTCACCAAATGAAATCTAGATTCAGTTTTATGACACCTTCCCAATCCTGCACAACCATTTTCAACCTTTTTAGAGCCATCCCAACCTATTTTTAGCTAAGATATATTTCTTCCTATTTATTTATATTTTTATAAAGGTGAAAAAAAAAAATAAATTTCACAAATCAAGATTTTCATTATTGTTATATTCTATACTAATTTATTAATCTAGACCCTTAACTAAAATAAGAATAAAACTCCATTATTCTCAAATAAGTTAAATCATTTATATCAAATTTGTATAGTGTCTGTATAACTTGGTACCATGGGTAGGGTTTCCTTTGAGTGTACTAGATGTTTTAGGTTTTATCAAGTCACTCATGGGTGTTTGATTTCCAAAATCTTCATATTTCCCAAGATTGGCTTGTAGTATGGTTTAAAGAGGGTTTCAGAGGTCTACCATCTTAGTGATGTTTCATAAACACCACACCTCTAGACCTAAACTTATGGCCATGGATGTTTAGTAAATATATCCCCCTAAAATATTTGACTTGCTTTGGTTACCATGTAGTTGGTGTGGAGAGATATGAGTAGAAGATGGTAGACTTGTAGTCATCTACAAGCTTTCTAGATAGGGTTTTAGTCATAGCATTCATTAATAAAGGTGGGCCTTTCAAACCAAATACCTATAGCATGTATATTCAGTCCATAGGTGTTCCCAACTTTCCCTAGGAGCATCTAACCTAAGCCCCCTTTCCATGAAATATATGAGCATATGAAGTGATGGCTCAAGTTGATTGTCTAGGCCAGTGTGACTTGAGTAGGGTATTTAAGACCAATTTGACCATTTTTATGATTCCTTTTGTTAGAGCTTATTCATAGGACATTAATATAATATCACACTCAACATGATCTTGTGTTTTTATTGGAAGGTTTTGAATGTGTTTCAAGGTGAGTATGAGGTTTGAGACCTTAAAAGTAACTTTTAGGCCTAAGAGGCCTCAATTGAGTTTTAGGGGTTTGACTGACCTATGGTGACTTAGAGGTATTAAATATCCTTATGTAACCTTTATTACTCAATTCCTATCTTTTGTATCTTATTTAAAATGTCAATTCCCTAACTTTGTCTTGATTTCCCCATGAGACTACCTTAGGGTCTTACTCTTAGCCTAGTTTCTTGATAATTGTATTAGGTCTGAGTAGGATTTTCCACTATTTAATAATAATTATGGAGTTTTTAGGATCATAAAACATACCCTGAGGGCCCTAAAACATACTTAATCTCATGTCTATTAGATTTTCCATCTGCATACTCCCATATAATAGTTCTTGGGTTTGGCAAAAGTTATGTATATGTAACCCTTGGGCTGGGTTTGGTTCCCTTTTATTTGAATTAGAAGAATTTAACACCTTAAAACATTTTATATTATATTTATATCATTCATAATGTGTTTCAAAACTCTCAAGGATCAAAAACATATGAATATGCCTTCAAATTAGTACAGGCCTATGTATGCTAGTGTAACACCTTGATTATGTGTAAGAGGGTTGACACTATCTATGTATGTGGCTTATCCTTACCAAAATTTCATAATATTTTCATCATTCCTATGGTGATGAAATTTCCTTATAATAGGTTCATACTCAATTACTCTCAACCTATAGTCAAGCCTACAAGTGATTGCCCTAGGTTTCTTGACTATATTGTAGGTGGAGTTATGACTACCTTATTTACCCATTTGAGAACTTCATCACCAAAAAAACCTTATATATTCTCTATTAAATCTTATTTATATACCCTCATGTGATTTCAATGTCATGTACAAGCCCTAATCTGATATACACAAGCTTGTGTGTGCTAGATTAGGCATAACAGTCCTAAGCATGTCCTTAAGGTTTCTTCATCAATTTGAGACTCATACCATTTGACATCCTTAAAAAAATTTCCATTCTCACCTTATCAAGTATTTATAACCTTCCAATAACTCTAAGCTCTATATAATCCTTTGACTGATTTGTATAAAATGGTTTTAGCTCTGTCTAGACCTAAAAGGACTGTGTGGGCTCATTAGATTCCTTCCCTCAAGGGACCAAGATATATTAGTGTGTGAAAATTTAAATGGATTTAGGTAAAATTTATATAATCTCTTTCTCATAGTCATTCTTACACTTTAACTATCTTGTTGATGACCCAGTCTATAGATATCAATCTTGCATTTTGCTTACGTGTAGTGACTAGGTCTGCCTACTAGTCTAAAGTGCTTGTTAGTAGTAATGAGATGAATATGCCTTTCCCTAGATTATTTTAATTCATTAATCATGCATTTAAGGTTATATACATTATATTACTTGAGACTTTCTCCTAAATCTTTTGTTTACATGCATGTGTTGGAAGAAAAATGATCGAGAGAGGGGTGAATCACTCTTCAAAAAATTCCTTACCAACTTCACTTAAGAAATAATAAAGTAATAAAATAATAATATATATATATATATATATATATATATATATATATATATATCTATAAATAATATATATATATAATTTTCTTTGAGTCCCTTTAGGCCTGACCTACCCCTATTAGACCTTATCTCATCTTTAGGTCTCATGGAGACCTAATCCCATTAGGTATACTTAGGAAATGTTACACTTTGATTACATTGGATCACATTAAAACACCTAACATGAAATTAACACATCATATGACACTAAAATATACCCATTATAATCTCATCTATGATTCATAACACTTTTTAGGTCCAATCACCACTTGAAGTACACCATTAACACTTTTCACAATTAGGCCTGTGCATACCCATTAAATATATCTTAAACAACTAAAGCATAGACATAATTTTTACAAAAAATAATGGAAAAAATAATTTATATATACTTTAAATTACCTTATGGTCATTACCATGTGATTTATACCTCACAAATTGGGACAAAAGGACTCAAACCCTTCTCTACAAATAGTTCACTCAGAACTGCCAACTAGTCTCAAAACATAGTCACAGAAACATAAACTTCTGACATCTGAAAGAACACATTGAGGGAATTTAAACACATTAAAATTATCTTAAATAATAATTATAAAAAAATACAATAATAATATCATAATTTTTAATATCAATTATTGGTCCTCTAGACTAATTTATTGACCTTCTCTCTCTCAAACCTTAGTCAATTAGATAAACCATTTTTGCTTTAATGTTTTAACCTATTAAACTAATTTAAAAGATTTTATAAATCATGGATATAAATTAAAATTCATATATATATAAATAATTTACATTATATGCTTCATCTTATGTCATAGAGCTTCAAACTCATCATTGCAACTTGCTTACCCAGAACTACCAATTTGCCTTGAAGACCAGTCATGGTGATTCTGACCTTCAACACTTGTATGAACAATTTCATAGACTTAAAATTAATTAAAATTATCTTATTATATCATTATTTAACTTTCATATATAAATATATCATGTTTAAATGACAATGTTGGTCTTGTAGACCAATCTCACAGACCTTACTGAGATAGACAAGTCAACTTGTGAGCAACTTTTTCACTATAACCACTGACCTTCAAAAATTATATACAAAATTAACATGTCTTAAAATTATTTAAAAATGTATCCATTCAATTTTATTCATCCCTATTCCATGATAGCACATACTTAATCAACTTTTCACTTCTACCTGATTTTCTCACTATTTGCATTATTAGTTCGGTTAGTAACTCATTAACTTATATGACTATTTTAACACACCTAAGGTCTATAAATTAATCTAAAACCCCATGGACATAAAATATAAGTCTAAATTTTTATCCTCCATCCTTTTATCAATTTTGACTTTGTCAACTATGACTACTAGAGCAAATCTCTAAGAAGTAAGGCCTTTTCTATATAGGTTTCACTCACTCACTGATTAAACCAATCACACCTAGATATGACTGGGAGAGTTGAATACAAACCAAAATCACTAAACTAGACATACTTATACATTCTAATTAGTTCAAAACAAATTATTCCATATCAGGTAATTGTTAGGGTTTTTGAGAGGGTTAACACTATTTCTAGTGTTAATGATTGTTCATAAAGGATTGCCCCTCATTTATAAAACCAATGCCTAGAGATATTATCTAGGATCTTTCCCCATCTCGCATCAATTACTTAGGTTACCATGTGGATATTAAAAGTCCTTGGGTTGAGAACCCTTCATTTTATGTAATTGAGAGACCTCAAAACCACATTTCAAGCATTTTGTTGTAAAATTTGACCTAAGACTTGGTCAAAACACCTAATAAAATCTATCACACCACTATAAATTATCACATTCTTATTATTTTCTTGAAATTTTAATCCCATAACTTATTTGGCCACTATCTCTCTCTTTGCTTGCTTAGACCTTAACCTACAAACCACATTAGCCCTTGAAACTAACCTTAAAACCTCTTTACATGCACTCTCTACCTTACTTACATGCTCACAAAACATCTCAAATGCTCAAAACATGTCAAAAATCCTTCATATCCCTTGACAACATATCATGATGCCTCATTAATCCAAGTAGGGTTAAAGGTGGTCTAGTTGCATACTAGGTCTATAGGGTCTACCCCTACAGGATCACTTTGAGAAAATTATGAGTACTCAAATTCATCATATCCATGATAAAACTACTTCATACACCCTCTTATGCCTCTATGCATCCATCTCACTAGGACACCAAGCTCATACCTTCTCACAATATCTCTTCATGCAATGACCAATGTCATGACTAGGCTTCTAAGCAATTAAATATTGACAATTGACCTTGAAATAATCCTTTATGATTATACACCTTTCTCACTTTCCTTTCATTCTCCATAGATAATATCATATCTCTTCACATACCTATTCATTCTCATCATGCACATGCTCATGATATGACTATACTTGTTAGACTAGGCTTCTCAAAATACCTTGTACTTCAAGAATAAGTACTCAAAACATGCTTACCTTTATCTAAATATTGAAATCAACCTTATAATAATCATTAGGTTGCATTAAAATTATCTCACAATAGAGAGACATTAGGTTGCCTTTAAATTATCTCTTTTCACATGGATTATATCTCATAGACCACTCACCATGCATCTTCATAAGTATACCTTGACATTAATGACATCAACCTTGACATAAAATGACATCAACCTTGATATGAATGACAACACTTCTCAACAAACTCTCACTTTATCATTTATGGAAAAACATTCTTTCAACTGATCACTTTCGTCTTCCCTTGTCTTGTCAATCTCCCTTCTTGGACTTTCTCCCCCTTTGACATTAATGATAAAGGTCTTCCATATCTATAATCTAGAATCACACCTTCTTTGCAATAAAATTTCAACACATAGTATATGAAACATTAAGGAAACATGATCCACCTTATTCTATACATATCTCCTTCAAATGAACTTAGATTACAAGACCACTTATCAACACATATCAATCTCTATCAACTATCAACAACCTGAATAGTTCCCCCTCAAACCAAGCATCCACCATGCTTCTACTAACTTGAAGTATGTCTCCATAAAGCATAATGGAGTCACCTATTTTATATATCACAAAAAAAAATTAGGATATTTCTAGATCTTCATGCTCTCACAAGACTAAATATGCTTCAATATCCTTTTAGTATTGATTGGCACTATAGGGTTAACCTCTACATCAATTATTTGATCAGTAGTGTGAGTTGACAATAGAAAATCCTGAGTTGATTTCATATCTGAAGTATGCTCTATCATAGGAGGTCATCCACTTGAGATTTTAGATTGATCATGACTCATCTTTACTATATTTGGTTTTCATACATTTATTTTCCTTCTTTCTTGCACTCTAGAGGCTTCAAACTTACTATTTTGACTTGATGACCTAACTATGTTAGGATAGAATATTTCAATGTGTCTTACATTATGAAAACTATAGTAAACTACCTTATAAATAACATTTGATTGATGTGAACTATGAATCCTTCTATAGTTCCATGACTACTAATTCTAGGAGGGTATTTTACACTCTCTAGCTTTATGACCAAACTTAATGCATACAAAATAGTAACCCTTGAATGAGCTAGCATACCTAATATGGCTATTTGATAGTTATTTTCATGTTGACCTTCTTGTCTTCAATATCCTTATCTTTGACTTGAGCTACCTCCATTTGGTCTTGTTTGAAACCAAGACCTATCTTATCACTTGTAGACTTTTGACTACTCAAGATGTCATCTAGAGCCTCAGTTTCATTTTCAAGATTCACAAAGGTCTTCACCTTGCTAGATTCTTTATCCAAATCAGATTTTAAGGATTCCACTTCAATTTCATACCCGGTTTATTCTTACTCTTTAGCATTTAGGTTTTCATTGACTATATCCATGTATGCTTCTATATGATTGATTATCTCATCATATTCCTTAGAAGTGTTACTCAGTCTTTCCTCAAACAAGATAATCTTCTCCTCATAGTCCTTAACTAATGGTATTAGTTTGTGATTCTTTCTTCTTTGGAATTTAAACTCCTTTATGGAATTTATGAATTCTATCTCAATATTCACTTTAGCTTCTTCTTCATCTAAATCTACATCAGCCATAAATCCTTTCCCATTTGAGCAAACCTCATAGTCTAATTACATGGCCATAAACAAGGTTTCATTATTGTCATGTTTAGGTTCATTATTTCCTTCATCACTATCATATTTTCTTGAATAACTTACATTAGATGATTTTTCTTCTTTGGTATAGAATTTTTTTTTGAATGATCCTTTCCTACCTTCATATCTACCTTCCTATCATCTCGATGATGTTCATCATGTTCATGATCATGCTCAGCCTTATCCCTTTTAGGATACTTGGATGCAAAGTGACCAATCTTACCACAGTTAAAACATTTGAATGGTAACTTACCCTTGTCTTTACCAGATCTAAATCTCAATTTCATAGCAAACATCTCTATGAGTTCATCATCATCAACATCTAAACATACCTCATCCTTTACCTTATTGAATTTTTAATTCTCAAATTTGAAAGTTTCTTCCTTATTGGGAGGTATTCCTTTATTTATTATCATCTCATAGGTAGTCAAGATGCCATGAAGCCCATACATCTCTATCTTATCCAAATATTTCATATCTTCTATTACATATACCTTAGAATGAAACTTATTAGTTAGTTATCTCGATACATTTTGAACAAATATAGACTCTTTAACTTCTCATAATCCTTTGAAATTGACAACTTCATCAACCTTTAATAGGTGGGATGCAATGGTTTCATATTCACTCATCTTCAAACTTTCAAACTGTCTCTGATGGGTCTATAAATTGGCCATCTTCCCCTTGGTGTCTCCTTGATATATGGTCTTTAATTTTTCCCATATCTCTTTGTTTGATACATAGTTTCTTACCTCCACAAGATCTACTTATGATAGGCCACACAAAATTGCATTCATTGCTTTAGAATTGTTTTCACTATCCTTATTACTTGTTGTATTAGTTGGTGGAATAAGAGGAACACTATAGCCATCCACAACTAAATAAAAAATATCATGACCTTGAGAAATCAAATATATCTTCATCTTGATCTTAAAAAATGCATAATTAGATCCATTAAATAATATATCCTTACTGGTATATAAAGCACTTTGATCTTGCTTACTAGCTATCCTTACTTCTAGGATCTCCTTTAGGTTTTTAGACCTAATTAAAAGGACCAAAATCCAATACGAAATTTTGTAAGAAAAATTATTAAGAGGGTGGTGAATCAGTATTCAAAAAATTACTTATCAACTTCACTTAATCAATCATTAACTAATCAAATAAGAATATAGATTTAACAAGCATAAACACCAATTTACAAGAGCATAAAACATAAGACCACATCACATATGTGGGAAAATGTCAAGGGGAAGAAAACACACTAATATTTTCAAATTTACTATAGTATTATAAGATAAACACCAATTTTAGTGAAGCACCAACTTCACAATGAGCACTAACCCCAACTAGTTAAGCACCAACTTAGTTAGGTTTTAGCAAGAACCCACTTAGAAGGAGGCACAAAACCCCTAGATGATTCAAAACCAACTCTACCACCCAAAACCATTGATCACATTTATAACACTTTTTTATCATACAACATATGGTCATCTCTTTGTTTATCTCTTCTCTCTTTTATATCCCTCTCAAACTACCTTATAGGCTTCTTTGTTTAACTAGTCCTCTTCTTGACTTGATTAGGTCACATGACCTTAATTTTCATGAATAGAACCTATGTAAAATATTCATTAAATATAATCTATACTATTTTAATGGTATATAAAACATAATTTTTCTCTACAATATGTTATTTCACTCACTTGTTCTCTACTCACCCAAATAGGCCCAAAACTACCTTGTATTTATACAAGTTTCTTGTTCATATCCTTCTTGGTTGCAAAAAAAACCTTACCCTATTATTTATTCCATCACTATAACCACTAATCTCCAAAACTTATATCCAACATTAAAATTTATTAAAATTATTTAAAATTTTATAATTTCACTTATATTTATCCCTATTTCATGATAACACGTCCCTAATCAACTTCTCACTTCTACCTGGTTTTCTCATCGTTTGTATTATTAGGTCTGTTAGCAACTGGTCAACTTGGATGACTAGTTTATCACAATTAAGGTCTAAAACCTACTTAAAAATTACCATATACATCAAATATAAGTCTCAATGTTTTTCCTCCATCCATTTAGTGACCTTGACTTGGTCAAATCTGACTGCTACAACAAATCTTTGAGAAATAAGAACTTTCTTATAGGCTTCACTCATTCACTTGTCAAACCAATCACACCTAGAGATGCATGCAAGAGTTTAATACAACCTAAAATCACTAAATATCCATAAAAATACATTATAACCAATTTATAACAACTTATTTCATATCATGTGATTATTAAGGTTTTAGAGAGGGTTAACATTATTTTTGGTATTAATGATTATTCATAAAGTACTACCCCTCATTTACAAAAATAATGTATAAAGATATTAGATAGGACAATTCCCCATGTTTCCTCAACATCTCAAGTTTCCATGCAAAGGTTAAACATTTCAATGAACACTTGAAATTCCTTCTCAAGTTGAGAACCCTTCATTTTATGCACTTAAGAGACCTTAAAATCACTTTTCATGCCTTTTTTTTTGTAAACTTTGACCTCATACATGGTCAGCACACATAGGAAAATATATATCACCACTATAAATGATCACATATTAATTATTATCTTTAAATTTTAATCTCATACCTTATTTGGCCACCATATCTCTCTTTGATTGCTTAGACCTTGACCTACAAACCACATTAGAACTTTAAACTAACCATCAAACCTATTTACATGTACTCTCCACCTTAATTACATGATCACATAAACTATAAAATGCTCAAAAATTTTCAAACATTGTCCATATGTCTTGACAATAAATCATGATGCCTCATTAGGCCAAGCAGGGTCTAGAGGTGGTCTAGTTTCATACTAAGTCTATAGGTCCTACCCATATAAGATCACTCTAAGACTCTTATGAGTGCTCCAATGACTCATATTAATGATTTTATAACATCATATAGCCTCTTATACCTTTATGCATCCATCTTACTAGGCCACCAAGCTCATACCTTCTGACAAGATCTCTTCATTCAATGACCAATGTCATGATTATGCTTCTCAAGCACTTGAATCTTGACAAGTAACCTTGAAAAACTCTTTGATGATTATACACCTTGATCACATGATTTTAATGATCCTTATATAATGTCATATCTATATACATACCTATTCATGTTCATCATGCACATGCTCATGATATGACTATAGTTGTTATGACTAGGCTTCTCAAGACACCTTGTACTTCAAGAATTATTACTCAAAACATGCTTACCCTAACCTAAATTATGACATCAACCTTATAAGAATCATTATTTTTCCTTAAAATTATCTCTTGTCACATGGCTTATATATCACAGACCACTCACCATGTATCTTCACAATATGTACCTTGACATCAACTTTGACATCAATGAAAACACTTCTCAACAATAATCACATAGTTAGGTATAGGGTTAGTGTGTATTCAAGCCCGAGTAGTTGATTTGAATGCTATTTTCCACATAAAATGATTATTTCTTTATCATTATACATGTTTTGCCCCATTAACTCTCTTTGGATGTCTACAGACCTTCATCAACTCCCCAATCCTATACCAACCCATAATTTCAACACATAGGTCTAATTATGACTGCTCAGGCTTGCTTGGGCCACTAGACTCTACTTACCTTAAGGTATAAAATCATTCCAACATAAGGTAGTGTATACATATAATTTAAGTCAAACACTCCATCTTTAGCCTCATATTTTAATTATTTTTAGGGTTTCTCATACTTCTATTTATATCTTTAGGTACTACATTTAGGCCTAGGTGTCTCTATTTTAGCCCTTAAAAGCCTAATTGTTCATTATGTCCTATTTCACCAACCTATGAGTCTAATTACTTTGAAAAAATTTCCACCTTATGGCCTATCTCTCTTATATGTTTCCAACTTAGATAACCTCCAAATCTATGTAAGTTCACAATTAATGCTTCTTCAAGGTCTAGACTAATTACTCTCTTTGGGAGAGTTGGAGTGATGTTGACCCTATATGACCATTTTTACATTTTTATTTGTATCTTATATTACTCCTCAGGGCCTCTTAATTTATTTAATACTTTATATTAATAGGGGCACCTCATCCTCTTAGCTTGCATAAAAGCCCTGATATGATTGAGGTTTATCTTGCATAGTAAACTGAGGGTGGGCATTATTAATGCATAAGTCAATGATGAAGATAAATTTAGGTTAAAAATAAATTAAATAACTATATAATGAATAATTTTATATAACTCTAATGCTACCAACCATTACACAACCATTACCACCATTCACCTACGTTATCAAACTTTGTATACTTTATAATACATGAAAACTGGTCTATAGACTACAAGTAAAGTGAACATGGATATTTCCTACTCTCAAATCTCCAAACAAGTGAACTAGGGGTGTATAGTGTTGGAGATGGTCTATGATGACCTCATGAACATATACCAAACATTTATTTGTAGAAACTCCTAATAAATGTACCAAAATCATTACACTTTTTAAACCCTGTATAGATGAAGAAGGTCATTAGAGTGGCTAGGTTATTAAATTTTGTTCATATAGATGAGACCATGAACCTAAATAAAAATTAAATGGATAATAATATCAAGAGACCCATTTCTCTATCCAAGAGACTAGATCCTGATATTCTCTCTCTTGTATAAAATAAATGAAAACCTAAAAAAATTGTTTGGGCTACCAAAGAACCCAATGAAGAAAGAGAGATAGTTTTGGATTGTTATTGTATATTTTTGACCTTAAACTTATATAATACATCTACAATGAAATATTTTATAATGTATGACTCCCCACTATATCAAACTATCTATACAAGTCCATACAATATACAAGAAGCACCTAAAAGTCTTTCCTTTTCTATGTTTTCTTCATGATTTTAACCTTAGGACACCTTTGAAGGATGAAGAGAGGGAAAATACAAGTTAAATAACAATTAAAATTTATGGTATGATATGAGAAGTTGAAATGACACTTATTTTGGCACATGTGGGGCCCATTTGGCTAGTGGGAGGTAGAAATGAGTTTTAAAAGGGACTTTTATGATGTGGAAATGCTTGGTCATGACCATGTGGTAATAATGGGACCTCCTTAAGATGTTTATAATGTGATTTTTGTCAAAAACTACTCTATTTCAAAGGTTTACTATAAAAATAGGAATTTTAAGGTATTTGAGGGGTATTTTATAGCCTCTAAGGGTGTATTATGGTGTGAATTGAGCCTAGATGTGTACATCATGAATCATGACCTCAATCACACTATTTTAATTCATGTCATAGCTTCAAATAAGGTTTAAAAACTTTTAAATCTCAATGGTAAATTTTTCCTTTCATGAAAATACTTAAACATGTCTAAAGCTATAAAGATTAGAAACCTTAATCTTGGCAAACTACCTTAATTTTTGTAAGGAGAACTTAATGTTTTCAAAAAATGTTTAGACCATACTTATGTTCTTGAGAAGGATAGTGACAACTTCTGATATACTGCATGATCACTATGACACCTAATATATCACCAATAGGACTCAAAATAGATGTGATATATTATGACCATAGATATATTCTATGATAGCATGAGACCTCTCAACAAGATTAAAAGACTTCAAGATACATTTATAGGACCATATGGCTAGTTAAGGCACTATAGTTAAGCTTAGAAAGGGTCTCATGCCATTTTTTGATGGTATGGGTTGACATTTGGCCCATGAGGCCAAAGATAACAAAAATAAGAAGAGTAAGTTTATCCACCTATATATGATGAAGTACCACTTAGAACTTAAGAAGTTTGAAGCCATGTCAAAATAAAATAGATACCTCAAGAGCCAATTCCCACTCATAGACAAACCATAGTGTGAAATTCTACACAAATTCTAGAATCTTGAAGAAACAAAAAGGGATAACTTATAGTTCCCATCCCAAATTATCAACTTATCATTTCATAATTATAATAGGCTAGTAAACTTATGGCCTCTTTGGTTACTATCTTAGTCATTACTTATCTAAAAAATCCTCCAACAGTAGAGAAAAATATACCCATTGAGTAACATCAGAGAGATATTTTAGTTAATCTCCCATCAAGTGGGGATGCTTCAAGATATCACTCTACCATAGGTGTTCCCAAACCCACAGCAAGTTCTTCCTAGTTATCAACAGGTACCTTTATCTAGTTTATAGTAATAAGTTGTAGACAACTCCAAACACCTTACTTATAGTTTTCAACAAGTTACACTGAACTCTCACATAATGTGTAATTTACAATAGGATTATTTGAATCCTCAATAAGCTCCTCTCAATTCCAATAATATGTCTTTCAATTCACAACAACAAGTTTACAATAACCCTCCATTACAAAAAAACAAAAATAGTCTACAATAACAAGTTTTAAATCTTCCACCTCAATCGTGAGTTTGGATTAATCCTCAATAAGTCCCTCTTAATCCATGAACTCTTCAATTCAATCTAAAATCTAGAATAAATTACATTAACTATATTATCTAAATGAATAAAATCACTGCAAGAGGTGATTATTTATAAAATACTAAAAGGGATTAGATTTCCTAATTTGTAGGAGATTAAAACTAATCACACCTAGAAAAAACCCCAAATAACTAACCTATGTCAATCAAAGGTTAATAACACCTTGAAAAATTTATTAAAATATATGTAGGATTAATTAATTATTCTAACATTCCCCCCTTAATTTATCATATCTTGAAGAAAAGAGGAGAGACAATTCCTAAATGCCTTAAACTTATCACGTGCAATTGACTTCATGAAGATATCTACACACTAATCCTGAATGGGGCAATACTAGAGCTGTATGTTGTGCTGCTAAAAATGTTTACATATGAAATGAATCTAAACCTTTATGTGTTTGGTTCTCTCATGAAACATTGAATTGCAAAGAAGATGTATAATGCCTTGATTGTCATAATTCAAAATTGTAGGTTGAGTCTATAGAACTCCAAGTCTTGAAAGAGTGCAACATGTCCATATCACTTCACAAATAGATCTGCCATAGCACAATATTCTACCTCTATGGAAGATATAGAAACAAAATTTTGCATCTTACTTTCCCATGAAATTGGACTAGATCTTAGAAAGAACATAAATCTAGAAGTGGATTTCCTATCATCAATAGAAGATGCATGATTTCCATCCATGTATCCTATCAATAATAACATATCATTCTTCTTATACTCTAGGCCATACTCAACTCTACCTCTATTGTATCTCAATACCCATTTTTATACTTTATAGTGGGCCACCTTAGGTTCTTGCATATGATAAATATAGTTTATAGCATAACTAATATCTGGCCTAGTATATGCTAAGTAAATGAGACTCACAATCAACTACTGATAGAGAGTTGTATTTACTTTTGGTAATGGATATTTATGAGAAAACTAAAGTCTTATCTCCATAGGTTTTGTAATAGGCTTGTAGTACATCATCCTAAATTTCTCAAGCAATGTCTTGGTATACTTCATCTATCAAATACAAATTTAATGTTCCTTCTTCCATACCTCCAAACCAAGACAATAGTGTATTAGCCCAAGATCTATCATGTTGAATGATCATTTGAGATCATTCTTAGTTACATCAATCATCTTCACTATGTTTTTAGTGATGAATAGATCATGGACATAAACAATAACTATAATAACCTCCCCCCCCATGCTATTTTAGGTAGAGGATAGGATCATATGGACTTCTATTGAATCCATGTTGTATGCATTTTCATCAATCTTGATGTACCAAGCTTGGGGATCCTATTTTATCCCATAGAGAGACTTGATAAGCCTACACACTTTCTATTCCTGATTAGGTGGCACAAATTCTTTAGGTTGAGTCATGTAGACTTCATCTTTCAAATCTCCATTAAGTAACTTTTTACATCCATTTTATGGAATTTCCATCCAAACTATGCAACCATATCAAAAACCAATCTGATAGTCTTTATCTTAGCTATGGGAGCAAAATTCTCCCCATAATCAATGCCTTCTTTATGAGCATAACCTTTTACAACAATCCTTGAATTTTACTTATCAATACTACCATCTACTTTATACTTGGTCTTAAAGACCCATTTACATCCAATAATTTTCTTCCCTGGTGAAAGATCAACAAGATGCCAAGGGTTACTCTTCATCAGTGACTAATATTTTGCATTTTTAGCATCCTTCTAAGTCTAGAGTGTATGGATTCTATTACTGTAGAGGGCTCATATGTTTCCTACACAATATTCATAAGGGCCATATTGAACTCTTCTCAAGCCATGCTTTAAGTCCTCAGTCTTGAAGTGGATGTATCTAGTACTCCATTCAAGTTAGAATCTTGTATAGTACTTATATATCAATTGGGCATACACTGAACTATAGGTGGTGGTGTTAAAGGTCCTATTTAACTATCTTCCTATTCACTTTCACCATCACTATCTAAAAATATTACAGGAATTTTTCCTATATCATTTGCTTTTATATAAGGTGGATTGATTCCACTCTTTTCATCAAAAACTACATCTCTTTTCATTAGTACTTTCTTTGTTTTTGGATCAAGAAGCATGTATGCCTTTGATTTTGCATATCCCACAATAATACATTCCTTTATTTTCTTATCCAACTTCTTTCTTTTTTTCTTAATAACATGCATATATGCCTTGCAACCAAAAACTCAAAGGTGAGTCATGTTTGGTTTATTCCCTATCCAAGCTTCATGTGATGTGATTCCATCAAGAGATTTGGTGGGTGACCTATTCAGCAAGTAGACTACAGTGTGAAAATATTCTACCTAATATGTATTAGGAAAATTTACATCCTCAACCATACTATGAGACATTTCCACAATGACTCTATTACACTGTTCTACAACTCCATTCTACTGAGGTGAAAATGGAGCTATCAATTGATGATCGATTCCATGCACATTGAGATAGGCTAAGAATTCTTTACTAGTGTATTCACCACCATGATGTGAGTGGAGGGTCTTGATTTTCTTACCGATTTCATTTTCAACTCTTACCTTGAATTATTTAAAGACTTGAAAAGCTTGATTGTTAGTCTTCAATAAATATACCCACATTTGTTGTGAGCAATCATCAACAAAAGCTGAAAGTATTTATACCCTTTGAGACTGGGTTCAAAATGTTCATAAAGATTAGTGTGCACCAAGTGCAACTTACCAAGTGACTAATACTCAGTCTTTCCAAAGAGAGCTCTTCTTTTCTTTCCTACTAAGCAACTAGTATATATATCAAAAGATTGATTAAGTTTGGGAAGACCACTAACCATATCTTTTTTGCTCAATTGAACCAAATATCCATAACTCAAGTGACCATATCTTCTATGCCATAAATTTCCTAGTTCTATATCTTTAACCACAATTACTTGATGATCATTTTGAACAAAATCAATTTGAAACATTTTGCCAATGTTGGAAGATTTGGAAATCACTTTGAAATGCTTAGACTTGTCTTTGATATGACAAAAATTTTGACCATTTTGATGATCAAATTCAACCATGAGGTTATGGTCAAGGATTCGATTAATAGATAACAAATTTTTTGTAAGACTTGGAACATATAGAACATTTAAAATGTTACAATTTCTATTTCCAAGTTGAAGTTTAATGCCACCACTACCCTGTACTGTATATGAGGTATCATCTCCAAGTGATACATCTCCCTATGATTCTAATTTTGTCAAAGTAGAAAACTAGTATTTTCTTCCTATCATGTGTCTAGTTTCTCTTGAATCACCATACCAAATTGTACTTGGATGATGGGTAGACTCATGTGATTGAGTAGATAAACCATATTTTTCATTAGAAGAATCATTGTCTTGAACAACATTACCATGTTGTTTAGTCTTGGAATTTTTCTATTTCCACCTACTTTGTTGTTGTGGTTTCTTTTTTTTAAGTTTGTGGTGACTTATTGAAAGATGACTTCTTGCTTGATGATCCCTATTAAAATGTGTTGTACCAATAATGTTTCAAGTCAAGTCCTTATTTTTCATAAATTTGACATGATTTAAGAGAATGTGAATTGTTCCCTTGTTGGTTATGTTGATTATTCTACTTTGGAGATTTATTTTGACCCTTTATGTGTTTTTTCCCTTTTTGATTCAATGTGAGTGCATGCTCATCATCTGCTTCCTCTAAATTATGAATAGTTTCCTCTTATTGCAACAAATTGACCAACACCTCAAAGGTTGGTTTTTATCTTATGACATTCAATGTGGTCACAAAGATCTTATATGTGGGGGGCATAGCTCTAAGGACTATAGGGACCAAAGAGTTAATTGTCACCAATTTTCCCAAAGATTGAAGTGAAGCCTGCAAATTTGTAACTCTTTTAAGGAATGCTTCTAATTTTTCATCTAATTTGACCTTAAGAGTGTGAAATTGGCTATGAAGATGCAATATTTGATTTTAATTCTTAGCTTCATAAATATTTTTAAGCTTTCCCATACATATTTTGTAGTTGTAGGACTACAGATATGATGTTTTACCTCATCCAAAACACCAAACATGATCATCATCTTAGCCTTCTTATTAGCCTTGTCATATTTCTATTTTTGATCAACATCTGATGCATGTCTAACCCATGTGTCATCAAATATTGACCAAATATCTTAAAACTCTAGATGTGTTTTTTCTTTTGTTTTCCATGTTGCATAATTATCACCATGAAGCAATTGTGTGTTGGGGGGTACAAAACATGGTCGCAAACTAGACATCTTATAAGTTTGGAATGAAAATTAAATACAAGTGTGTTTAAGTGTAGAAATGAAATTTAAATTTGCAAAATGTAATGAAAATTCAAAAACACATACACATATATGACAAATTATGCACTATTACATAATAGACATCAGACTCTATCAAAAATGCATCCAAACAAGCAATGGAGAACTAGATGTTAGTTTCAACTGAAAATACATCTGAGGAGAAAATGAGGCTACAATTTTTCATTTTTCATTTTTCATTTTTCATTTTTCATTTTTCATTTTTATAATTTAATTAATCCAATAGATATATAATCTAAAAATATTTACTTTCTAAAAATATAGAATGCAAATTGGAGTTACCAGTCAAAAGTTATGGCCTCTTAAAGGCCCAATATACATGAACTAGTTAGTTAAATTGGAAAGAAACTAAAAATTATAGAAATATGGGTGATCATAATGTAAAATATAGCCTTAAAACTACATATATATCAAAAAAATATCCAAATTGAAAAAAAAAGCACCTTCTCAAGCTTCACAGATCAAAAGTTATGAACCTTGAAAGAAAAGATCTTCAAATATGGCTCATAGTGGTGAAAGACAAGCCCTCAAGGGATTAAAAAATTCCCAAAAAGAGATCATATGGTGTGAATAGAGGCTGAAAGATGATGATGGTGTGATGGTGGTGTTGATTCTAGAAGTGGAGGATCTAGGTGGTGCTCCACCTAAAAATTTTACCTTGCACCAAATAAAAACTTCTAAATTGCACTCTACCTTCAAACTTTCACCATGGGTGCCTCAGTGCTCAATTTTTAGAAAACAAATAATTTTTATAAATATCTCAATGAGAAAAATCTATTGATATAGGATTTGATCCATGATTTTATAAAAAAAATCTAGAAAAATGGCCATTTTTATGCTATTTCTCACTTGTTCTAAAAAATAGAAACTTAAAAAATCGTAGAAAATCACTAAAAGCTCCAAAAAATCTGATTTTTTTAAAATTAGTATATTTATAAGTAGAATTCACAAAAATTACAAGATCATTTCTAGAGATTCTATATTTTTCTAGATCTGACAAATAATCATCACAATGACATATATAATCATCTAAAATACCAATATCTATTCCTCCACCAATTTAGAATTGGATCTTGAGAAAAAAAATTTAAATAAAATTGAAAGCTCTCAGATATGATCCTATATCTGAAATTTAGCCCAAAATTCAATATAAATATGGCTAAAATTTATCAAAACAAAAAAAATATTTCTTTTGATAACTATTCTCCTTCCACAAAATTGGCCAAAATTTTGATAGCATTTCAGCTTGGGATAGTTGAAATTGGAGTAGTGTGATGCATCCAAAGATTGAAAAAATCTTGCTCTTGATCTCCATTAAATCTTTGATTCTTGAAAAATACTCCTCAAGAATTTCCTACTCTGGTACCAAATGAAATCTAGAATAAATTGCATTAACTGAATTATTTGGATTAATAAAAACACTATAAGAGGTGTTTATTTATACAATACTAAAAGAGATTAGATCTCCTAATCTATAGGATATTACAACTAATCACACCTAAAAAATACCCCAAATAAATAACATATGTCAATCAAAGGTTAAAATACCTTGAGACATTTATTACAATATAGGTAGGATTAATTAATTACTCTAACACAATCAATATCATATCCATAATTTCAAAATAAAATTTCCTTTGCAACAAACTTATACACTTCAATATTAAATTCCACCATACCAAAAAATAATTCCCCCAACCTAATAATTCATTTTTAATCTACCTCCCAACATTATTTAACAATAATAGGTATCTTGCATACAATATAATCTTAGTTATGGGGTGGATAACCCTAATAACTCAGCTTAGAGGGAACCCATTCTTAATTATTTTAATCCTAACTAGCCTATCTATCTCAACCAATCCAATCTTATTTTTAAGATTTAACAACATACATGTTATCTAATCATTCCCCCATGAATAAGGATTGTTCAAAACCATGTAACTAAGCCTTCTAAACTTGAGATAGCCTTGTTGAGGATCATGCTCTAGTTTTATAAGTTAGTGTTTTATGTCATATCAAGGTCCAAATTGGTTCTTATTAGGGTGATAGATTCCATGTGTGTGTCTTGTATAATCAATTTCATACCATGACCTTTGAAGAGGTATTTTGTAATGTAGTTTAGCAATGTTTAAGGTAACTTTGGAAAGATTAAGGTTTGTATGTGAAAGTCAAGGTAGACATGATCCATGGTGAAGACAAGGAGGTGGTGATTATCCAAGAAATTAGGATGATTCAAGATGGATAGGTGGACCTAAAATCAAAGCTAATGAAGATGGAAACATTGCCATTTTAAGCCTTTAGAGAAATTAAGGTACTTTAGAAAGATTAAGGTTTCCATTGTTTCATCTTTTATTGCTTTTTGCAATGTTTTAATGTAGCTCCTTAAGGAGACATAAAATATAAAGGTATAATATAATTTTAAAAGGTAAAAAAATGTCTTTTGGGTCATATGACACTTTTTGAATAACACATCATATATCTCCTACCCATACATCTTGGTCAAGATATTACAATAATTCTTTTCTAATGTTAAATCACAATAGAAACTGCCTCACTCATCATTCTAACATAAAAAATAATTAATTAATGAATATATTATAGGTAAATGAAGATTAAAATATGATGGTACATTACATCACCATCATACAAGCCAAGAGAAACTCCATGGCCACCTATGTCATAGTTCTAAAAGGGTATTTTGGCAAGATAAGCAAGTTTTTTAATGAAGAAAGGCATATGAAGGTCTCATAGAAAGGGTTTAAAATTTAATATCAACTTCTAAACCTATCCAAGTCTTTATCCATCCTTATCAAGCTAAAAATAATGAAAATACAGAAGTTATAGGTTCAAGAAAGATAAAACCAACTCAAGTTCTCCATCAGGTCATTGGCAAACATAGGAAGGTCATTTTCATAAGCTTTTTTCATGGAGGAGGAGATGATTTATAAAAAAATGATAATAGGGGAATTTGACCACTCCTACTCCCTTAAAAATGTTAGAATTAGGAGGCAGAGCTTTATGAATCATTGTTAAGAATTATAGTGCCTCTAAAACCCACGTAAACCCCATTGTCATGGTTCTCTCTTCAAAATGGTAGGTATATGCTTGGTGAGTACATTAAAACTTTTGATAATTATATCTTCAACATCTATGTACCTATACAACACCAAACTCAACCCAAAACTTTGGTGATCATGTTGGTATTAACAATAAATATTATTGTTTCTATTGGTATGTGTATGATAGACTTGGTTACACAATGTTATAAAGTGTTTTCATATTAAAGGTGCTTGAAATAAAGTGTAAATTATGTTTAAAACTTAATATAGGTGTAATAAACTATCCTAAACCATCCTTAACAAAATATTAAATGCAAATAATGGTGAAATGTTAAGGTACAAGTCTGTAGGGTTGAGAGAGGACAAATTTAAAGCCAATTTGATACTTTTGAAAGGTTTTTGGGCTTATGAAAGATGAAAAACACAATTTTATTAGTCCCCCACTCTCCATCTCATTTTAATCTATTTGCGTTCATTATCAAAGTGACTTTCCCAAATTGGTTCAAGCACAATAGTCCTCAAAGGAGAGAGAGACATTGTCTTGTAGACAAGCATTTTTGATGTTTGTTGACTAATCCATTTTTAATAAAGTTTGATACACTTAAATCATAGTATGTAATACATTTAAAGAGGATTAAATAGGTTTACAAGTCCTCTAACATCATCTTTGATGGAATTTATAGGTGGCATGTTTAAAATATGCTGATCTAATGTTCTTGAACAAATTTCAACATTATATGAAAGAAATTAATAGACATATGATCATTGTTAAAAGTATTTAATAAACTTTTTAAGTGACCATAGTGATAATAAACCTTAAATCAAGATGGAAAATGATAAAATAGTTGTAGTTATGCATGCACAAGTGGACTATATTAAGAGAGTAGTCTAGAATGATAAGTTCTTGACAACTCCTATAGGTTTTCTTATTTTAATAAGTTATAAACCTAGTTTAAATGATTTCAAAATATTCCTGAAATCATTTTTGGCTATCAAAGGTAAGAGATATCAATCCTATGGTAGGTTTGAAGTAAGTGTTAAGTTTATAATAGGCACCTATAGGATAATACATAAAGAATGACAAGAAAGATGTAGGCTTTGTGTTGAATATGAATTATGAGAGATCAAGTAGGGTGTGGAAGGTAGTTAATAAGTCCCAAATCTTTTAAAACCCTTTTCAATGAGGGAAAACCATTAGTTTGATCCAAAATCTTTTAAAGGAAGTATATAAGGCCTATATATACCTAAAAGATCAACATTATCATTAAATTTTGATATTTAAGAAACCAATGAGAAGGATTTATTTATTGTTGTTTTAATGGTCTAAAACATATCAATAAGGTATTTGATAAGTTGGGAAACTCTACATTTTTTCCTAAAAGATAGTCTACAAGCAAGTGAGTTCAAAATCAAGAGCAATGTTATATGTGTAAATATGAAGGGAAAACACATGTGTTTTAATTAGTGAGGTATTAAGAGGCTTGTGATAGATGTGATAAACCATGAGAAGTATGTCAAGAGTGACTATAACATTTTCCAATAAGTGAAAACATCAAAAGAGACCATTAGGGTTATAACTCCAAGACTACATATAAACCCTTGATATAGGCTAATGCAAGTTCTAAGGGGATTTTAAGGGATAAATTATATGGATAACAATATAAATTACTTATAGGAAATTAAATAATCCTATATTAATTAATTCAAATGAAAAAATAAGCATGGAAAACCTTTCTTGTTCAAAATGGTCATCTCGACCATTCACCTACAAGCTTGCACTGTAAAAAAGGTCATCTTGCTCACATTGGAAGTTTTTTGATGAAGTTCATGGAAATAAATTACTTTAGGGAAGGGTGATCAGGTATATACCCTCAAAATTTATAGAATTTTTCAATCCATCAAACATCTGAGATTTATGGATGATGGATAAGAAGATAACCAGGTCAAAACTACCTTTTTGACCCTAAGAGAAGGTTGATGACTGTAAATGACCTATAATGAGTTATAATAAACATTATTTATCTTGAAAACACATTTATGTCATTTTAAATCCTAATAATCACCTTTTAGAGCCACAATTTTGCATGTGTGAAGAAAAAAATGCATGAAAATGGCCTAAAAGATGCACTTTCAGGGTTATTTGTATGTGTTTGGAAGAGTAAGATATTCCTAACTAATTGTAGAGGATTCCCAAGATTGGGAAGAGGTATAATTTTATTTAATCAGCCATTCCATATACTTTCAAGGTGCCAAGATCAGGTTTTAAGTAGCTAGACCAAGCCATGATGAATAATCCCATTGTTTGCATATGGTAAATGAATTTCTAGATCTTCTTAAGGTCATTTGGGGTATGAAAATATTCAATAAATACTTTAGAACATCAAAAAAATATATTTCATATCTCTATAATTCATATAAAATCTCATCTAAATGGTTTTAAGTATAATTAGAGGGATTACTCACATGTAGTCCTTTAATTTCATGGTGTTGAGAATCTTCAAAGATAATTACAGGTCTCTATCACCTTGTCAAGCGTATGTCAAGTTGAACACACTCTTGAATACTATTAAGAAGACATAAAATACATTCAAATTTAGTGTTTAAATCATGAAACATTGATAAGACCCAAATACAATACTCAATTCTATATGGGACTTCTATAACATGAATGTTTGAAGCCTCTCCAAACTTCTTGCTAGTAAGTTGTGAAGACTCTTTTGAAATAGTTTATAATCTTAGACAGAGATAGTGTGATATCCTAAAATACATACATGGAGTTAAAAATATTATTGTTTTTAGAGAGTTGTTAATTATGTCATAGTGATGTCATGGAGGTGTCTATGTGAGTGGATAAAGTACCCTGATAGTCTAAGTGACAATGACAAAGTGTGTAATCTGCTTATCCTAATATACTTAAAAGATGCTTGGTTGATCTTTAGTTTTGGCATGATTAGAGATGCTCAATAATAATTATGGTGATTTGAGTATGTGAAAAGGGTAATATAATAGGTTTTCTATGCTTTGAGTTCCTATGTGTATGACTATTTTTCATCTGGTAGTCCATTGTTTTCATTTAGACATTTTGGGTATAGTGGTATAAAATCTAAGTAGGTAGTTTGTTGACATCACCATTTCCACGTATAGATGAGTTAGGGTGAGTTGGTCATATGGTTGTGATCACATCAGTCACTATTTTATATGTGAAAATTATCAAGTCTAACAATGAAGCACATCAAAATATGTGCAAGTGCAAATTTGGGCTCCCAAGTAGTTTGACAGTGTTTTCCCATAGCCAAATTTGCATGAGGCAAGAAAGAGCTGAGTAAGAAATTTGGTGATAGAATATATATAACATGTTGATGTTTCAATAGACTTTGATCATATGGGTTTATACAATTTTTTTCCTAATTTATTTATGCTAAATTTTAGATCATGCACTGAATCATGTTAAAAGATATTCATGTGAAAAGTTGGAATTTTAGGCAATTCTTAATATTATTAGCTCTGTGGCAAAAAAAATATGAGTGAGAAGATTAATAGAATTATATCTCACTCATGAAAATATTTTAGGATTAGATTGACACATGGGTAGATTTTATTATATAATTAGATCATATAGTCCAAATTTTAGAACATGCACTTGAGCAAAGCAAAAGATATGGAGGTACAAAGTTGGCTTTCTAGGTAGATAAGCAATGGTCCCCATACTTAGTCATATTTGCTCAATATTAAAGATCAGGACCAAATAGAGATCTACCAATGTGCATGAGTTCATAAATATAGATATATGGTTTGAATTAAGTTAAGAGGTCAAAGTGTTCATTGGTTAACAAAGTTAAATACCAAGACAAAAAAAAAATCCAACAGTGCGCAAGCAATCATACAAGATTGATCTAACAGTGTGTGTTGAGCAAGATGGTAAGAAGTGCATGATGTTTAATATTATAAGTGATCATAAGTCACATGAGGGTGAAAAGTGTCATGATTATGGGGGTTCTGATCAAGATTGAATGGTGAGCGCTATAAGGTAAACACCTAATTGGTCTGCATAGATCGATGGTGCGTGATGAGTCAATATTGCAAGATTGCATGAGATGAGGTCAACATATTCAATGTTTAATGTTTGACATTAGAACACTATATGTTTAATTTCAATAATAATACAATAATATCAATGGTTCATGATTTATCTAAATTAATGAGGACATAAAAAGTGAGCATGGTGTTCAAAGTTTAACTATGATCGTTTGAATTCAAATATTTAAATTTAAATAAAGAAATACTAGTGCCTAGTTTTTGAGCCATATATATTTATCTCTGTATAATTTGACATGATATAAAAATATAATTTTTATATAACTCCAAGTTACATTTATAAATATAAATTTGAAGGCTTGAATTTATGTATAGACAAATATTTTGAGCTCTAAAGTTGATTGTGTGTTCAACTATGTTCTGCAAGTAACCTAAAAAGGGTAATTGAGCTTGTTCTAATTTTGTTTTGATATTTAATGATGAATTATATATTGAATCATGTTTTATACTCCATGAGGATCATCTATGTACATTTTTAAGGTTATAACAATCTTATGCAGTATGAACAAAGGTCTAGAAGTTGACTGTGTATTCATTCATGGTGGTTGTGTGCATATAATATTGTTTAAGCATACATAGAGGTGAGAACAGTTGATTGTGATCATTTGAGGATGTATAATGGGACATAAGGAGTGAGCCCATGTAATTTAAAGTGGTCTTATGTTCTTTTTTTCTTAATGAATTTCTAAATGGGTGAATAGGTCTTCATGACATCTATAAGGGCTACAATGGCCTATTTGATAGGTGTAGATGATTAAGGGTGACCCATGGGTGATATGGCTGACCTATGAGGATGGTTTTGATCCATGTATTGATTTGAGATATGCCTTAAGGTTTAATTCATTCCTAAAGGAAAACCAAATTAGCGATGTTCATGAAGGCTCTATAAATGGTGAAACCAAATGTGTTGGTTTCTAGACTTGGAGAAAGATTTCGATGAGGCCTATATAGGTGGAGTAAATTGAAGGAAAGAACCATAAAAATAGAATGCAAATTTCATTAGGGACCAACAGAGAGTAAAGATTATTAGTCATACTTGTATGATCAAGTTGGTGTAGGTGGATATATAGGTCATTGGACCTAATGATCCTAAAAGGGGAATAATGAGCAAGCAAGCCTTGGAGGATGTTTGAAAGAGTGAGTATTATGAGAGAAGGAAAGGTGAAGGCTATGTGATCTTGGTGGATGGATTGAGGATCAAAGATAAGATTTTTCATATGACTATTTGATCATTTTTCTGGTGTTATGATAGAATTATTGTAGGTTACAGGTGTGTTGAAGTGAGTATGAGCAAAGGGTTCAAGAGTGGTGTTAGTTGGGATATGTAATGTGCCCTAACTTATTTATGTGTGTTGGTTCGAGTATGGAATGTGATTTTATAAACAAAGAGAGTGAAGGTGAAGAGTGATAATTAGAGGTCCATTATCATGTGTTTAAGACATCAATTCAAAGTTGCAATTGTTCATAGGTGTTGTTGTGGTTGCTCAACATCTAAGGGGGTTTAAGCCTCATTATAAGGTGAAGCTTGCTAAAGTTATAGGTTTTATTGCTACTTATCTAGACAAGTGTATAATAATCTTGTGGGATTGTAGTCTCACTAAAATAAGGGATGGTAGTTCCTTTATCAAATGTAGCTAGTCGAAATTAGATCTTTTCATTATAGGATTGTAGTCCATCTTACAAGATTTAGTGGGTTTTATTTCCCAAGAGGTTTTCCCATGTAGATATTGTGTTGATGTGGTGAATTCTCTTGTTCATGCTTTGATTGTATGTGATTTCATGTTTATGTTTCTATATCAAGTTGATGAATGATGGATTTTTTTTGAAATTAAATATGTATTGTTGTATACCGATTCATCCCCCCTTTCAATAGTTACTTCCAATAATTGGTATAAGAGCATGCACTTTGGAGGAAGCCTAATAGCTTGGAGGAGATCCTAAGTAACACAAAATGGATAAATAGTTGAAGAAATAAAATCTTGAATTGAGATCAAAGGTAAAATGTCTTAAAGAACATATTAGTCATATGAAAGGGAAAGTATGTATAATGAAGGATGACTTGGTTAAAGAAGTTAAGAGGGAGAAGGAGACTATACAATTTCTCAGAATTTAGTTAGAGGCTACATGTTCAAGCACGAGAGCTAAAGGAGATGAATATGTTAAAATGAAGACTGATCTAGTTTCCCTAAAATATGAGTATGAAAAAGTCATAATCAAGATTATCAAGCCTAAAATTGAATTATAAAAAGTCAAATAAGATGAAAATAGATCAACAATCTCAAGGATTAGTTAGGGGTAGCCAATGCAAATCTAAAGACAAGAGAAGAAGAATGCAGTCATCTTAAGACTCAATTAGAAGAAGAAAATATCAAAATTAGTTATAAGCAAGGTGAGCTTGATGAGATGAAACTTTTGATAAATTTGTTAATAAATGCACATGAAAAACCCATACACAAGTTAAAAAATCTATAAGAGAAGCATGATTATGTCAAAGAGAATGCAAGCTTTGAAAGCAATACAAGAAGGTCTGTTAGACAATCATATGTTTCAAGGTATGCTAGTTTATTCCATGGTCATTGTTATACATGTAATAAATATGGTCATAGAGCTAAGGACTATAGAAGAAATTTAGTCAAGAATTATTTCTCATGAAGCCTGGGAAGAAGATAAAATTAGTCTTGGAGAAATCATATCCTAGATCAGTCAAGAGGCATGTTGAATGATATTATTTGTACAATTACAATAATGTAGGACATATTTCTAAATTCTAAAAGAATAGTTTAAATATGAACTTAAGTTTTAATAAGAAGAAATATGACCCTAACATTCACTCAATGGTATTGAGACCAAAGACTATGAAGGATAATCATGATCAAGGTGGACTTCTTGCTACAAAAAACAAGGAATCAAAAATGAAGAATATACGTAATTTATCTTCTATCCAGATATAAAAGGAAGATCACAATCATCATAAAGTATAAGGTATGAATGATATTATTTATTTCAAAGGTCATAAAATTGGTCACATTACTAGATAATGTAAGAATAGGATGAATGAGCTCTCAAAGCAAAACAAGGTGTATGGATCTCCTGGTGTGCAAAAAAGAGGTCACACATGGGTTTAAAAACCTAAGACTATTAAAATATATTAAATTGAGACCAAATTTGGTTTTTTTTCCATGATAAACATGAAGGAGATTAAATATTTTCTATTGATAATATTTAATGACAAATCTAAATAAAAGAATGAGTCAAGGATTCAGTTAAAGTTAAGCAAGACTGCAAGTTAGATGAGATTATGGAGATATGGGACTCTCTAAAGTTTTGGGACTTTTAGTATCTCTATGTCAAAGGGGTGTATCTATCTAGGAGTCAAGGAGACACTTGTCAATTATAGTAATATTGGTGGTGGCTATCAGATATTATTTGATGAGAATGTATGAAAACAAGGTATGCTTGCACATTCTTTTTATATATCTATTTGTTGGAGAAAAAAAAGCTTTTGAAGAATCTTAGTGGTCCTATATTGAGAAGGAATTAACTTGTTGATAATGGTTTGGATGCTCTGGTATAAATTTAAGTTTCAAATATCTATCTAAATATCTATTTGTGGTAAATGTTAGGTTAGCCTATAAGTTGAAGGCCTCTTTTTCTAGGCTTATGACATAGATCTTGTTAAGCCTATTAAAGGCTTGTTGAATAGTTGTGTATGCCATGGAAGTTCATAGTGTTCTAAATATGATGTGTCTCTATATAGTTATTTAATATTATTTGATATTATTTTAATACTTATTGAATATTTCTTGATCCAAGTGAAGTATGGAGTTAGGGGGAGCTTTGTAATTGGTCAGGTCCTAAGATTAGAAGACTAAGTAGTTGAGTCTAAGAAAGAAGGTCAAAGCCATGGTATAAGAATTCAAGGGTTCCAAATGTATAAAATCTCAAATCTTGGTCCAAAAGTGTGTGATGGTTATCTCCAGGTGTACAAGATATTTCAGAGGCAGACATTAACCAAAAGAAGGTTTGTTGACCCTATTCGTTTTGAGATTCTAGTGTTTTAGGATCTACTATAAAATTGGTTTTCCTTATGATTTAAGGTATGAGGATTATTAATATATTTAATTGGAAAAATGGTTTTTCAAATCAATCTTCATATATATTTAAAGGTTCATGGTTTTCAACTTATTCATGTTTTTGTCAAGATAGAGGCTTAATTGGCAAGCTAGTTTGTGAAAGAAGTATGTTGCATAGGTTGGGAGAGGTGATAAAAATTGGAATACTTGAGGGGGAATATAATAATGATATATATATTAAGTTTTAGGCCTTGATGTTGTGCCTACTAAAATTTGTGGGTTCTGCAATTTCCAAGTAGGGATACAAAAAAACTAGACAAGCCTAGTGTGAGAAAGAGTGATTTTTGATTAGTTTCTCCAAAATAGAAAGTTTTATATGTTTAAAGGTGATTTCTTAGGTTTTATTAATACATTATTCCTATTTTTTTATTGTCATAAATTTATATTGGTGTTCCTTAAGGCGGCTTGAGAGAAGAGGCTAGTAATCCTATGTGGTGATTCTTCATGGTATGTGGAGATATAAAAATTCTCAAAAGGTGAAATTTATCATATTTATTAAGGGGAGTCTCTCTAAGATTTTTATTGGTGATTTAAATCAAATTTTAGTATTTTTTTGTTTTTTTTATTCATTGGTTGAAGTACTTAGTTGAAAAGAGTGTTGGCATGGAGCAAGAAGGATATTGTCAAGGTAAGAAGAGGTAGGTTCAAGGTAAGGGGGAGTTTGTATCATATTTATAAGGTGTTCCTATCCTAATTATTTTACTCAAAGGTCCTTATGATTATTTGGTTCCCACTTTGTCATTTTGTCAAAGGGTGAAAAACTTCTTGTTGTGAGAATTCTTGAAAAGAGAGAAGGAAGGTGAGTTGTATATTGCTATATGATTGATGTTGAAATCAATGACAAGGGGTATATTGTTGGAGAGTTGTCAATGATATAATATTTTTGTCATGGAGGTGTTTATGTGAGTGGATGAAGTACCTTGATATTCTAATTTATAATGATAAAGTATGTAATATGCTTGTCCTAGTATGCTTGAAAGATGCTTGGTTGATCTTCAATTTTAGCATGAATAGATATGTTAAAGAATGATTATGGTGATTTGAGGGTGTGTAAATAATCATATAATAGGTTTTATATTCTTTTAATTCTTTTTTTCATGAGTTAATTTAATTTTGTAATCCATTTTTTTCATCTAGACATTTTGGGTCTAGTGGCAGAAAATCTGAGTAGGTAGTTTGTTGATATTACCATTTCCATGTGTGAATGAGTCATGGGGAGTTGGTCATATGTTTATGATAAAATTAGTCCCTAATTTATATGCACAAAGTCTCAATTCTATTGATGAGGTTTATCAAAAAATACGCAAGTGAAAAGTTGGGCTCCCAGGTAATTTGACAATGTTTTCATGTACTTAGCAAAATTTGCATGAGGCAATAAAGAGTTGAGTAAGAAATTTGCTGATGGAATATCTCACATGTGTGCATGTTTTAGGAGAAATTAATCATATGAGTTTATTTATTTTTGTGCTTAGTCTATTTTCACTAAATTTTATATCATACACCAAAGCACATCAAACTATATGCATGTGCAAAGTTGGCCTTCTAGGTAATTCTTGACATTATTGGCTCTATGGTAGAAAAATCAGAGTGAGTAGATTAATATAATTATATATCACTCATACAAAGGTTACATGAGCATATTGACACATGGTTATATTATATTATGTATGGAGATCATATGGTTCATATTTCATAACATGCGCTTGAGTGAACCAAAAGATATGGAGGTACAAAGTTATCTTTCTAGTTAGATAAACAATGGTTCCCATAGTCATTTTTACACAATGTTAAAGATCAGGACTAGAAAGAGATCCAATGGTGAAACTTAGTTCATACATCTAGATCTGTGGTGTGAAGTAATTCAAATATGTCATAGTGCTCATTGGTTAATGGATTTAAAGATTAGGTTCAAATGAAGATCCAATAGTGTGTAGGTGATTTTAAAAGATTGATCTAACAATGCATGTTGAGTGAGATGGTAAAAAGTGTACAATGTTTAATATTATAAGTGATAATAATGCTAATGAGGGTTCCAAGTTTCATGATCATGGGGTTTATAAGAAAGATCGAATGGTGAGTGCTATAAGGTTAAGACTTGACTGATTTGTAGAGATTGACAGTGTGTGATGAGTCAATATTGTAAGATTGCATGAGATGAGGTCAACATGTTCAAGGTTTAACATTTGACATTGGTGTAATATGTGTTAAATTTCAAGATTATTAAAATAATATTGATGGTGCATGATTGATCTAAATTAGTGAGGACACAAGATGTGAGCATGGTGTTTAAAGTTTAATTATGACCATTTGAATTCAAATATTTGAATTTAACAAAGGAAAGACCAGTGCCTAGTTTTTTAGCCATAAATTTTGATCTATGCAAAATTTGACCATGATCTAAAAAATAATTTGTATAGGACTCTAAGGTTCATCTAAAAATATTAATTTTAAGGTTTGAATTTATGTATAAACAAATATTTTAAGTTCCAAAAATGACTGTGTATTCAACTGTGTTATGCAAGTAACCTAAGAAGGGTAATTGATCTAGTTTTGATGTTGTTTCAATGTTTAATGATGAATTATATATTGAATATTGTTTTATACTACATGAGTATAATATGTGTGCATTTTTAAGGTTAAAAAAATCCTATGCAATATGAAAAAAGGTTTAGAATTCAATTATGTATTTTTTCATGGTGACTGTGTGCACAAAATGTTGTTTAAGCATACACAGAGGTGAGTAGATTTGACTATGATCATCTAAGGATGTTGAATGGGACATAAGGAGTGGGCCCCTGAAATTAAAAGTGGTCTTATGTTATTAATTTTCTATATGAAGTCATAAATGGGTAACTAGGTTTCCATGATATATATAAGGGATATAAGGGCCTATTTGATAGGTGTAGTTGGTTAAGGGTGACCCATGGGTGTTATGGTCAACCTATGTGGATGTTTTTGATCCATGTATTGATGTGAGAGATTAATTAAGGGTTAAGGCATGCCTAATGTCTAAATAAGGTAGTGATGCTCATGAAGGCCCTATAAATGGTGAAACTAAATGTGTTACTTTCTAGACATAGAGAAATATTTGGATGAGGCCTGTATGTGTGGAGCCAAGTGAAGGATAGAACCATTAAAATATAAGGTATAGGTCATTTAATACCATAAAAAATTGAATAATATCAATCATGATTATTCAATCAAGCTAGTATAGGAGGATATACATGTCATTCTTCCTAGAAGAGGAAGAATGAACAAGTAATCCCTAGAGGTTGTTTGAAAGACTGTGTATTGTGAGAGAAGGCAAGGTGAAAGCTATGTGATCTTAGTGGATGGATTTAATATTAGAGAGAGTATTATGCATATGATTATTTAATCATGTTTCTAGTGTTATATAGTTATTATAGGTTACAGGTGTGCTAAACTAAGTATGAGCAAAGGGTTGAAGAATGGGGTTAGTTAGGATATGTAATGTGTCCTAATTGATCTCCTTGTGTTGGTTTGAGTATGTAATTTGATTTGATGAATAAAGAGAGTGAAGGTGAAGAGTGATAATCAAAGGCCCATCATCATGTGTTGAAGACATCACTTCAAAGGTGGAATTGTTCATAGGTATTTTTGTGGCTACTCAATATCTAAGGGGTTTACAACCTCCTTTCAATTGGGAACTTTCTAAAGTTCTATTTGTTGTGGCTACTTAGATAGATAAGTGTAGAATCTCATTGTGTGTTTTTAGTCTCACTAAAATAAGAGATGGTAGTTCCTTGATCATTTTTAGCTGGTCTAAATTAGATCTTTTCATTATAGGATTGTAGTCCATCTTACAAGATTTAGTGGCTTTTATTTCCCAAGAGGGTTTCCCATGTAGATATTGTGTTGATGTGATGTATGATCTTGTTCATGTTTAAATTGTATGTGCTTTCATGTTTATGTTTCTATATCATGTTGATGAATGATGGAATGGGTTTTTAAATTGAATGTGTATTGTTGTATACTGATTCACCCCCCTCTTAGTAGCTACTTCCAATAGTTGTGACAATATTTAAACATAATATTAAAATTTGTATAGGAGATAGGGTTACCTTCATTACCTTTCATGAGATTATTTGTTGTTATAGGTTCTAATGATAAATATTAAAGTGTGAAGGTGTCTAGCCTTAAATATCATCATAACCAAGATGGGAGATGCATTACAAGAGCCAAATATGTCATAGAGAGATTCCAAGGAGGTCAAATATGCCATTTGTCAAGCTAAAAACTTATAAATCTTTCATCAAAGAAATGATAGTTTCAAGAGAAGAAGGATGAGTCATAGGGGATAAAGAGCCACTTCAATGTTGCTTCTCATAAGATCATCATTATTCCAATCTAACACATGTTGAAGATAAATTATAGGGCTAATTCTCCACCTTATTTTAGCATTTTAACTAGTGTTGTGATAGATGGCATTCATGATGGACTTTATCTACACCCCTTTCTCTCTTCTCATTCCTTCTATATATTTGGTAGTGAATGGATTGTAAAAGTATCATACAGCTTAGTATGGAATAACCCTACTGAAATTGATACTTGTTTGTTTCTTTTAAAGTGAATGCAAACTGATTTTTACTTCTTAATCTCATACTTAGTGTAATCATGGTGAATTTATAATGAAATATATTGTTGATGTTCAATCTCCTTGTATTTTTACTCTTCATTCTTGCCTATTTATTAGTAATTTATCTCTTTGTAGGTTATATGGTGTGTATTAAGTGGTTATACAAATATTAATCATGGTAAGCTCTAATTATTAATTCATTTTAGGCCTCTTGATTACCCCTCTTAGTTGATGTATCAATTGTAAACTCCATATTGAAATGCTTATGCTATAAAACTGTTTGAAGTTGTGTGATTAGATTTGTTATCAACTCAAAAACCATAGGAGGAGACCCACATTTAGAGCATCATCCATTTTTTTAAAGTTTTATTTCTCCCTTTTCATTACAATTTGAGTATGTGTAGTGACAATACAGGTGTAGCATCAAATAAACCATCTCTCTCTAGAGGCTCTCTTTAGTTATAGGCCACTCACAACCTTAGATAGTTCCCATTGTGTCAATTGAGTAAGGAGACCTAAAACACCTCATCAAAGGGTGAAAATTAAAGTGACAATAGTTATTGGCGTGCTCAGTGGGACCCAAATTTAATATAATTTTTCAAGATTAGTGTTGGTCTTGACATATTTTCAACTATCATAGCATCTACATGCACTATCTGATGACTCCAATAAGTTTTCAAGCTTCTTGGTTGTAAGAGTAGTGTCCAATTTTCATGATAAAGGCAACTAAAATATCTTATGCTAAATTTACTCCTTTTGATTTTGTATAATTAACTTATCAATTAAATTAAGGAAAATATATCTTATACTACACACCCTTATCCAAAAAAGTCTTTTGTTGTTGCTTCAAATCTATGTACAGAAAAGTTTTATATACCCCCATTTTTCAAGATGGTAGTGTCTATAAATTAGGATTTTTTTCATTTCAATGGTGTCATTCCTCTACTTATAACTCAATATTATGATATTTTTTTTGTTTCCCTTAAAATTATCCCACATTTCACTAGATAAGATTATACTACTCCCATCGAGCACATAAGAGATATTGCTAACATTTGTTCCATGCACTATGTGATACAAGAGAATGTAGAAATAATATTTTTACCCACTTCATTCAAATGGAATGATCTTAAATGATATATAGGTTTGATTCCTAGTTATATTACCACTTAGGATGATTTAGGAGAACAAATCTACAAGCATTTTGAAGGTAACAATAATCATTTCCCATTGGTAGAGCAATTACTACCATAAATATAACTTCTCAATAATTGATGGTTGATTTCAAATATAGGTTACAAAATACTTGGTACATTATCCCAACCATTTTCAAACCTAATTCAAACTATGATTTATTGTATTAGTTGAGGCCCTTGAATAGTGACATAATAGTTATGATTCAGTCAATGGGAGGAAATGCATTGCCCAATGCATATGAAGTAAAAATAAGGGATGAAAATTATCTTATACAAAATAGTAAGATTGTTCGAAGGGATCCTATGCCTTTATTTATATAATTTAATAATTATACTTATTCTACTCCCCTTGAATTTCCCATATTGTCTCCCATTACTTCACTAAATAGTCAAAAAAAGGCCAACTCTAATCATCCTGATGACTTGTTTGAATTCAAGACACTTTTATAATGTTTTGGAAATAGGAATGTGAACATCAAGAGGAAACACACTTAGCACTATAGGCCTTGGAATCCAAATGACAAATTCAATCAAGCCAATATACCTCCTTTCCAAGGTAACTGTAAATGTCAAGGACAAGTCACCAATGCTAGGTCTTATAATAGCTATAATCCAAATGTTATTAGTTATTCAAATTCTATTGTTCTAGTTAAAAATAACCTAGTCCTAGATTACTCATGGTGACTTCCTGATGACCAACTCTAAAATCATATTTTGTACTCCAATGGTATGTCCAATCAATCTCCTTGGCATGGTGCAAGGTTCTCAAGATTCTTAAAATGTTCAAGTTTCACTAGGCATGCAAGATTCTCAAAAGCCACAAGTTGAGATGCCACCACAAAGAGAGACTAATCAAGGAAAACTACAACATGATTCCACCTTTTTAAATTGGTAATAAGGAAACTATTGTAATATGAATTAATTTAAAAATATGTGTAACATTGACACTCATGTGTTAACCAACACAAGGGGTAAGAAAAAAGAAATAGAAGTTAAGAAAGAAGAAAATCAAGTATCTATTCCACCTTATCAAATATCTCAAGGGTTAATAGGATTAATGCATACCCTAATGTTTAGGAAGTGTAGAAAAATTAGAATGTAAGAGTTATTCTCTTACCTCAATATTCACAATCTCAAGATAGTGTTGTTACGCCTAAAGGACAACCAAAGGTTGGAATTTCTTCTATCAAAATTATTTATCAAATGAAAAAGGCACATGTAAACATTTCAAAGTATGAGACATTATATTTATTTCACAAAAGGATCTACTTAAAGAGGATCTATCTAACCTCAACCTTGTAGCTAGATCATCAATGAAAGAGAGAGAAATCCTCATGAATGACACTCATCCCAAATGATGGAAACAGGTCAATAATGATAAGCTTCCTTCTTCTTATCTATCTCTCATCATGGGTAAGTATTATATTCATAATTATATTATTTTTAATGGTGATGGTATCTATGTAATTCCTAAATAATTGGCTGATAAGCTAGGCCTAAAGAGTGATCCAATCAAAAAAAGAGTGTTGTAAATATATGGGAAAACCACTAATATTTTAGGTATTATCAAAGGTCTAAATTTGACTTTGCATTCTTTCCCCAGTTTTTCAATTCCTAGAGATGTTGTTGTAATAAACCTACCACCCCACTTTACCTTATCCCTAGCTAGAGATATCTAGCCAATATTAGGGGATGCTTGTCATTAGATTGGTCTTACATGGTTTTTAAGATTATATATGGAACAAAAGTTAAGATAAAATAAGAAACAACTACAAAGAGTAATATAAAACCTTATGTGCCTAATGTCTCCAATGTAAATTGCACTATTCTTGATGAAGAATATCTTCATGTTGACCAAGAACCAATTACTCATCTTGAAGATATACGTGATTTTTACTTGATGAGTGGGCAACTTAACATCATGACCATGATCCATATAATTTCATTCAATAGGTAGGTTTAAGAGTGTATTGCATACATGAATAAGGTTCTTCATTACATAATTGGTCAAACCTAGTGAACCCATGTATGGTCTATGTTAGTTATTCTTTGATATATCAAGGTGAAAAAATGGTACATGAGGTGGTGCAATGTTGGTGTCTCCTTCTAAATAAAGGTATTATACCACTTTGAAATTTCAATTGATATATACTTGTAATGTAGTAGAGTATGAAGAATGTATGCATGGCCTTGAATTGACTATAAAAAGAGGAGAAGTGTCTACAAGTGTTTGGTGATAATGAGTTGATTGTTCATTAGGTAAAATGTCAAATTGTGAGTATGAACTAATTGTTAAAGTCCTAAAAACATAGGGTGTGGGATCTCATGGAATTTTTTGAAGCCTTAAACATATAATCCATTCCAAGGGAGGAAAATAATAATGTTGATAGGTTGGTTGTAGTTGCATCTCAGTTTGATATCCCTAATGATATCAAGAACTCAAGATTCCAACCATGTGTCAATGTTGTATTGAGACATTATATCCCATATAATGATGCTAATTGGAAATTATTTTATAGTGATAAATAAATAACATGTTTTATTCAATAATAGGTTTAGTTATATTCAATAAATTAGTGTAAATTGAAGCGGTAATATGGTGATCAAATTATGCAATTAAGGTCAAACAAGCTTCCTAAAGGACTAGTGATACTTGAAAGTATATTCATTGATGATGATAAAATGAATAAAGATAATATAATCATATATAAAAAGTAAAATAATGATGAGAGGGTTGACATATTCAAGTATAAACTTCTATAACTTGGAAAGGTATGTAACAAGGATGAAATACTTGCATTCATTGAGTTACACAAAGAGTTTGAAGATGTGTTTGCTTGGGAGTATAGTGATTTAAAAGGCTTTGAACCTAACCTATATCAACACACTATATATGTATATGTGGATGCTAAAATATTAAGTTAAATGAAAATGTATATCAATCCAAAATGTGAATCCCTAATGAAGAAATAGTTGACTAAGTTCATAGAATCTAGCAGTATATGTCCTATCAAACACTCATATTGGGTTACTAATATAGTCCCTGTAAGGAATAATAGTGAAGAGATAATCTACTAAAAAGATAATATTTTGTGTAGATTTTATGGACTTGAATAGATTTTCATTGAAATATCATTGCCATTTTCCTTCCATGGAGAAACATTTTCAAGGGGTAGTAGGTTTTGAACATTTACCTCTCCTTGATGTTTATTCAGGGTATAAACATATTTTGGTGTAATAAAAAGACCAATATAAGATAACCTTCACAACAAAATGGGGCACATATGTATATATTAAAATTCCTATTGGGTTATCCAAAGTTGGATCTACATAAGAATGATATATGGCTATGAAAATCCAAGGTTTGATGAATGATATAGTGTTGGTTTATCTTGATGACATCATAATGTTATCAAAGGATAAAAGTGATCATTCGATTCATATTAGGAATATATTTTAGAGATGTAGATAGTTTGGAGTTTCTCTTAATCCTAAAAAATGTGTATTTTCAATCCATGAAGTCAAACTCTAGGGTCACATCATATCCAAGAAAGGTCTCTCCATAGATCTTGAAAGAGTAAGTTTTATCTGGTATTTGTCATTTCCTAAGCACAATAAAGGGATGAAAAGTTTACGTTGAAAAATAAATTTCATTTAGTTATTAATAATTTATTTTTATAATCTTTTCAAGCCTTTAACATCCATGTTGAATAAAAATCAGGCCTTTAATTATATTAATTAGAAAGGGATAGTTTTGGTGCTATCAAGCTAGCCATAGATCACGCTTCAACCATTGAAAATATTAGTTTCAAGAATGAATTCACCTTGTACACTTTATAAAATTATGAATTCATATTAGCCATGTTTACACATTCAAATGAAGAGGTACTTAAATAACCCATTTCTTTATTTAGCCAAGAATTAGAAGACTATGAGGTAAGATACACTTTTATAGAGAATTAAGTTTTTATGTTATAATAAACCTTAAATTTTTTTGGAATATATCTTAAAAAAACCTTACATGTGATGCTGTCTTATCAAGCATCAAAGACTTACTTTTGAGTAGGGATTTGAATGAAAAAAGGCTAGTTAAATCACCAATGTTATGGAATATGAAGTTGATATCAAGGTTGCCAAGTCAGTGAGAGGTAAGTGGCTATGTGAGAAATTAGATTTAAACTTGAAAGATAAAATTTAGGATTTATTAACACTCCAATATTATCCTAAAATAGATACATATTCATATACCATGAGTTGGAAATAAGAGATAGTCAAATGCCTCTAATCATGTTAGTGTCCATTAGGCCTAGACAAGACTAAAAGGAGACATTTTAGATTAAAATCCATTCCATATTCTTGGTGGATGGAATAATATTTATAAAGGACCTTAATGGAGTGCTACTAAGTGTGTAGATGCTGATGAGATTGAACATGTATTGAAAAAGTTTCAAAATAGATCATTAGGTGGCCACTTTGCAACAAGAACTATAGTACCAAAAGTGATGAAAGCTAAATATTATTGGCCTAGATTATTAAAGGATTCATATTCATGGGTTAAAAAGTTCCAAAATTTTGCCTTCTTCATAGGAAGATAAAATCTTGCATCCCTCCCTCTCCATCCCATTCAAGTAGACCAACCTTTCGTACATTGGGGATTGGATTTCATAGGTATGATAAATCCTCCTTCAAATAATGGTCATAAATGGGTATTGACTACAAATAATTATTTTAATAGATAGAAATATGCTATAATTCTCAAGCAATCTAATGAAACCAATGTGATAGACTTATATAATGGTATATAACAAGATTTTAGGTAAATTTTACCCTTATTTTGGATACTACAATGGTTCTACTTGGTACTAGGATAGGTGAGTGGGATGTGAAACATGGAATTCACCTAAGCATATCCTCAAAATACTATCCTCAAGGGAATGGAATATCAGAGTCCACAAATAATAATCTCATTAATGTTATCAAAAAGACTGAGAAAAATTAGAGAACATGGCATATAAAGTTGAAAACAACCTTTTATGTTGATAGGAGCCTTGTTAATGATCATGTTTGGTGCTATAATTTATTGTTGTATGTCATATCAAGGTCTAAATAGGGTTCTATTAGGATGTTATATTCCACATTTGTGTCTTTTCCAATCAGTTTCATATAATTATCTTTGAAGAGGTCTTTTTTAATGTAGTTTAGCAAAGTTTAAGGTAACTTTAGAAATATTAAGGTTTGTTTATGAAGTTAAGGTATACATGATCCATGGTGTAGATAAGGAGGTGGTGATTATCCAAGAAATAAGGATTCTTTAAGATGGACAAATGGACCTAAAATCAAAGATAATGAAGATGGAAACATTGTAATTTTAAGCCTTTAGAGAAATTAATGTACTTTTGGAGACATTAAGGTTTCCATTATTTTGTATTATATTTCTTGTTGAAATGTTTTAATGTATATCCTTGAGTAAAATTTAAATAATAAGGTCTAATATCATGTCTAGAGGTGATCCAAAACTCAAAAGTTTTGGTTGACAAATATTTCAAGAACACAAAAATAACATAGTAACAATGAATTCTCTGAGAAGAGATGTTTTATTACTCAAGATCGCAATACAACTATATGCTTATCTCTGGAAAGAGATTTTTTATTTCCATTTTAGGTTATATATTCATTTATAAACATTTTGAAATCAGGGGGAGGATGTGGAAGGTCACCAATCTCGAGGGAGATGAATTGGTTTGACTTACATGATTTAAAACAATAAATAATTTGAGGAATTACTATTTTTAGAAACTTACTATTTTTAGACTACACTACTAAAATAGAAATTTGGTGAAATTCTATTGGGTTTTCAAGGGTAAAAATTCATTAAGAAAATCTCCATGCCATCTCACCACATTCTCCTCATTCCTAGATTTCCAACAATTCAAACAATGAGTCAATTGGAGCTATGGTGCAAAAGTTATGGCTCCTAGAAGTTCTGTCGTCAATTGGGGTGGAACCATCTCCCAAATTATCACCTAAATTATTGCCTAGATCATTCCTCCCTCATTAAGAATCAATGGCTCCCATTGTGTCAATGTTCCTCATTAGGTGTGTCAGTTGTGTCTTGATTTGATTCTCTGTGAGCCAATCACCTTGGTGGCTAAGTTGGCCCCCTTTGACCACCCAATAAAGTGGAATAGAGCATCCTCTTATTGTCTTCATCTAGGTGACCACAATATGATCCTCCTCCACTGACCAAAAGCTCTATGGATGAAGCTCATCAATGTCCATTTATTTTTCTATTACTAAAGTGTCCAATAGAGGTGGAGGAAATGGTTTAAGGAGCTCCACATTAAATATTGGATGTAGACCAAGGTAGGCTGGTAGGTTCAACTTGAAAGAATTTTATCCAAATTTTTTAGTGATGGTGTAGGGACCATATCATAGAGGCTAAATTTTTTTGTGTGGGCCTACAAGTCATTTCTTCTAAATCCATAACCAAACCTTGTCACCTACAACAAAATGGTGTGCAATCCTATGTTTGTCATGGCATTGCTTATACTTATGATTCATCTTCTCCAAGATGTCATGAAATTACTACTAGATGTGTTGCATTTGTTCAATGAACTTTGTTACTTTTGCTACCTTAGATATTCCATGAAGTGTGTATTCCATGGTGGAGAATGGAACATCTATATCAATTGGTGTCATGGGTTGGAACCCAAAACATAATTGGAATAGACTATGCTTGGTCAAGGTGTGTAGAGCTCGATTGTATCCATGTTGTATGAAAATTAGACCTTCATCCCATGTGTGTGGATGTTTGGAGTGATACATCCAAATCATGTGAACAATCAAGTGGTTCACCACATCTATCTAACCATTAGTTTGTGGATGGAAGGATATTGGACTTCATCAGCTTGGTATCTTTCATCTTCCATAGAGTGGACCAAAAGATGCTCAAGAACCTACTATTTGAATCTAAGACAATGGACTTGGGAGACGAAAATGGAGCCATACATGACTAAAATATAGTTGAGTAGTTTCTTCAATAGATATATTTTTCTTACAAGCAATCATGATATCCATTTTCTAAAAATGATCAACTACAAAAAAAATATAGTCCTTGCCATGTTTTGAAGTGGGAAAACCTAAGATAAAATCCATTGAGATAGATTCCCAAGGCCTGGTTGGTTTTAGCAATGGCACGTATAATCCTTATTTCTTATTTATTGGCTTGGATATCACACATGGGGTGTAATATTTGAGATACATTTCCACATCCTTTTGCATATGGGGTTAGTAGAAGTGTTACTAAAGAAATACCAATGTCTTTTGTACACCAAAGTGTCTAGCTGTCCTAATGAAATGTGCTTCCCATATCATCTTTTGTTGCTATGTAGCTAGAACATAGATGTGCCCCATATGATAGAGGAAATTATCTTGCAAATAGAAATAAAAAACATGTTTAAATTTTTGAATCACTTGATATATATCAGCAAAGGCAGGATCTAATTCATATAGAGCACCCCAAGTGGTAGTCTCATGTCCACACAGGTCAAGAACTTTTGTGAGTGTAGTAATTGGTGGGCGGCTTAGACAATCTGTAGCTGTATTTGAGATCCCCTTTTTATGTTTGATTATCAGATGGAATTGCTGATGATATGTGGCCCACTTTTGGTGCCTCTTATTTTGTAGTTTTCTCTATGTCTAGATGAATTACAATGGTCTGTGGTCAGTGTGGATGACCATCTCTTTTCCCAAGATGTAGTGTTTTCATTGCTTGTAGGATTGCATAATGGCATAGATCTCCTTATCATATGTTAGATATTTCTTGACTTTATTAGTGAAATATTCACTATGATATGAAATAGGATGGCCATGTTGCATTATGATAGCTCCCATATCATATTTAGATGCATCTACCATCAACTCAAAAGGTTGATGCAAATCTGGCAAGGCAAGAACAAGGGATGAGCAAAGTCTTTTCTTCAAAATCTCAAATTCCCTTTGTTGTATTTCACCCCAATGAAATGTAGATTTAGATCCTCCTTTAGTCACTTGGGTTAGTAACCAAGCAACATGTGAAAATCTAAGAACAAACTTGCAATAGAAATTTGTAAGACCCAAGAAGCTGTGATGTTCTGTGAGGGTCCTTAGTGTAGGCCATTCTCGAATAACCCTAATCTTTTTTGGATCAACATGGACCCCTTATTAATTCACACAATACCCAAGGTATTGAATTGTTGTCATCCCAAATGTGCATTTTTTGAGATTTGCATACAACTTGTGCTCCTAAAGAGTTTGAAGCACCTTATGAACATGTTACAAATGCTCCTCCCATGTTCTACTATAGATGAGTATGTCATCTAGGTAGAAAACCATGAATGAGTTGGTGAAGGGTCACAAGATGTCATCCATCATCCTCATGAAGGTTATAGGTGTGTTAATTAAGCCAGAAGGTATAACCAACTATTCAAAGAGCCCCTCCTTTGATTTGAATACATTATTCTAGACATTGGTGGGATCAATGGGAATTTGGTGATAGCTAGATTTGAGATCAATTTTGGTAAAGAACATTGCACCATGGAGTTGGTATAGTAGGTCATCAATCTTGGGGAGAGGGTAGTGATTCTTTACAGTGATTTTATTCAAGGCTTGATAGTCAATGCAAAGCCTCTATGTTCCTTTTTTCTTTGGTGCCAGGATAATTGGGCTGCTACAGTGTGAAGAGCTTGGCCTGATGTGAACCTTTTGGATCAATTCTTAAATCTATCTTTTTATCTCATCATTCTCCAAAATTGATCTATGATACATAGGACTATTAGGCAAAGGTGACCCTGGGATCAAATAGATAGAATGTTTTACCTAACAATGTAGTGGAACTCTTATGGGTGACTTGAGTAAGTCATCATATTCTTCTGTGATTTGTCCCATCTAATTTTTTTGTTGTGTTGATTGTGTAGTTAGGACTGCAACATTGGCCTTCTTAGATTTCTATGGTTTGACCACCATGAGAATGAATTGCGTTATCTTTTCTACCAACATCTTACATTTATTGGCACTGATTAGGGAGATAGATGTGGGAGGTGGTACCTCTGGTACCTTGTAGCACTATGTTCTAAGAGTGATGGTGATTTTTTGGGTTCATGATTCATAGATGCCATGTCGATCATACATGAATAGTTGACCAAGGAGTACATCACAAACATCTAGATTGACCACATCACATAAGACTTCATCTTGAAAATATTTTATTACATATGAAAGAAGACATTGATGGGTGACACAGAGGTCTCTCCCTGGGCTCAACCATTCAATACTGTATGGCTTTGGGTGAGGCTTCATGGATAGATTCAGACTTTTCACAACTTTAGCAGAGATTAACTTCTTTTGACTCCCACTATCAAGAATGAAATGCAAAGGCTTACCTTTTACCCATAATTTAGAGTGGAACAATCTTTCCTTATCATCTATCCTTTCCTCATAGGTCTATGATGAAGTGATGATGGTGTTAGGCTCAACATCTACAATCTCTTCTTCATCCTCTTCAACTATAGGTTATGTATGAGATAGAGTAGTAGTTGTTGAGTATTATGACTCAAAAAGTAGTGACTTAATGGCTTGACATTCTTCTTTGGAGTGAGTTCTAGTTTTATGGTAATCACCCATTTTCTAGCCTTCCCCTTCTGGGGTTTCTTATCTTAAAACTCCTTTTGCTTCCAATTTTGGCCTCATGTTTGACCTTCCTTTTCATTTTTCCATTTTGAGGGTTGACTCTTCATATTCTTTCTGCCATGCTTTTGCTCAATCTTCCTACAAACTTATATGCCTCACTAAGGGTTTCCAAATTGAAGAGTTCCATTTTCCCCTATATGTACCATTATAGTCCACCATGATATTTGAGAGTCTTATATTTCTCAATTTCTTGGATGCCCAATATTTTAGATAAAGAATGAAAAATGTCTATTTAATCTTGAACAAATTGGTCCTTACCTTGGTGAAATTGTTGCCACTATATGTATAGATCATCATATACTCCAATGGGATAGTATTCTTCCTTTACCACTTCCATGAAATCATCCCATGTAGGTTCCACCTCAAGGCCAATGTCATCTCTATTGAACCTCTTTTTATACACTTCCCACCAATTTTTCATGGGCAATGATGCTTTGAAAAGAGAAAAAGTGATATTTTCTCTATCGATGAACTTATTCACAGAGAAGTAGGAAGACAATTGATCCAACAAATTTTCTACTGTATCAACATTGATTTTTCCTTCAAATGTAGCAATATCAAAATTTACCTAAACCTTGAAGGGTGTTGGGGCACTAAAAATATGGTCCATGGATGAGGAGTCAGGAAGTGCAAATGAGGAGCCAAAATTTCCCATTAGAAGTTATTGGAAAATTTGGGAAAATTATTATAGTATCTATGCTTATTGTCATTGGAGGGCTTCATTCACCATTTTATTGAAAGTATTAGATGTCTCAGTGTTGTCCACCATTTTAAGTCATTTGGAGTGAATAGGTGGATAGTTTGGAAGCTCTATCATTTTCCACCTAAGCTTCTTGTAGCCTGACCTCATCCTTAGGATCATACACTCTCAAGACAAATCGATCTTATACCAATGATCCAAAACTCAAAAGTTTTGGTTGACAAATATTTCAAGAACATAAAAATAACATAATAATAGTGAATTCTCTAAGAAGAGATGTTTTATTACTCAAGATCACAATACAACTATATGCTTATCTCTGGGAAGAGATGTATGATTTCCATTTCAGGTTACATCTTCATTTATACACATTTTGAAAGTAGGGGGAGGATATGGAAGCTCACCAATCTTGAGGGAGATGAATTTTTTTGACTTCCATGATTTAAAACAATACAAAATTTGAGGAATTATTATTTTTAGAAACTTACTATTTTTTAACTTCACTACTAAAATTGAAATTTGGGTCACTTCTATTGGGTTTTTTGGGGTAAATTTTCATCAAGAAGAGATCCATGCCATCTCACCACATTCTCCTCATTCTTATCTTTCTAACAGTTCAAATGGTGAGTCAATTAGAGCTACGGTGAAAAAGTTATGGCTCCTAGAAGTTCCATCATTAATTGGGGTGGAACCGTCCCCCAAATTGTCCCCTGAATTATTTCCCAAATCAAGAGGTAAAAAAGAGTCTTTTGGGTCATATGATACTTGTTTAATAACATATCATATCTATCTTTCCAGTACATCTTAGTCAAGATGTTACAATACTCCTTTTCTAATTGTAAATCACACTAGAAATTGCCTCACTCATCATTATAACATCTAAACAAGTTAAGTAATAAATATTTTATACGGAAAAAAATATGAAAATATTCTGGTACATTACACCACTATCTTACAAGTCAAGAGGAAACCCATGGCCACTTGGTTCACAACTCTAAAAAAGTATGTTGGCAGGATATGAAGGTTTTCTTAATGAATGATAGCATGTGAGGGTATCATGGAAAGAGTTTAAAACTAAATATAATATTATAATCCTCTCCAATGCCTTCTATATCCTCCTCAAGCTCAAAATAATTAAAATATAGAAGTTACAGGTCCAAGAAAGATAAAAATGGACTAAGCTTCTCCATCAGGTCATTAACAAGCATGCAAAGTTCATTTTAATAAGGTTGTTTCATAGAGGAGGAGATGTTTCAAAATAGATTACATAAATGTAATTTGACAAAATATGCCCTTCAAAATCATGGCAATAGTTCTTGGAATGAGAGGTAGAGCTTTAGGAATCATCATTAAGACGTTTAGTGCCTCTAAAATCCTCCTAAAACCCACTATTATGATTTTCTCCCTAAAATGAAAGGTATGTTATTGGTGAACACATAAAATAATTTTATAAGTATATATTTGATGTCCATATACTTCTACAACACCAAGCACAACCCAAACTTTCAATGATCATGTTGGTATTAGCAAGAAATATCATTATTTCTATTGTTCTGGATATGACAAGTAGCATTATATAGGGTTGTGAAGTTTTTCCAAATTTAAATTGATTTATTAAAAGTTTAAGTGATGTTTAAATATTAATATATTCATAATAAACTCTCTTACCTAATCCTCAATCAAATATTATATGGAAATAATGGCGAAATTTCAAGGTATAGGTTTGCAAGGTTGAGAGAAGGCATGTTTCAAGAATGCTTGATACTTTATAAGAATTTTTGGTCTTTCAAAAGAATATAAAACATATTATACACAATTTTATTAGTACCTCACTCTCCATATCATGTTCTACCAGTTGCATTCATTTTCAAAGTGACTTTCCCAAATTGGCTCTAACACAACAATCCTGAAAAGAGAGAGAGACACAGTCATGTAGATACGCATATTTGATGTTTGATGACTAATACATTTGGAATGAAGTTTTATACACCAAAAGGTATGTATGTAATAAATTTTAGGATAAATAAATAGGTGTACAAGTCCTCGAAGGTCATATTTGATGGAATTTGTAGGTTGAATGTTTAAAGGATATTGATTTAATGTTATTGAACAAGTTTCAAAAGTGTAGGAAATAAAGTAATAGACCTATGATCATTTTTTAATGTATTAAATTCATTATTGAAATAAAAATAATTATTATTAACCTCAATCAAACCCAAAAATCTTTCATGATCATCCATGAAAAATATGGTAAAAGAGGAAACAATTGTAGTTAAGCATGCATAGGTGGATTGTGTTAAGATTGTAGTCTAGAATGATAAGTTATTGATAATTACTATAGGTTTTATCATTTGAATAAGTTATACAATTTTTTTTAAATATTTAAAAATATTCCCAAAATCATTTGAATCTATCAAAATTTGGAGAGATCAATCCTATGGCAAGTTTGAAGTAAGTGTTAAGTCTAGAATAATCACCTATAGGCTTGTACATAAATAATGAGAACAAAGATATATGATTTGTATTGAATATGAGGCATGAAAGATCAAGTATGGTTTTTAATTAAATAAAAAATTCATAAGAGTGTTTATACCAATTGCAATGAGATGAAACCATTAGTTTGAACTAAAATCTTTTGAAGGAGGTATATCAGGCATGTATAGAACTAAAATATCAACATTGTCATTAAAGTTTGATATTTAATAAAAAACGATAAGGATTGTTTTTTTTTTTAATGGTTTTAAAAACCACAATAAGGTATTTGATAAGTTGACACACCCTACACTATTTACCTCTAAGATAGGTTACAAGTAAGTGAGTTTAAAATCAAGAACAATGCTACAAATGTAGATATGAATGAAAAATACATGTCCCTTATTGGTCTAAGTGTTAATAGGCTTGTGATGGATGTTATATACCCTGATAGTTATGTCAAGAGATACTATACTCTTTTACATTAAGTGAAATCATCAAAAGAGACCATTAGGGTCAGAACTCACAGACTGCTTGCAAACCCTTGATATAAGCTAATGCAAGTTCTAAGGGGATTTAAAGGATAAAATATTTGGATAAACATATATATACTTTATAATAAATTAACCAAGCCTAGATTAATTATTTAAAATAAAAAACCAAGCATGGAGAAGCTTTCTTTCTCAAAATAGTCATCTCTACCATTCACCTACATACTTGCACAATCAAGAAGGTCATCTTGTTCACATTGGAAGTTGGATAATGAATTACATGGGATTAAATGACTTTAGTGAAGGGTGATAGGTTATATACCCTAAAAATTAATATAATTTTTCAATCCATAAAAGGTCTAAGATTTATGAATGGCTTCCAAGAAGATTAAATGGATAGTAATGAGTTATAATTCACATGATTTGTCTTGAAAATACATTAATGACCTATTTAAGCCTCATAATCACCTATTGGATCCCATAATTTAGCATGTGTGAATAAAATAATGCATTAAAATGGCCTAAAAATGCACTTTCATCTTTATTTATAGGTGTTTGGAAGAGTGAGGTTTTCTTGACAATTTGTAGAGGCTTATCAAGCGTGGGTAGAAGTATAACAATCCTAAATCAGTAATTACATAGAATTTTAAGGTGCATGTTAGCCAAAATTTTTCCACCTTGATTGAGGATCATTTGAAACTTTAACTTAATTGATCTTAACTTTGTTTGTAGCCATTATGAAGGCTTTGTATTGGTCATTAATGATATAATTTGACAGGTAATTTATCTTCCTTGGTAGTTTATAAGGTCATTTAAGGTGTTCTAGTTGGTATTTGATCTAGGTCATGTTGTCTTGTTATGTAATGTTCACTTTTTATGGTCTTCATTACATGTTTAACATTGTTTAAGGTAAATTTGACAAAGTTAAATTAAGTGGGAAATTAATTCAATGTGGAGGCATACCTAAGGAGACAAGATGATAACCCTACAAGGAAAAAACATGATCTTAATATATTTAAATGGGTCAAAGAATTAGAACTAGTAATTTTATCACATTATTTCTAAATCATTTTGGAGAGTTTAAGGTATTTTATTACATTACTCTTATTATACATTTCAAGATTGAAATGAGACTTACTAGTAAATAACATATATAATGGTTTTATCCTTAGAAAATGGATGTTTTTAGTTATCTAACACCTATGTCATGACATCACACTTGTACCTAATCATACATATCCTCCAAAGGTACTATATAACTGATTTTCAATGTTAGAGCCTATTTGTAACTACCACTTATCATTTTCCAATGAACAAATGAAGAATTTTTGAGAGAGGTGTAGGAAAATAAGGGTGTGAGACATTTTTTCACTCTTCCACATTTGGACACATTAAAGTAAGATGAAAAGTCACTTATTTCACTATTTCCAATAGTTTTGAAGGGTAGAATAGATAGAATATTGAAAAATCATGTTTTTAATGGTATTTTACAAAGGGTTTCTAATGGTTGACCAGGTAAAAACTCTTCCAAATTTCCTCATGGTTTTATTAGGCTCAAATATATTCAAATAGTGGAGGTATAGATCCAAATAGTGTAAAAACCCACTCTATTTCTCGATCGATCTTCTTGGTAGCTCAACAAAAGCATCATGTTTTCACTTGAAAATTTGAGGAGAGAGAGAGAGAGATTTGGAATAAAATATTTTGTAAAAATATTTTAACCTAATTTAATTTCACTTTATTTCATTGGTAATCTAGTTAATCCCCTTAACTCTATGAACAATTGTTAAGAAGTTAAGGGTGTACAAAAGTGACCCAAAACCACATCAAGGTCAGTTTTCTCCAATTGCAGGGTTATAAAGTTGAATGAATGAAATAAATTTTTTATGTAAGGTATCTTAAAAAGTAATATAATCCTTAAATATCATATTTTCTCAAGGTTTCTCATGTTATAGTTTGGATTGGTGCCAAGTAGCCTTGAATGGCTGGTTAAGTATGACAGTCTTATTTCTAGAGAATATATAGAATGTCTTGTGATTGAAATGAATGAAATTATTTAATTTAATTTTTAAATAGTGAATAAATTTTATTAAAATTCTATAATAATCATTGAAGGCATAAATGGGGTGACAAAATTCAATATAGGCAAGTAATTTTGCATGCACAGGGTGAATTATTGAAACTAACTTCCTTAGTGAAACACCATAATCATTTTTAAATATATGGTAATTTTTCAACATATTTTAAGGATAAAAAACATATCACATATAATTTTATATCATTCTTATGAGGTATTACAAATGACCGATCCTTACATTCAAATTTTATAATTCTTTTTTTGAAGCCCAATCCAAAGGAGTATTGTGAGCTTACAAGTCTATATACCTATAGGTCACCATTAGAATCAAATATTTATCTTAGTGAATTAAAATTCACATTATAAATATTTTAAAATACCTATATAATCATACAAACATCTATAAAAAACCCTTTATTTTTCATTTCACCTTGTCTCAATGGACTGTGTGCTTAAGTAGGATTGTGTGAGTCCAAAGGGAAAGGATGTGAAGGTCTTGGGAATGATATAGGTGAATTGAGAATATTAAAGTGATATTTAGTATCTTTAGTGTTATTTTATATTTATATAATAGGTCATCATCAATAAATTAGTCATAATAAAGGACAAAACATAGAAAAAAAAGAGGTTTTCAAGGTTAAAAATAGCCTACATGCCTTTCAATAAGGATAAGGCAAAATAAAATGTTTATGTTGGTAGTTGGATGGTCTAAGATGATGTAAGGGTAAATAAAACAATTAAATTAATGTTAATATATATATAATTCATGTCAATAAGTTTTGATTTTCTTTTAGAACTCTATCATTGGGGATTTATAGTCAAGAGAGCCTAAATGATTACCTACAACCTTTGTTGGCAATGTCTTGAAATTCCATATAAATAAGGTGAAATGGAGGGATTTAAAGTCTATATATAAGATAAATTAAGCATTATACAACTCCCCAATATTTTTTAGATAATTAAAGTTCCACATGAATAATACAACCTTCATATATGTAGTCAAGGAATCCTAAATGCTACCTAAGGTTTGTCATAAGAGAAAACATCAAAAGGGATGTAGATAATGAGAAGAAATGATTGAAAATTATTAAAATAATAAATATGAGTATTTTAAACATTTTAACACCATTAAAAAGACACCAAAGTATCAATAAATATAATATACCTTCAAATTTGTAGTCATGCTTCCTAGTAAGCACACACAAACCTATCATGGGCAAATTTGAAAAAGGTACACTTCTGATAACAAGAAAAGTGTTAAAAATGTGAAAATAGAACATGTTGATCATTAATGATGTTTTTATATCAAATAAATAGATGTTATTATGGATATACCATCTAAAATAGTTAGTTTGTCAAGAACTAGGCTCATGTTACCTAGTAAACATTCAAAAGCCTATATGTAAATAATAAAGAAAACTTGAAATATTGAGGTGACGTGGATAGTTGAGGAGGTAAAAAATGTGAGTAATACCTTGATTTAATATCACATGAATACAAATCCCATTGGACTGAAGATAAAATTCAATATGTAAGCTATTAGGGTTATTTGCACTAAACTACCCTTAAATCTTGGCCATGAGCTAACACAGGTTATATTGAGTTGGAAAGGTGAAATATATTAAATAATAATTTTATAACCTCATAAAATATTACATAGAAAACAAGGAGTTATTTTTATCCAAAAATAATCACTTTTATACCTTATTAAACTAATTTAACTTCCTCGATCTCTCAAACAGGGTTAGACAATTAGGAATGGTCACTTTCTTCAAATGGAAAGTAAAACCAAAATATGAATGAGAAACAATGGTATTAGGAGATGTTGAGGTAAAATATTCACTCAAATTCTAAGATAATTTTTCTTAGGTTAGGGTCCATATATTTATGAACCATCATTAAGAAGGTTGCACACTCCTAAATCATGCTTAAACCCTTATAGAGACCCAATGGGAAAGCATGTCTTATTAAGTTCTCCAAATGGATCTAAATTGAAGATAAAATTATTTTATGATACATAAGAAACCATGGGAATTTTTTAGAGTCATTTATTAACATGTGTGAGGTACTATGGTTAAGCATTCGGCCTAGGAATAACTCTTAAAGGCCTAAAAATGTAATTTTTGAGTGTTTATCATAAGGTTTGATTGAGTGAGGCCTATTATAGTTGATTGAAACCATATATTACATTGATAAGGAAAGGAAAATTTATCCTATATACTCATGAATAATTTTTCCAATGACTACAACACCATAAATTGGTTTTAAGATACCTAAGGGTAAGTAAACATGCTATCAAGGGTTCTTATTAGACCTTATGCACTTGTATCTCAATATTGAATATGTTTTTGAGATTTATTATGGGTAAATTGATATAATATATGGTATATAATGTATATAAAAGTTTTTACAACAATCCTTAAGTAAATAACTAATCCTAGCATGACAAGAGAGACTTGTTCCTGTAGTCTTCATTTGAGTCAAGAAGGCTATCTGTCAAATGCAGGTTCCTTATTAGTTTGAATAATATTAAGCCTTAATCCTTAGTTCTAACAAGATGATAAAAATTTGTAATTGGCCTAAGATGTAATTATAAATTTCAAATAATCATGATCAATAGTGACACTTATTAAAACAAGACTTTTCACTTCTCCTTGATCAAGAATGGGCAATTTCAAATAAGGTTGATGAGTCATCCTAAAAGGTGAAGGGTCATTCCATTCCACCCTTTATGAGGGAGATGATGACATATACTTAACACAAATTTAAGGAGTTTTTAAGACTCATTTATAATCCATTCCATCCTAGCAAATGACTAGTTAATATCTATTCTCAAAACTAGGCAAAACCTCAAGCTCCCCCATAAGCATAGGCTAGGGAATTATAGAAACCTAAATACATTTAAAAAAATAAGAATGTAATATAGGAAATGTAATTATATAATTTATATGTTTACAGATAGTGTAGCCACTACTGATTAAAAGTGCTCCACCCATTTTAGTAATCACATTTCAAAGGCCACCTCTACAAATTAATAAATAAAAGGACAAGCTATTTAGTGACTTGGGTGAGGATACTATAGTATTATTTTAGAAGTTAGTTACAAATAACATGGCCAATTATTCAACTCCAAATCCATTTATATAATATCAACCAAAGCCTTATTAGTATATAAATAATGCAGATTATGATTTCCATTATGTCAAAGGACATGGAATTCATAGATGTTTGAAATCAAGGCACTTCATTTAGGATTTATTAAACCAATGCAACATCAATTTGGATAATATTTCTTCCATGTACAACCAAAACATTTTTATCTACAAAGACCGATTCCTAAATCACAACTCTAACCATCAACACCAATATGGAAATCAACATCAAAATCTAGGGTGGAATCAGAATAAGAGAAATCATAATCAAGGTTAAGATTCCTAAGACAGTCAGATTAGATACCATGATGTATCTTATAAATTAAAAAATGGTGTAGGTAATGTCACCAAGAACCATTTAGCTTTCATTAAAATTATTTCCCATCAAACCTCAAGCACACCTTAGAGTGTTGCTCCTTTCATTTTGGGACTTCATCCTTCATATCCTAGTGTGTCTCTTTTTAGATTGGAAAAAATGTTGTTATGACTCAATACCCATAGGTTAATATCGCAAGACTTTTAATGTTTTATTCTAATTTAAGTAAACTTTCCTCAACTCAAAATTATGCAGACTCAATTAAATGCCTGAAAGTTCTACTTCAAGGCCCTTTACCTTTTTCCCATACCAATTCCATCCTGAACACCTTACCTTCAAAGGAAAAACCTTCACCCACTAATAATAATTTATAAGTATATTTTCCTTCTAAATCCAATCCATCTTCTCCTTCGATTGAGATGGATTATGATCTTGATGAATAGTTGAAAAAAAATCCTTTGCATATTTCTATTATAGATCTCTTGCATACATAATAGGGTCACAATACTATATTATATGACCTTATACAATAATAACAAGTCCCAAAATACATTGAGCCTAATACATTTCAATAACTAATGGGGAATTTATCCCCAAGTCAATAAGTTACATTTTACCAAAGTGACATGTCATCCCTTGGTCCCCTTCATAATATACCTCTTCACATTGAATCCATCATGAACCACCACAAGATAAAGTGGGTCCTCATAGATAATGGTTCATTCCTTGATATAATTTATATGAAATTGATAAAACTCTTAGGGTATAATTTAATTTATTTTTAGCTAGATACCATTATGATCAATGCCCATCACAATGTAGAGAGAATAAAAGGCAATATTTTTGTACTAGTCATCAGTGGGCCTATCACTCATGACACCCTTTGTAATGTCATCTACATTGAGCTACCCTATAATATGATTCTTTAATGACATTAGATCAATGAAATATGTTCAATTAATTATATCCTTCACCAGTGCCTTAATATTTTTAGAGGTACAATCACTAAGAGCGGGGTGAATCAGTGATGTAAGATAATATAATCTAATTCCCAAATCTTAAACATTCATCATACATCAATATTGATTAATCAACATAATGATGAAAGCACATACATCTAAAGAATAATTAAGAACATACATCACATGAACATATCATATATGTGGGAAACCCTCTTGATGGAAAAAACCTGTTGAACCCTGCAAGATGGACTATAGTCTTTAAAACAATATACAAAATTTAGGCCACTACCCACTAATCAAGGAACAACCATCCCTTACTTTAGTGAGACACCAATCCCACAATAATCTACTACCCCTATCTAGATAAGCATCCACTACAACTAGACCTTTATCAAATTTCACCTTATAAGGAGGAATAAAACCCCTAGGAAACCAAGCACCCACTTAGATACGTGTTATGGATGTAGATTATACCCTAGCTGAAAGAAGAAGTGTTTAGGTCATACTCTCAAACCTAGTCTAACATGGGACTAACCCTAGGCTATGGGTATCCTATAATAGGGTCAGAACTCTAGGGTTTTTAATGAGGTTAGCTCCTTAGATATAACAATATAGTACCTTTTACTAAACCTATGCTATTGGGATGAAAAGTGAAAGATATACATGAATGAGAATATATACTAAATGTGGTGATACACCAAATGTTTAAATATCCACTTTTAGCTAAGACACTTCTATGACTACTAATGAATCTAATCAAGGCAATAACTTATTATATTCTATTATAAGGTTGAAAGCATGAGTATTTTGTATCATGGCTAAAATGGACTTGTGAATTGAAGGATAAGAAGACATAGATCTATATAAGACACTATGGACTCATGACACTTGAAGAAGAACACCATTATTTATCACTTCACACATCCTTTAATAAACCAATAGAATTGAAGCAAGGTGTATGAAGGCCATATAAACAATGGATGAGAAACATACATTATGCAAATCAAACTTCACTGAAACACAATTAGCATTTAACTAGAATCTTAAAACTATCTTATATTTTTTCAAAAGAGTGTTACAAAGTGATTTTTGTAGAGCTTCACTATCTCCAGTCAAGGGATGCAAATCAAGAGCTCAAAGCTAGTATATATAGGAAGAGAAAAGGTGATGGAGAAAGAAAATGGTGCCAAAAGGATCATTAATGAATCAAATCCTATTTAGAACAACCATCATCATAATCCTCCTTAATCTTAGTCCTATATTAATGTCATTCTATCCTTTTCATACATGATGGAGGATATGAAGACCAAGACAAGTTATAAGGGACAATCTTAGCTACTACATGAGACTTCTTTGATCTCCTCTATATCCAAGTCTTTTATTACAAGGGTAAGTTTTTGGTATTCAAAACCATATTTGTGTCTACTTTTAGTGGTTGAGAGTATGGCTTGTGATGTTCCTTCATTAATTACATGTATCTACCTATACTTTGACATGTGAACCTAAGCCTACTATAGGTTGAAAATCCATTTAAATTATTAGTTTCCCTATAGTTGATACATCCACTTGGACATATCTGTGTTGTATGAACAACTAGTAGCCCACCCTAATTTATATTAGATCTAAAAAGATTGATTCTATCTGTATAAAGTCTTAATGATGTCATTCGATCCCAAAATATATGATCTTGGTCTAACCTAAGTTTTGTTCAATCTTAATTTGATTCATACATAGCTTTCTTGGGTCAAAACTTGTTCCTTTTACATCCATTGAAAGTGTTTTGGGCCTACCCTTATTTAATTAGCTATCAAAATTGACATGGATTATTGACCCATCAACTCATCTTACACTATTGATCCTGATCTATATGATTGATTGAGATCTATTGATCCTACCCTTGACTTATCAATATTTATCCAATCTACTACCACTTGGAAACCCCACATATACACTTATGATCCACTATCAACATGTCTACTCCAAAGCTTATGCCATGTGGTAGCCTCCAATCTCCTTGACCTATTGACTTGTTCATGTGTTGTTAGATTTGAATCAATGATTGAATGTAAGCCATTGATCTACCTAAGCCCATTAGCATATCATTCATTACTCACCATTGGATCTTCTATACAATTTAGTATATATTATTGATCCTTCTTTTTAAATCCAAATAGCTATTCCACTAGGGTTGAAATTGATGTATGTGCACCTATCAATTAACATCCATGATAACATCAATTATGTCTATGTGACCATAAATCATTAGACCTCAATGGATGAATGTTGATCTTTAACTTTGACACTTGCATGATTGTTACTTTGCTGGAATAATTTCTTCAAGATAAACCATCTTTTGGACTTTGTGTTTTGGCCTTTCACTGTATACCATTTTCCTTAGGCTTTTGTTTAGGAAATTTGTTGTGGGATTTACACCAAGACATTTCATATGAAGTAATTGGTCTGTGGGATTTTTTTCTCAAATAAAATGTCTAAAATAATTGACTTATGTTTCAGATTATTTTTTTGAGAGAATTCTGTCCTTAGCCTTTTCCATGGACCTTTTTATTTAAACAAAATGTTTGAAAGAATTCAAGCCTTCTTCCTTTTGTTGTAGACTTTGTGTGAAACAACTTCCCCAAAAGAATTATGTCTTACACCCCTTTTTATTTCATAATAAATGTTTAAAAAAATCATACTTAGCTTTTCCCATAGATTAAATATTCAAAATAAATTGGGTTGTCGGGATTTCTACTCAAAACCTTTGCTATGGACATTTTATTCGAAAGAAATGTCTTTGAAAATATTGCCTCAGACATTCTATCAAAAATAATTTGCCTTTGGGACTTATGCTTAGCCTTTTGATATGGAATTTTTTTTGAAATAATTGTCGTGGAACTTTTTTCTGAAAGAGACAAGTCTGCAGGATCTTTACATTTAGAACATTTATTGTGGACATTTTGTCTGAAATAAATATGCATCTTCAAGATTTTTGTCTTAGATAAAATGTCTGAAACAATTCCTAACACTTAGTCAAAAATCCCAAAATAATTTCTCTAAATGAAACAACATTTATCCAAAACAAAATCCGAAAATAAATTTCCAAGTAAGTACTTAGAAAAATAAAGGTTTTGCACTTAGCCTTTTAGCTTGTAGGTTCTTTTAGGTTTGTGCAACTTGCTCTACTACTAGACATTTGAAGGCTCAAATGAAATATGAAAACCTAAAGATTATGTAGAATTGTTACATGACTTAGAATTTCTCTGATCACCATGAGAACCCACTCAAACCCTTTAGCTCACTCTATAGACCTATCCCTCAGGAATTGACAAAATACACTTCAAGCAATTTTAAAGTGTTTTAAAATATTTGCAAGATATAGGTGATCTTTAGACAACTCATTCCATCTAGAACTTGGTCACCCTAATCATACCATTTCCAAGAAAGATATATATGTGGGCCAAATGTGGCAAACATTTCTAGCGACTCAGTTTGTTTGACTAGCCTGCTGATGATAAAACCTAAAATTTGATCAAGCTTATTCATGATGGATAGACAAAGGAAATATTATTTACAAAAAAACTCTACCTATCTCTTTAGAACATATTGAAGTAATGAAACACATATGAAAAATAGGAAATTAAAAAAAAGATGAATAACCTCTTAAAACAAATAAAACAATGTGCAAGGGCACTTGGAGAAAAGATAGACCTATCTACCTATGTACACGGATCATGATAAAATACTAGTAAAAAAATTTGAGATACATCCCATTGATAGGGATGGGGAGTCTATCTCCATTCAACCTAGAAAGATCAAAAGTATTGCTCTCCTTGAAACCTATGATAACATAAGGTCCACTCCAAAGATTATCAAACTTGGAGTGCTTTTTAGGTTTTGCACGGTCCTCATCTCATTTGAGGATTATATCACCTTAATGAAATTTTTTTGAGGAATATCTCTTATCAAATGAAATCTTGAGCTAATGTTGATTGGAATACATGATGTACATATTTGTGTCCCTTGTCTCCTTTAGTTGTCTTATCTCATTCAACCTTACCTACATATCATCATCCTCTAGAAGCTCAAGAGATATAGGGACTTTGTCCTCTTTCCCATAGACTAGAAGGTATGTGGAGTATCCATTAGTTGTCTTAGTTTTCACTCTATCTAACCATAGGTTAGTCCTTAGTCTAGTATTCCACTCTCTCTAACTATCCTCCATATTTCTTTTGATAATTCTTAATAGGTTCTTATTGGTGGACTCTGTTGGTTTCATGCCCTATGGGTAATAGTTATAGGATGCCTTAAGATAAATTTCATGTGAAATATACCACTCACATACCTTTATACTACTGAAGGCCAATGCATTATCAAAAATGATTGTAGATGGCATATCAAATCTAGTCACAAAGCTATCGTAGAAGTCCAAAACATAAAACTCATTAGCCTCCTTAAGGGAAACTAATTTGACCTACCTTTTAAATTATTCCATAGAAATAATGATACAATTATACCCTTCACTTAAATGGGGTGTATTATTCCTATAAAATATAAGCCCCATTACATAAAGGGCTACTCTAATTGTATGGGTTACAAGGGAAGGGTAGTTAGCTTCTACTTCCCAATAAACATCACACATTTTAGGCATTTCCTTAAACAAGAGTGAGAATATCTAAACATCATGGGCAAAAAGTACCGAAATATAATTATTTTGGAGGTTGTGGTTTTGGCAAAAAAATTTCCACCAGTTGGACCATCATGGAATTTCTCAAGCAACTATCTATTTGACTTGATTCCACATACCTCAAAATCATGCCTCTGATGTATTTATTGATAATAAATATATCTACCAATACATAAGGTATATTTTTCAACGTAAAATGCCTTATTTTAGATTTATCTATCCCCATAAGACATTGGCCTAACTCATGAAATTTGGTTATGTCATGTGTCCAACTAAAATGTGAGTTGTCTGCAGCTGCTTGCTAGCTATCATGGACTGTCAACACTTGATCTTTATCTTACTTTACTTATGTTGTAAGGTGATCGCACATACCTCTTCCCCTCATATGATTTACAACTATAAAATCAAGGACATACTCCATGCATTTTGTCACCCATCCAGCCCTTTTATCATTGATGTCTCTATTGAGTATAAACTCTAACACTTGGGTGTATCACCATGAGTATGATATTACTATTAGAGACCATGTGCCTAAATTTATTCAAAACTATTACTAATTCAATCACATGTTTCTTTAAAAATATATACCTCTCCTCATACCCCTCTAAGGCCTAGCTAAATAAAGCAATGAGATGTTTTAGACCTTGTTCATTCTACTATATCAACATGGTAGAGATTGAATCTAATGTAGAGAAGGCATAAAATTATAATTCCTTGTTAAAATTAGGGTTAATAAGTGTAGGGGCATGATATATGGCCTCCTTGATGACCTCTAAATTGGTCTTATCTTATTTGGTCTATATAAACCTTTTACATTTTCTTAACATGTGAGTAAGAGGCTTGACCATCTCCACAAATCCTAGAATAAATTTTATTATAAAATTATTCTTTCTTAAAAAAATCTATAGATCCTTATTGTGTTTGGGAAAGAGTAGAGATAGGATGAACTCAACTCTTTTAGGGTGTATGGAAAGACCATCCTTGGACAATACATGGCCTAACAATCTACCCTCATAAACACCAAATATGCATTTTAAAGATTTAGTGACACACTAAACTCTCTGCATCTTTCAAATAATAACCTCAAGTGAGCAATGTGATCAGCTAGGTCCTTTGAGAAAATAATGATGTCATCTAGGTAGATGAGCACCATGTCATTGATCAAACTTTCAAAGGTAACATACATTACCATTTGGAATGTTGTTCGATCATTGGATACTCTGAAGGGAATTTTCATATATGCATAAGTTCCCCACTTTGTGGTGAAGGTATTATTATGCCTAGATTCTTCCTTGACCATGATCTAATTATAGCCATAGTAGCCATCAAGTAATGATAATCTCTTAGAATCTACCACTATTGGAATAATTTGATGTATTGATGGTAGTGGGTAATGATATTTTATAGACACTTTATTGAGGTCCCTAAAATTGGCATATAAATGTATTTCCTCATTCTTCTTCCTTATAGACATAAGGCTTGTCACCCATGAGGAATGTTTGATAGGGAATATAATTTTTGACTCAATCAACTTAAATAACTCCCTTCTCATCAACTCTTCTAATTTTATATTGATAGGCCTTTGCTTTAGTATGACTGGTTTTGGATTACTCTCTAGCTCAATGGTGTGTTGTGCCAGTTTGGGGTCAAAACCTTTCAAATTATTGTATTCCCATGAAAATAAATTAGATAACTCTTAACATAGATCAACAAATTCAACTCTCTCTTCTATTGTATTAGTCTTTCATAACTTCAACTATTTTCCCTTGAAGATCTCTATTCTTTCATAATGTTCCTCTTTGACTGAGATATATGCCATACCTTTTATCACTTGGTCATATTCATTGAATATGATTTACAATTTCATAATCCCCTTAGGTATCTTATTATATCTTAGATGTACTAACTGATCTTCATACTGGTCTTGGAACTTGTTTTGATTTTTATGTTAGAATTATGCTTCCTACATTAGAAAACATATAATTTGATCATCATTATCAAAAACTTGGAAACTCACATCATTTTTAGGTACAATTGGCCTACATATGACCTTGATCTATCCTTGTGTTTGGCTGTATTTGAATTAATCTATAACCTCATATTGAGATTCAATAGTTTTAAGCCTATTTGTATGCTGATTAGCCTCTTTTGGTATGGATTATATATTAAATGCCAAGAATTCTAATATGTGATCCCACACATGATGATTTTAGGATTTCAAATGATGGTTCTTGAATATATTTATGCCTCTCACTTGTTGCACATTAAAATCACTATCACCCTTGAGTTTAATAATTTTAACACCTTTGTTTCTTTCTTCTGGAAAACCATGTAAAATAGCTTCATATTCAGCTGTGTTTAAAGTGCAATTAAATTGGAATATTGTGACTGAATAGTGATTATAAACTAAGGGTGAAACCAAAATGACCCTAGCTCCACTACCATTTTTTTTTACCTTGAACCATCAAATAATAAGGTACATAAACCATCTTCTTCTTGAGTGGTGTTAGTTAAACAAGGTAAAGTAACACCCTCATCGTGTATATAATACACCTTTAATTCTACTTATTTAAGATTTCTAAAGGGATAAAATACATGGTTTTCATCTACCCATTCATCTAAATATAGGTATAAAATGCCTTTGAGATGACCATGAGGCTCTTGTTTATTAACATTTTCATCCTCCTCAAATATGGTGTAATTAACATTTGAAAGGTTAGGTATATACGGCTCTAGATGGAACCTAGAAATAGGTTCAGACCTAATAGTGACCTTAGTTCCATATCTGGTCCTAAAAACCATGTATGACAAGTTAGAGGATAAATAACCTCCAATATTTTTAGTAAAGTTCCTAGATCAACATAGGGAAAAATATGGGGGTAGATATACAACCATTACATCTTGAATGATGACACAATTTGGGTAGGCTGCCAATGTGATCTTAAGATCTTTCACTATCCCTACTATTTTTGTGGGGGAACCATCCAACTAGAGAATTCCCTTTTCATTAGGTACATGTTTAAGCCCAAGCTTATCTTCTATGTATTTAGGCATGACTGGTGTCAAAGCACCTAAATCTATCATACGATTGTGCACTAAATAATCTCCTATGATGGTTGATAAATAGAATGGAATAGGATTGACAACTTTGGGGGGATGAACAATATTATGAACTTGACTTTGATTAGGAACTTGATTAGAAACCTAACTAGGACTAGGCTAACTACTATTTATGAAAATAATTATCACCTTTTTAGCTATCTAAGAAGGCTTGGAGAGTTCTTACTGAAGAATCTCTTTCTATCCCAAAATGGATAGAGTATCATTCATAGACATAGTGACATTAGCCTTTTTCATATGATACATAATATCGAAAGAAAAACTAGTACTTTTGGACTGCACCATAGAAGTAAAAACATCACTTGGTACTTATGTGACATGAGGAATTAAAGGAAACTTTTGCTACTATCCATGAGGTTGGGGTACTTTTTGAGTTGAAGGGTCTTTAGCAATTGTAATTGAAGTTGTTGGCTACTAATTGGTTTATGGATATTTTGAAGAAACCTTAGACTTCTCCAAATTATCATCTAACATACTCCTTTTATACTTGGTATGAGATGCTACTAATTCATCTTGCCTTTGTATATTTTTCCCTAAGTTTTCTTCTACATGTTCAATACATGTTCAAACATATGCTTCCTTTCTTAGATGTTTATGCACATGGTGTCAACTAGTGTATTACCCATGCTTCCTTGGTATTGAATTTCAGTTTTTGATGATGTTATGGAAAGAATATTACCTTGATTCATTAGAGGACCTTGTGGAGGAGGAGGCATGGTGTCATGGAATGGGAATGAAGGAGCATGCTACCAACCAAGGTCCTAATACATTTCTTTGCTTGTAGCTAGTAGCATCTCATTAGGTTGTCCTCCTAATTACCATTGACCTTATTGTGAAATATTGTTTTGTGTGGGGACTAAGGATTTTGAGCTACTTAAGGCTATAAGGTTATATCTATTATAAGATCTACCTTACATAAGTTAACATTGGACTTGTTGGTTCAATAAATAAGGGGGTTTATTGTAGGATTGAGTAGGGTATTGGGTTTGAAAGGGACCTTGATACAATTATGGCCTATATGACATCTATTTTTGTCTCTTTAAATCCAAAAGTTTGTTTTTTTATGCCTTTATCAAGCTCTCAATCCTTATATATTTAACCACTTGGCAATCATTAGGTTGGGATTTGTTATTGGGAGTGGGAAATGGAGCAATGGTAGGTGGGGTTGGCTGAAGTTTGGGGAAAAGTGGCATGAGATGTCTTGGCATGAGCTTCCCTACTTGTATCAAATAGTTTTCTTCCCTTGTAGCTATTTCATAAGCCCCAGGTAGAGTTTTCCCACCCATAGATTCAATCATACCAGAATGTCTAAATTCAATACTCTTAAATAGTAAAATAAATCGTAATTGGGTGTGGGCTTAATAATGATAGGGATCTTATCCCTAGTCTTTTTAAATCTATAGTTGAAATCAACCATAGATTCTTGGGATGCCCTCTTGATTGAAGTAAGTTATTCCACAAGTGATACATGGTCACTTCTATCATCAAAATGTTTACATAGGCACTCAACAAACACATCCTAAGTATTGGAGGTAGGACCTAGACCTATATACCATTGTAGGGCTTTGCATTTCAAGGATGTGGCTATTAGTGTCATGGATACATTTTCATGTCAAATGTGATGTATTTAATAAATGTTTGAAATATCAATAATGTGCTATATAGGAGTGGTGGAGTTTTCTCCTATAAAGTAAGATAGACTCTTTAAAGAGGCAATAGGTATGTCATCATACTACTAGAGGTTAAGAAGGCTCCAGCCATTAAAGGGTATAATCTCTTCATTCCTTGAAAACATTATGAATGGAATAGGAAATATGCCTTGCCTAAAATAAAACCTTCCAATTTGAAGTGTGGACTTTACTCTATGGTGTGAATGGATTACATTGTGCCTTCTAATAGGGGACAAAGATGATCTTACTCCTTATTCTTGAGGGCATTGGAAGATCACTAAAATGGAATTCAATACCCCTTATAGATGATCTTGTTCCTCTTGGCATGTAAGTAAGGGGCTGTTTTTTCAAACAAGAGATGTTTGGAGTCACCAGGTGCTCTTGCTAAGTGTTTGCTACACTTTCTACCCAAAAATAACACCAATTATTTTAGCTTCTTCTTCAATGAGTTCCACCAGGTGTGCCAAAACTATTATGGATGTAGATTTCACCCTAGCTAAAAGAAGTGTTCAAGTCCTACTCTCAAACCTAGTCCAACATGGGATTGAACCTAGGTTGTGGGTATCCTATAATGGGGTTAGACCTGTAGGGATTTTAATGAGGCTAGTTCCTTAGATATAAAAATATAGTTCCTTTTACTAAACCTATACTATTGGGATGAAAAGGGAGAGAAATACATGAATGTGAATCTTAAAAAATGTGGTGATGTATCAAATGTTCAAAGATCCACTTTCATCTTGGATACTTATATGATTGCTAATGAATCCAATAAAGATGAAGACTAGTTAGATTTGATGACAAGCTTGAAAGAATGAATATTTTGTATGGAGGCTAAAAAGGGACCTATGAATTGAAGGATAGGAAGAAACAGGTCTATATAAGACACTAGAATTAGGACACTTCAAGAAGAACATCACTATATAAAAATTCATACAAAATATAATAAAATAATATAATTATCTAAAGGACATATAAATGATGGATAGGAAACATACATTCTACAAATCAAACTTCACTAAAACACACTTAACATTCAACTAGAATCTAAAAATTATCTTATATTATTTCAAGAGAGTGTTATAAAGTGATTTTGGTAGAGCTTCACTATCTCTAGCCAAGGCATACAAATCAAGAGCTCAAATATAGTATATATAGGAAGAAAAAAGATGAGAGAGATATAAAATGGTACCCAAAGGATCATTAATGAATCCAATCCCATTCAGAACAACCATCACCATAATCCTCCTTGAGCCTGCTCCTGCATTAACACCATTCTATCCTTTTCTGGCATGATAAAGGATATAAAAACCAAGACAAGTTATAAGGGATAATCTCAGTTATGTCATGAGCCTTATATGAGATCTTTCATATCCAAGTACTTTATTTCAAGGGCTATGTCTTCATATTTAGGACCATACTCATGCCTATTTTTAGCAGCTAAGAGTATGGCTCATGGCATTCATCTATTAATTGCATGTATCTAACTCTACTTTGACATGTGAATCGGGGCCTACTATAGGTTTAAAACTCATTTAAATTATTAGTTTTCCTATATTTGATACATCTGCTTGGACATATCTATGTTGTATGAATAAATAGTAGCCTACCTTGATTTATATTAGGTCTAAAAAGACCTATTCTATCCCTAAAAATATTAATGATGCTATTTGATCCAAAAATATATACTCTTGGTCCAACCTAGATCATGTTTAATCTTAGTTTGATTCATACATACCTTAATTGGGTCAAAAACTATCCCTTCCACATCTGTCAAAAGTGTCCTCAACGTACCCTGTTATATTAGTTATAAAATTCAACTTGGATTATTGACCCATTCAATGATCTCACATCATTGATCTTAATATATATGATTAAGTGAGAGCCATCAATCCTACCCTTGACTTGTCAATCTCTATCTGAACTAGTGCCACTTGATAACCCTACATTTATACTAAAGATCCATTGTCAGTCTATTTGCTTTAGTGCTCATGTTATCTAGTAGCCTCTAAGCTCCTTGACCTTTTGACTTGATCATCTATTTTTAGATTTGAATCCATGATTGAACATGAGTCATTGATTAGTCACCTCTCACCATTGGATCTTTTATATTATTTAGAATTGATTATTGATCCTTCTTTTTGAATCCAAATGGCTATTCTATGGGGGTTGAAATTAACATCTACACACCCATTAATTGACATCTATAGGAACAAAAATGATGTTTGTATGACCATCAATATTTATACCTCAATGGATGACTATTGAGCTTGAAATTTAACACTTACATGAACGTTGCTTTGTTGAAACAATTTCTCTGAGACAAACCATCTTTCAAACTTTGTGCTTTAGCCTTTTTCTACAGACCATTTTCCTTAGGATTTTATTTAGGACATCTATTATTGTCTTTGTGCTAAGACATTTCCTCTAAAATAATTGGTCTGGAGGATTTTCATCTTGGACAAAATGTTGAATAAATTTACTTATGCTACAAATAAAATGTTTAAGAGAATTATGTCCTTCGACTTTTTCATAGACCTTTTTATTCAGATGAAATGTTTGAAAGAATTCATGACTTATACCTTTTATTATGGGATTTATGTGAAATAACTTCTCTAAAATAATTATGTCTTATACCCCTTCTTGTTTCAAAAACAATGTTCAAAATAATTCATACTTAGCTTTTCCCATGGATAAAATGTTTGAAAGAAATTGGACCATCGAGATTATGCTTAGAACCTTTAGTACAAACATTTTATCCAAAATAAATATGTCTTTAGAAAGATTGCCTCAAATGTTTTGTTCAAAATAATTTACCTATTGTCTCCAAATCTTACACCCTAGAAGAGAGTGTTCAGGTCTCTTCCAAATTTAGTCAATGTTGGAACATTTCCAAGCATGTGGGTATACCTATAGAGGAAAGGAACCTCTAGATTCAAAGGGATAGATCTCTAAACATATCTCTACAAAACAACTTATGTCTAAATAAAATTTCTTGAAAGGAAATGAGTTAGATATTATAGAAAAGGAAACCTACTCTAAGAGTGGTGATACACCAAGATTATCTTCCACATGGATATCATATTTTAATGCACACTACAACAAATTGTATAGACCACTTTCAAGCTCTTAGGGTTCTAACACAAATATTTCAGTATAGAGGTGAGATGCATAAAACAACACAAGGTAAATTAACTAAAAGATAGATTGCACGTTCTAGGAATATTTATACACTTACAATAATTTAACACACATAAACACACTCTACATGACCTGTTAGACTAAGAAATTTTGCTTAGGCATGAAGGATAAAGGAAAGAAGGATGGAAAATCATCACTTACTATCACTATACATCACTTACACATTTAGGTAATTATTCAAAACTTGAAAGAAACAAACTAGTACTAGTGTTTTAAAGGCAAAATGTGATATCAATTTAGCAAGGCTTCACCATACATTGTGTGGTTATTTTTTACACTAACCCAAGAGATGTATCTATAGAACAAAATAAGTAGGAGGAGGAGGCCTTTAGCACCAAGAGAAGGAATCAATCTATTAGGATTCTCCATCTTTATCTACAATCATCTTTGCAAATGATGCTCCTTTGGGCCATTTGATTGATCCATGTCATCCCAAGTGGTTATACAACTATCTTGCTCTTTCAAAGATGCTTTTCCAATCAGTTGCACTAGCAAAATAAGATATTTTTGAGCTAAGTAATGGCATCAATGCATTTATGCAAATGAGATCACTTGTTATTAATTTGTCTTGATGCTAAAAACTTATCATCATATTGTTGAGGTGTGCAATGATGTGGGGGGAGAGTTGATTTCATTTTGTTGGCCTTGGAGAGGCATCACTTAGAGTCTATGTGTATGATTTCATGGAATTTGTCAAAATAATTTGAAAACTCATTCCATCTTGACCAAGTTTAATGTTCAAACCTAGAAATCCCCTCAATCGATTTTTCCTTTGATTGGCTATCAAAAAATGACTCGGATCTTGATATGATCGATGGTGAGATGGGCCTCATTTGCATCTACTTGGGACCCACTATTTAAACACCAACAAATAGCTGATCACCTTGAAGTAGATATCCATATAACTATCATTTAAATGGGGCCATTCCTTCAAGGCATTTTATTAGACCTTTTGTTGGTAGTTTCCCAAATAATCTTCATGTGGACCCTTTTCTCCAAAAGAATTAAACTCTTGGGCCCCTTCTCTTTTCTTAAAAATAATCTTTCTTTTAGAATTTTTGCAAGTGTCCCTTCAAATTTTTTTTGAAGGACACTTTTGCTAAGAATAATCCTTTAGCATTTTCATTACACCTCTCTAAAATCCTAAACATGCCCTTCAACATTCTTGAAATTTCCCTTCAGAAAGCTTGTCTAGATAAAAAGACTCGTCATACTTTCTTAAATGTACCCTTCAAAAAAATGCAAAGGACACTTCCATGAGAAATAATTCCTTCAAAAAACCTAAAAAAGGACCAGTTCCTTTAGGCTTTTGAAACTGACCAATTCCTTTAGCAAAAATGAAGTGACCAATTTTTGAAAGATTATTTTGGACAAAAAGTCTGAAACAATTCCTTTAGAAAAATACAAAGGACTAATTCCTGAGAAAAGACCCTTCAAAAATATTGAAAATGTCCCTTCAAAAAATCTAGAAAGGACACTTTTCCTTTAGAAATATTGAAGATGCCTTTTATAAATTTTAAAATAGACTAATTCCTTTAAAGAACAAACCCTCAAAAAAGTTGCAAAGGACACTTCCATGAGAAAAAAGACCCTTCAAAAAGATTGTTTCAGATAAAATGTCTGAAACAATTCCTTAAAAAATTTGAAAGAGCCAATTCCTTCAGACTTTTTGTTTCAGACAAAAAGTCTAAAACAATTCCTTTGAGACTTGAATAAACAAACAAAAACCTGAAGCAAAATATTGCTGAAAGAAATAACACTTGTAAAAGATCAAACAAAGGATTTTGAAGGACATAACACTTGACACTTTGCTATGGGGATAAATAAATTCTAAATTATGCACCTAATCAAAATGAAAAGGTGCAAAACTTGCGAGTGAAAAATGGCTAACATTACCTTTAGGACTTATGCTTAACCTTTTGATACAAATAATTTTCCCTAAATAATTTGGTCTTTAGGAAAATTATAGTGGAAATTTTGCTTGAAAGAAACAAGTCTACAATATTTTTGCATTTGTAAAATTTGTTGTACACATTTTGTCTGAAATAAATATGTATCTTTGAGATTTTTGTCTCAAACAAAATGCCCAAAATGATTCACAACACTTAGTTAAAAGTGCTAAAACAATTTCTCCAAAGTAAATAAAACTTACCCAACATAAAAACCAAAAATAAATTTCCAAGTAAAGACTTAGTAAACTAAAGTTTTTTCACTTAGCCTTTTAGCTTGCAGGCTCTTATGGGTTTATGTAACTTTCCCTATTGTTGGATCTTTGAAGTCTTAAATTAACTATGAAACCCTGAAGCTTATGTAGACTTGTTCCATGACTTAGAACTGCTTTGATCACCATAAGAACTTTATCAGATGATTTACCTCACTTTGTAGACCTATCCCTTAGGAATTTAGAAAATACACTTCAAGCAATCTTAAAGTGTTTCAAATGCTTTTCAATCTATGGGTGATCTTTGGACCACTCATTCCATCTAGAAATTTGTCCCCTTACTCAGACCATTTCTAGGCAAGATCTCTATATGGGCCAAATATGGCCAACACTACCTAAATATATCACCTTGAATACCTATATATACTCTTCAATTGATGATGATCACCTTTGTTTTCACTCTTCACCTTCACTCTTTTACCCAAACAATATCAAGGGCTCATGCACTCAATCTACCTCTTCTAATCTCATTAGGTCCAATGACCTATGTATCCACCTACAATAGCTTGATCAAATCAACATGATTGATCCAATTTTATCTACAATGGTCCTCATAAATTTTTACCTTGTCTTTCAAATATTCTCAACTTTGATTCAATCCTCACTCACACAACTAACACAATTAGTCCAATTATGTGTTGCATTTATACCACTCTCTTCCTTTTGCCCATATTGGTTAGCCAAGATGATTTACATATTTGAGCCACATTTAACATAGGTCCATACACATATTATATGTTATAACCACACTATTCATATGTTTTTCATTACTTTATTATCCCCAAACCACTATTAGGTCTTAGTGAGACATAAAACATTTAGGCCCACTTACCCATACATTACAACTTCAACTCCTTGGGTTACTTTCATTATTTACCAATGATTTGAACACATAAAAATATTTATAATATATAATTTATTACTCCCATATGGGTCCATGCCACCTGGAACACCAACTCACACCTTGAACCTACCAATTAGGTTTCCTTGCTCTTCAAGTCTTCATACACATCAAACAAAGTCTCAAGGTTTTAAATCACACACTCAAATATTTCACATTTACATATTATTATATCACATGGATGAACCCTTTACAACCTCTGATATACCTCCATTTTATTTATATACATCAACATAGGACATAAACACTAAATTTAACTCTCTTAGAATGACCACTCAGACTTGTTACACACAGTCAAAATACAATCAAGCTATTTTGACTCTCCATAACTGATCAGGGGAAAAATATGAAAACCAATCCTTTTTTATAATAGTTATATACTTATAAAAAAATCCATGTTCATTTTATTATTCAATTCTACTTAGAACATCTTCAACTCACTCTTGTAATATGGTTACTCAATCTACCAATGCATTCAAGAAACATAATCAACTTCTAAGCCTTTGTTCAAATTGAAGATGTATTGGTAAAACCTCCAAAATACATAAAGATAATATTCATGGAGTATATAACATTATTTAATAGTTATTTCATCTTGAAACATCAAATTACTATCAAGAATAACTCATTTATCCTTCTCAGGTCACTTGCAGAACATGGTCAAACACATAGTAAACTTTTGAGCTTAATAACTTTGAATATATGAACATTAAAATAATATGAGTAATGTATCTATATTTTCCTTGGAGTAATTTAAAATTTTTATTTTTACTAAATCAATAAATTCATCTTGGATCAAAATATATAGTATAAAACTGAATATTCATTAATTTGAATATTCAAATTCCAATGGTCACTAAGAAAATGTTAAGCAACAGACACTTTGAACTCATCTCATTCTCTCTAGAAAATTTAAACAAATACACACCATATATATTATCATATCATCTTGGTATTTATATTTTAATGGTCACCATTGATCTTTGATCTGAGATCCCATGATTATGCCACTTGGTAGCTCTGCATGCCTTCTACACACTTTGAATCTTCGACTTGACCCACACTATTGTTATATATATATGAATACTCATGAAACATTGATATTAAATAAAGTATCCATGAATAGTACACATTTCACCAATACATCCATTCTTTGACATATTGACTTTTACATGCATTATTGGATCACAATCTGTGATTTAATATGCATCATTACATCTACTGACTAGTTGACCTTAGACTTCAACTTAGTTAAAGTTGATGATATTTGGCCCATCAAAATCTACTATAGTAACTTTTAATATTTATATCTTGAGCTAGAAAATATTTTAAGACTACAAATCTTTAGGGTACCTTCTTAATACTATAGATAACATCACCATGAAAACATTTGACCAATGTTGACTTTCTAAGTACCTACATTAAATGCACAAAATTTTCTAGGTCATTCATATATACATGAGGTATAGTGATGGTCTAGCTTCTCTTAAGATATAATATACATGTTCCTATTTCCAAATGATCAAATGACATATTAAGATGTCATCAAGGCATCTATGGATGCCTCATAACTTCTTTGTCCTTACAGACCTGCACATCTGCCATATCTCTCCAAGCTAACAAACACAATGTCTTTGTTATTCATACACTAGTACCACATCATATCTTTGACATAAATGATAACCAAACATCAATGACCATGCTCAACAAATATCCTGTATTCTGGAATGGAGGTCATTATTTTTGAAGACTTACAACCATATTATTATTACAAGCATTTCGAAGCTAAATACATTCAATATAGATACTATCCTAGCATGGAGGATGACCCTAAAAAGGATAAGGCCAAATTTACTAAATCCCAATACAATTACATTGATCTGAGTGTGCTTGCATTCACTTCTTCTAATCCACCTCCCAAAATTTCCTCCCACTTCACTTTTGAAGATAAGGGTATTGGTACATATATCATCCAAGATGTGATCCACATTTCAAAATTAAAATTTACCAAATCCCATGGTATACACAAGGCTACTAAACCTCATGATAGGTCTAAAATGACATGGCGAAAAAATAATGGGTCTCATCCAGAGGGCTCTCTTGTATTTATCAATAAGACTACACCAAGTCAATATCAAAATAACAATTCTAAGGATTATTGGTTTTATAATGATGACTTTGCCTCTTTCTATCAGAGTGATAAGTATCACGTTCCTAAAAAAATCCTAGAAAATAAATATCATAAATGGAAAGGTTTGGGGTAAAACCATCAAGGTATTATTGAGTCTAGTTTTGCTACAAAGCACAAAGGTAGTCGAGGTATTGGATACAAACCAATTAGGGGTGACCCCTTGAATATTAAATGTAATAATACTTTAACATATAATAAATATGATCTTATTAGTGATGTAGTGTCCTATTATAGTATCTATAATTATCTCATCATCACCAACCTATTTAATACCAATGACACTCTCACTATCACTTTTTTGCTTAAATGTCCTCTTATGCTCCAGTACCTTGAAATAATCAATTACATCAAAAAATATCATGTTATACCATCATGTGAATTATAGAATGGGTAATTTTTAGAATTTTGAGTATAATATATGGTCTATAAATTGGACACTATAAGTAAGGCTTTGATATAGTGTTAGACCCTACCACCTACTTTGGAGAGAAGGTAAAATTCCTTAGTCAAAATGAGAAAGAAAAAGAAAATCAAACATTTAAGTAATATAATTAAAACCTTTGTCAGGAAATTTTAGACCAAGAAAAAAGTAAATAAAAAGACAATCCACTTGGTGAAAACTTATTTTTGGCACCACTGGATGGGTGACTTCATTTTTCTCCTTAGAAATCTCATAGTCATACAAATTCAAATCTCACATTTGGTTCAAACATTAGCATAAAATAGCAAAAGGTATTTGATAAATTAGTTCAAGACTTTCCTTAAAAAGTTTTAAATTGGCCATTTCCTAAATTGAGAAATTTAGACTCTTCTAACATGGGTGAACTTGATGGTCCACAATCAAATGAAAGAGATTAGTTTCTCTCTATACCTAATTTATTAGAAACTTCCTCTACACTATTAGTGTAAATACTATAGAAGCCAATATTGGTACATCAAATGATCTCAAAATGGTTAAACGTGGTATGTCCCTAACTTTAGAAGTGGATCATCTCATCATTACCATTATTTGATATTTTATTGACATATTCACAAGGTCTTATGTAGATATGCTTGGATTATATTAGTCTCTAGTCATACACCATCTTGTTGTACACCCAAATGCCAAACCCATTAAACAAAAAATATGTAAGATGTATCTACAAATGGCTATCCTAGTCAAGAAAGAAATTAAAAATTGATTTGGGACATCTTTCATTCATTAAATTCATTAATAATAATATGTATCTAACACTTTTTCAGTCATTAAAATACTAGAAGGCATTCATTTATGCATAGACTTGAAGGACACCAACAAAACATGTCTAAAACATGATTTTCCCTTACCAAACATTAAAATAATTATATATTCAACATTAGGTTATGAAATGTTGTCCCTCATGGATGGTTTATTAGGATACAAATAGATCAAGATTTCAGTAGAGGATTAGGAACATTATTCTATCAATTCATGCCAATTGGCTTGATCAATATTCGTGACACATAACAACATGTCATGATTGTCATCTTTCATGACATGATGCATGACATTTTTAAATACTATGTTGATGACATCCTTGGAAAGTCCAAAACTTGATCTACACATATATAATTTTTGTATATGATCTTTGCAAGACTGTGTAAATATAAGGTATGCCTCAAACCAAATAAATATGTATTTTGAGTTACACCAATAAAATTGCGAGGTTTAATTATTTCCCACTGAGGAATTAAATTCAATCTAGCTAAAGTGAATGCCATAATACAAACTCCTCCACCTTTTAATCTTAAACCACTCTAAAATTTTCAAGCCAAATCCAATCTATTCACCACTTTATTTCATAGCATGTTAACCATTGCCTTCCTTTCAAATATATCTTGAAGAAAGGAACCACTTTTCAATGGAATCTCAATTGTCAAGAGACAATTGAGAAACTAAAAACTTATTTTTCAAACCCACCTATGTTTATCCCACCAACTTATGGTAATCCCCTATTGTCTATATTTTTTCAACTAAACATAACTTGGAGGCACTCTTCACCCATAAAGATGACCATGAAAAATAATATGAAGCCTACTATATGATCATGACACTAGTTGATTATGAACACAACTACACACCAATTAAGAAGTCATGCTTGGAATTGGTGTTTGTATGGCATAAGCTATGTCAATAAATGTTAAAAAACAAGATCATTATCATCACTAAGGTTGTTGCCATCAAATATCACCTTTCCAAGGTAACCTTAATAGGCTGTATGTATATGTGGATCATGTTCTTCAATGAGTATGACATTGAATAGACTAATCATAAAGTTATTAAAGGACATGTCCTTATAGATCAACTTGTTAAATTACCATCGTTAGATGCGTATCCTCTAACTATGTATTTCTTAGATGAGTCTATCTTCAATATTGAATAATCACACCAATGAAATCTATACTTTGATGGTTCTTTCATGAATCATGGTTCAAATGATGATGTTTTATTTTTTCATCATAAGGGGATCTCATTATTAAGGCATTCCAAATTCCTTTTCCATGCACCAATAATATTACATAATAGGAATCACCTTTTTCAAGGCTTTGCCTAGTAGTATAATGGAAATTTCATCAATTGGTCATCTATGGTGATTCAAAATTGATCATCTATCAAGTTATATACAAATATCAAAGAAAGGATGATAAGCTCATTCCCTATAAGGGCATGGTTTATAACCTCAAACAACACTTTGAATGTATCCAATTTGATAATATACCTAGGGTCAACAATATATTAGTTGATGTCATGGCTACTATTGGGTCCTTGAATGATATATCTTCCAATGTCCAAGCATATAATTTTCTTATTAAAAACCTTCTCATCTTCTCTTACAGTTGTCTAAACACTGAAATGGTATTTGATATTGATTATCTTAATTCACCTTGGTACCAAGATGTACATGCATATATCTAAGACCTTATTCTTCTTGTGGCCCTAATGTGAAACCAATATAAGTCCTTTAGTCACAACACATCTTATTACACTTTACTTAGTGTTATGATCTATTATAGAGGATATTATGGGATGTTTCTTTGATGATTAAACTTAGGTGAATTTGAATTAGCACTTATATAGGTACACAAAGGGATTTTTATACCTATACAAAAGGAATAGTCCTAGATAATAAACTCTTTAGAATAATATATTAAGGGCCCACAATATAAGCAGATGCATGTGTTTATGTTAATAAATTCCTTGATTACCAAAATCATGGTGATATATTTCATGCTCCCTCATGATCACTTCACCTTATTACTTCTCCACAATTATTTTCTTTATGTGGGACTATTTCATTGGTAAAATAAACCTCACTTATTTATATGGTCATAAGTATATCCTAACTTTAACTGAGTACTTCACTAAGTGGGTTGAGAAAATCCATATCACCTATGTAACTATTGACAAATTTGACCCCTTAGTCAAATAAGTCAACCCCTCATGTAATTTCAAACTTCTATAGAGCCTCCTAGGTCCTAAAATTTTAATCATGGTCATTAGTAAGGTCACAAACTATGTTTCATCTTGATCACACTTAATAAATTATCCTTATGTCATCCTAGGCTATATTTTGGGTCATTTAATGAAATTGTATGGTTTCACTATAAGGAAAAGTATGTCAAGGTGTTATTTAACATAAAATATGTTAGATTTGGTCAGAGAAGTAGTTTTGTAACTAAAAATTATAGATTCAAATGTTGAAAGCAAGAAAATTAGTTGAAAAGTGGGAGTTTTTAAAGCTGTACTTACTATAGGATAGGTTTGGCATGTGTGGAGTCTTTATTAGTGTCCTTTAACCTCCCCACAATTCATATCCATGATTTATAAGATTTTACAAGTCTAGAAATGGTGAAAATTGGTTCACCTATCCCATCTCTCTCTTGTGAAGGTCAAAGATGCCCATCAATTCTCCTCCAGTATGGATAGGTCATTTAGAGTTAAAAGGAATACATTTGGTGGATGAAATTAGCCTCTATGTACTTCAACTCCATGGTCATCAATTTCATATTGATGGATTGTTCTTCATGAATAATTCTTAGGATTGATAGTACTTCCTAATTGACTATGCATTCCTATCACCTACAATTTTTCTCATTTTCTTGTATGATTTGACATTTCCAAGTTTTGTGTGTGTTGTATCAAAGCATATTATTCATCTTCCTATTGGATTCTATCCAATTTTCACATGTGAAACGTGATTTTATATGCATGATCAACATCTTTATGATATAAGTGAGTAGTTTTTCTTTGTAGGACATTATTTATTTAGTTGTAGGGTTTGTTCTTCTGTTAGTGGTTTTAAGGTAGATAAAGCACCTATATCTATCTCCTCAAAGAATAGAATATAGTTTCTCCATGTTAGTTTTTCATTAGAATACTTGGGAATTGATTTAGGTGGTTTTCTTAAGACATGAATAAAGTCTAGTCATAATTCTTCAATACACAATCACCTACAGTCATATATAAGCATGTATGGAAAATGGAAGATCACCCAAAATACAAGACACATGTGGTGTTCAATATCAAGTCTTGAATGAGATTATAAAATCATATAAGGTCATTGTGTTGATCTTATATTATTTTAAACAATTTTCATGGTGCAATAAATGATAAAATTGCTAATGATATTGATTACTATTTTCTTTGAATAAGGTTTCTACCTAATGTAAATGCCATATGTTGGCAAATATTCTTGAGGTCTGAGTAGGTCTAGTTGTCTCATTATGGTAGCCTAGATGTAGGATAAATTTATTAACAAAAGAAGGTGATGGCTAGTTTAAATAGAATGATGATGAAGAAGAGTTTCACTCATCTAGTTTCCCACTAAAAACACTCAGTGAAAACTAGAGTACTTTAAAGCCAACAGAGAAACTTGTGGCCTATACATCAATAATACATTAGTAGTGGAATGATTGAATTTTCTCAAATAGGGAATGGTATAATCATGTATTAAATTTTATTTATGACCTTAGATCAAGGTAGAGAGGTCAAACACTATTATTTCACATTAATGACCATCTACATGAACTTAAACTTCTTCCCTAATGGTCGCTTACAGGTGACACATTCATACATATAGTAGAATAGCCTAAAAAAGGAAGTATGCTAGTTAGTTGATGAACAAAGGTATTGAATTAAATGATTATAAATGACATAAAAAATAATAAATATGTTGAAAAATATTTCATTCATACTATTTTACACCTATAATAACACTTTGTTTTCTTTAGTAAGACACCTACAGTCAGAACGCAAATTAGTACTAGGTTATGGAGAAATATAGTTTAGAAGTATGAAAGAGTGTGTGATGGATGATTATATTTGGAACCAATATCATGTTGGTGATGATACATCTTGAGGTTTTATCAAGGTGTAAGAACCCTAACTTACAATCCTAAGCCTCAATCTACAGTCAATTAGAAATACTACATATAGCCCTACTTAATTAGAGGTAAAAAATCTAAGATTGAGAGTTTGAGTTGTATAAATATTTAGGAAAATTAAAAATATATGAAACATATTTAAAATCATCCTCCTGGCCCAAAAAATCACTCCATGGATTCATTTTAGTCAAATAAACATAGGATATACTTTATATTCTATCTCAGATAGAGAGCACTCTAGTGGCAACATAGCCTGCAAAACTAATAGGTAAGTGATAAGAAGATGAGATGAAAATGTTTTAATGAATACATAAGATATAGAGTGTTTATATAAATATGTAAAAATAATTGAGAGGCATATACAATTATTGGTAACATACAAGTGGGTTATATACCTAGTCACACACAATTAGGCCTAATATGGCTAATACTAGGTCCATACCGTAATGACTTCCAAATCCACTTGTATGACCACATGAAATTCATAATCACTTTTATAATATTTATGGGAGAATATAATTCCAACATGAGCCATATTTTTTTAGATATAATCCAAAAATTGGTCAATTTAACCTAAAATAATATCAAGACTACTTAGAATGCAAGAAAGAGCTCTATAGGCCAACTTCTTTTGGTCACATTTGTATGGAGGGAATACATGGTGACTCAAGGATTTGGGATAGTTGAAGGGGGTATATATCTCAAAATAAGTGTATTTTTTTGGAATTTAGATGTTAGGATTTTTTGAACCATTGATAATAGTCCAAACTACCAAAAAACCTCTCAAAACACTTATGCAAACTTGATTGAGAAGACATGAAGGTTTTTGAATAAAAAAGGAGTTAAATGGTCTTAAAAATAGTTTTGAAATCTGTATAATTCTTTTAGTCTCCTCACCACCCATTTGGTTTTTACTATCTCTTGTATGGACAACCCTAACATGGTGTTTTTTTGTAGAATTTGACTAGTTGTATAGGTACATAGGGTAATTATTGATTGACAATATTTAAAATAGGTCTATATATTATTATTAAATCTCTCCATAATAATGTATAACAATATTAAATCATGTAAACCTTTTTTACAGTACATTCATTATAGACAATCTAAGTGAGATAGTGAGAAGGTAGGGTGACTATCCAAGAAGGGAATTTAGAAGCATGTTTTGAGTTTCATGAAGATCTATATGATAGACCAAAATACAAAATTGTATTGAAAAGGTGTCCTAACACCTATACCACACATCTCTTAGACAAATTAAAGTCAATTTAATGACAAATGTGAGGACAAGCCTAGAAAGGCTAACAAATGGTTAGTAGATAGTGAATGATAGGTGTTGCAGGAGATGCTATTAGTTGAGAATTGTATGAGAGTTGTTACATCTTATTTCCAAATTTGTAAGATAGATAAGACATTTTCAAAGACCAATATATCATTTTAAAATAGTCAAGTGAATCTCTCATTACAAATATAGTTTCAATCAAGACCATGAAGAATCTTTATGCCACCTTGAAAGAAAATGATGCATCTTTAAAGGACACTTATCCAAGACCACTTTTTGACTTGTTCTCCACCTCATTATCTTAATTTTTAACTATTTTTTTCAACTTTAAACTTGTATTGGTGACTCTCAATATTATATTATTCTCCATCTTCTCCTTTGTTCTATAAATGTAATCTATTTTGGTAATTGTCTATAGTACACACCTAGTATGTGAAGCCCTACTAGGTTGGCACCTTGTTTCGATTTTAAATAAAACATCTAAAGTTTATTTGATCTCTAAAATATCTTTAGTAAGTGTGTGAATTGGTATAATTTAATTTAAAGTGATGAATATGTTCTCCTTTCTTCCATGTTTCCCTTTCATGTTTTGTGTGATAGATATCTCTTTTAATAGGTCTCATAAAGTTTATATGTTTATTGAGTGTATCTTAAAGTGTGAGAGGGTATAGTAGTGTCTAATATTATACCTTATTTTCATCCACTTGTAGATTTTCACATTAATATGCCTCTATGAGAAACACTAATGCTAAAAGGCCACATAATTGAGGTTAGATTTGGTAGTATTTAGTCTTAGTGCATATGTAAGTATGCTTTTGGATTAATCTTTTGGTGGATCACCTAATTAGTATAGGTTTACATTATGTTACCTTCTTACCTTTTCACCCACCCTCCAAGTGATTGGTATAGTTTAGTATGTGATATTAAGAGACAAATCAAGGGAGCTAGCCCTTTAACATAGACTTTTACCTTTATTATAGGTAGCCCACAGGCCTAGAGGTAATCCCATGTTTCTATCAATATATATTATGCTTGAATAACCATATCTAGGGTTAAAAATTAAGTGAAAATAATAATTTCATTCCCAATGGGACCAAGTTATAAAAGAGTAGAAGAATTTCTGGTGTGTTCCTCTTACTATCAACTTTTGGAAGCATTCAAGAAAACACCAATGGCCATTCCAAATGCATCATCTCATTGTAAGCATCTTGAATACTTATTGAAACAATTTTTATAATATTTTATTTTAATTTGAATAATTAATCTGATATGGATAGATATGTTGAGTGTTCTTGCTACACATAGGCCTTTCAAAGTTGTTATCCACCATATGGTCAACACATTCCTCCTCCATACGGTCATGAATTTGTTGAAGAGTCTTCTGAATAAATATATCAAGGAGATATGTTTAAGGCCCTTGAATAATATATCCAATCTCTTATGATCCATGTTATTAAATAATAAGTCAAATTTGTTAAGAAGCATATTCTTGAAAACATTCTTCCCCAACAGCCCTACCCATACTATCAAACTCCTATACAAACTTATCAAGTACAATACCAAATATCATATCCTCCTCTTAATTAAATTACACCTAAAGCTAATTAATGGTTATTACTCATTCTTAAAATTATATAATTATAAATGTTTATGAAAATATGGGATCAATGGCTTGATGTGATCCCTATGCATTTCATAGAGAGAATGAGGAAGTCTGTCTTATTCTTGTTGATCAATTGGAGACTCATATAAGAGGAAGATGAATATGTAATTAATGAATAATTTCATGAAATGAGATGATAAATGAAGTGATGGGTTTATAGGCTTTAAAGGTGGGAAAACCAATAGGTTGAGAGGCAACTTGTAGATGTTGAAAAAACTCAATAAAACTATGGAGAAAGTGAAAATTTGTTTGAATAATATGTCTATCTCTCACATCATAAAGTGTATTATTATGTTCCATGTCAACCCTCCCATGCCTCTCATCCTCATGAATATCTCATTCAATATCCAAAATAACCTGGAGCCTCAGGTTTCCAACTTAAAACCAAGAATGTGATGATAAGAATGAAACATTTGTGTATGGTCAAACCACATTGCATTCTCTTAAAAAACTTATGTATTGTACATATTGGAAGTTAATCCAAGAGGATTTCCAAGATGAAAAAGAAGCCTCAGTTGATAATGTGAAATTTTAAGTTGTAACTATGGAAGGGTTATAAGAGGATAATGAAAATCATGAGCTACTTATTGAAGAAAGTGACATTCCCATAGCCTAACATAACCTTCTCTCACTCTAAGAGTTCTTCCAAGTTTCTATTTCCATCACCAATCCCATTCATGAGCCTCCATTATTAATAATATTATCTCTCCAAACCATGAACCAATCCACCACCATCCAACCTCATCCCCTTTTAAAGGAGAACCCATCTTATGGGAGGCAAATAAAGAAGAACAAGCTCAATGTGTAACTTACCAAGATGTTTACAATGATTGTGAAGAAGATATCTTCATAGGGAATCTAATTTTTGAGGAAATTAACAAGTCATCCTTCTTGGGTCAAAAAAGAGAAGATATAAACAAACATGTAGCTATTCATAAAGAGTTTGATCAAGGTATGTGGCAGATGTATCAAAAAATACTCAATGAATATGAATGTCTTGAAACTCTAGTCCTTGAAGGAGAGCAAGATGAGGTTGTGGATAAATAATTCAAAGTTATTATTGAATAACCATGTATTTAATAAAATCATGAGGCTATCTATGATGACTATGATAGTCATGAACATGATCAAGAGAATGACTTTGAAGAAGTGGTGGCTCTCAAGGATAAAGAGAGCAAAGATGATTGGTTGCAATAGATTGAGTTATTTGAAGAACTTTTTAATGTTGAAATTGAAGTGGCTAAAAAGATAGAGCCATATGTTTTCATGGAATACATTGAAAAATATTGGATAGACTATACAAAGCTCTTTCATGAGATTGAGGAAATTACAGGTGATGAACAATCTGATCCCATTCAAAGTACCATGCAGATCAAAGAGATATAGATTGTTCAAGAACCATTGGATGTATTAACTTAGGAGTCTCATGAAAATATTTAGGTTATTAAAATACAAGAGGAGTTCACCTTCATAGGTGAAATGTTTGTAGTTGCCCTGATTACATTGAGGGTCATGCCAAATAGGTTGGCAAACATCAAGAAGTTATATCTATCAAATCCAATGCTCAAAATGAATTTTTAATCATTCACTCTATCTCATGGATTAAGATATGGTTCCAATTTTCACATTGATCATTGAGGATAAACTTGATTTAGTTTAGTTAGTACATAATTTAGTTTGGTTATGTTGTGTGTGTTTTCCCTAAGTGTTATTGAGAACACAAGTGTGTGTATATTTCTTGATTTGTGTGTGTTTTTGTGTCTAATTAGAGGATTTTTAGTGTCAAAAGTGGTGTATAAGTGACTCAATTTCCTAAGGATAAGAGAAGGCAATTGGTCTTTAGCATAGAAAAAATGTTACCCCTAGAAAATCACCAAAATTTTGACTAATTCAACCCCCTAGTCAAATAAGTCAACACCCATGTAATTTAAAACTTACATAGGGACTCCTAGGTACTAAAATGTTCATCATGATCATTATTAAGGTCACAAACTATGTTCCATCTTGATCACACTTGATAAATTATCCTTATGTCATCCTAGACTATATTTTGGGTCATTTAATGAAATTGTATGGTTTAGCTATAAGGAAAACTATGTCCAAGTGTTATTTAATGTATAATATGTCATATTTGGTCAGATAATTAATTCTGTAACTAATAATTTCACGTTTAAATGTTATAATCAAGAAAATTAGTTAAAAATTGGGAGTTTTTGAAGTTATATAGACTATAATACAAGTTTGCCACATTTGAAAGCTTTATTAGTGTCATTGTAACTCTATAAAAATCATCTCAATTCTTGAGAAGATTTTAAAGGTCTAAAAATGGTAAAACTTGGTTGACCTACCTCATCACTCTCTTGTGCAATTCAAATAAGCCCATCAATTTTTCCCTAGTATGAATAGGTCAATCAAAGTTGAAGGGAATGCATTTTGTGGATGAAAGTAGCCTCTATTTACACCATATCCATAGAAATATATTTAATGTTGATGGATTTTTCTTCATGAATATGTCTTAAGACTTATAATACTTCCTAATCAACTATGCATTCCTATCACCTGTAGGTTTTCTCATTTGGTTGTATGATCTGACATTTCTACGTGTATATGTGTTTTAGTAGAGCATATTCCTCATATTATTATTATATTCCATCCAATTTGAGTGTGTGGAACATGATTTGATAGGAATGATCAACCTCTCTATGATAAAATTGAATATTGTTGCTCTATAGGACATGGTTTCATTAGTTATAGGGTTTATTGTTATTTTAGTGGTTTGAAGGTAGATAATGAACCTATGTCTCTATCCTCAAATCATGGAATCTAGTTTCTCCATGTTAGTTTTCCATTGGAATACTTTGGAGTTGATTGAAGTGGTTTTCTCAAGACAAACAAGTTTGGTCAAAACTCTTCAATACATATTAAACTATAGTCATATACAAACATGTACGAAAAATGGAAGGTCATCTAAATTTTAAGACATGGGTGGCATTCAATATCAAGACTTGAATGAAATTATAAAATCATATAAGGCCATTGTGTTTATCCTAGATCAATTTAAACAATGTTCATTGTGCAAGAAGTGAGAAGATTTATAATGAGATTGATTAACTTATTTTCTCTGAATAAGGTTTATGCCTGATGTAAATGTAATCTATTGGTGAAAATTCTTGAGGTTTGAGTAAGTCTAGTTGTTTCATGCTAGTTGCCTAGGATTAAGAGCACTGTATTGACAAAATAATGTGATGGATAGGTTAAAAAAATGATAATGAAGTATATTTTCACTCAACCGATTTCCCACTAAAAACACTTAGTGAAAACTACATTACTTTAAAGCCAAATGAGAAACTTGTGACCTACAGATCCATAGTACATTGGTAGTGGAATGACTACATGTTACTAAATATGGATTGGTATAATCATGTATGAAATGGTATTGATGACCTTAGATCAAGGTAGAGAGGTTAAAAAATGTTATTTCACATGAATGAGCATATACAAGAACTAAAACTTCTTCCCTAATGGTAACCTACAGGTGACACAGTCATACATATAGTGGATTAGTCTAAACATGGAAGGATGATAGTTAGTTGATGAATAGAGGTACGGAATGAGATGATTCCAAATGACCTCAGAGAGAATCAAGATAGTGAAATATATTACTTTCACACTAATGTACACCTAAAATAAAACTTTTTTTCTTAGTAAGACAGCTATAGTCATAATGCAAACTAGTACTATCTCATGGAGAACTATATTCTGGAAGTATGTAGGAGTGTGTTATGGATGGATATATTTGGAACCAATATCATAGTGGTGATGATACATATCTAGGTTTTATAAATATGTATGAACCCTAACCTATAGTGATGATCCTCAATCTACAATTAGTTAGAAACACTGCATACAGTCCTACACAGTCATAGGCATAAAAGCCAATATTGATAGTTTGAGTTGTAGAAATATTTAGGAACATGAAAAATATTTGAAAATTATTATATATAATCATCATGACCCAAAAATTCCCTCCATTCTTTCATTTTAGTCAAACAAACATAAGATATACTCTATGTTCTAACTTAGATAGAGAGCACTCTAGTGGCAAAATATCCTGTAGACCTAATAGGTAAGCGATAGGAGGATGAGATGAAAATATTTTAGTGCTTTTAGATTATATATATGGTTTATATAGATATTAAAAAATCATTTAGAGGCCTACGCTATCATTGGAAACCTACAAGTGGGTTATATACCCAATCACACATAGTTAGGCTTAATAGGAGTAATACTAGGTCTATACCCTAATGACTTCCAAATCCACTTGTATGAACATATGAAATCAATAATCACTTTAATAACCTTAAATAGAGAATACAAGGCAAACATGAGCCATTTTTTTTTATAGATAATCCCAAACTTGGTCAATTTGACCTAAAACCATATCAGGCCTACTTATAGTGCAAGAAAGAGCTCGATAAGCCAACTTATTTTTCTCACACATTTATGGAGGGATTTCATGGTGACTCAAGGAGTTTTGGATATTTTAAGGTGGTATATATATCAAAATTATTGAAATTTATTTGAAAATTAGACATTAGGATTTTATAAATTATTTTTAATAGTCTAAACCACCAAAAACCCTCTCAAAATTGTTATGCAAACCTGATAGAGAAGACATGAAGGATTTTGCATTAAAAATGATTAAATTGGTCTAGAAACTAGTTTTCACATATATATAATTATTATATGCTCCTAATAGCCCATTTGGTCCATATTGTCTCTCGTATGGTCAACCCTAACATGGTGTTTCTTATAGAATTTGATTGGTTCTATAGGTATAGCAGATAATTATTGAATGATAATCAATGAAATAGGTTTGTATAAGATTATTAACACTCTCAATATTTGTTTATAATCAAAACCAATCATGAAAACCTCTCTTATATTACATTTATTACATGTAGTCTAAGTGAGATAGTGAGAAGGTAGGGTGACTGTCTAAGATGAGAATTGAGAAGCATGTTTTAAGTTTTATGAAGATCTATACGATATAGTAGAAGAAAAAAATGTCTTAAATAGGTTCCCTAAGACCTCAAAAACACATATCTTGGAAATTTTTTAGGTCAATCAAATGATAAATGTGAGGACAAGCCTAGAAAGGCTAATGAATGGTTAGTACATAGTTAATGAAAAGTGTTACAAGAGATGATATCAATTGAGGGTTGTATGGAGTTGTTACATATTTTTTACAAATTTATAATATAGATAATATGTGTTAATGACTCCTATATCAATTTCAAATATTCAAGTGAATCTCTCATCAGCAAGACGAATTCAAGTAAAACCATGAATAATCTCTATGCCACCTTAAAAGACAATGATACATATCTGATGGACACTTGTCCAAGACCACTTCTTGACTTGTTCTCCACATCATTATATTTATTTATAACTAGTTTCCATAGCTTGAAACATGTATTGGTGAATATTAAACTTCTCTTCTTCTCCTTCTCCTTTGTTTTATAAATGTAAGCCATTCTGGTAATTATATCTAGTACACACCTAATATGGTGAAGACCTATTGGTTTGGCACCTTGTTTTAATTTAAATAAGACATTAAGTTGATTTTATCTATAAAATATCTTACATAAGTGTGTTAAGTGGTATACATGGATGTCAAGTGATGAATATGTTCTCCTTGCTTCAATGCTACCCTTGTTTTTTGTGATGGATATCTCTTTTAACAGGTCTCATAAAGTGTTTATGTTTGTTGAGTATATCTTGAAGAATGATAGAGACTACTAGTGTCTAGTATCATACCTTATTTTCACCCACCTCTAGATGTGCATATCAATCTTCCTCTATGAAAAACACTAATGCCATAAGACCATAATGTTGAGGCTAGTTTTGGTAGTCTTCATTATTAGTGCATATGAAAGTGTGTTCATGGAATAATATTTTGATGTATCACCTCATTATTATAGGTTTAAATTATGTTACATTATTCCATTTTCACCCCCAAAGTGATTTTTCTAGTATAGTGTGTGAGTTTAAGAGACAAATCAAGGGAGTTATCCCTTTAACCTAGATGTTTAGCTTTGTTATAGGCAACCCACATGTAAAGAGGTAATCCCATGTTTCACTTAATATAGATAAGGATTGAATAACCATATATACGGTTCAAGATTGAGTGACAACATAAACCGAAAATTCAATTTCCAAATTCATCCTAAACCAACTCATCTATCACTATGACATTCCCACTTCCATTATATATGATAATGATAAGTTATTCAAAAAACAATGATGTAAAAACCTTTTGTAACAAATTCCATATTAAATATAAGTGGTATATGCCATATTACCAACAAGGTAATGTCCAAGTTGAATAAACTAATAAAACCATTGTAAAAATAATTAATAATATTATCAACAATTCTGGATAAGATTGGCACTTAAAATTTTTCCGTACCTTCTAAGACTACTATACCAATATTATAAGAACATGAACCTACTAGCTAAGAAATACATTTTTGATTATAAATACACTTTTCCAGTTAATACTAAGTTTCCCTCTCTATGTATTAAATTTTAAGGCATAACTGATGATGAATAATTTTGAGTGGTCAGACTATAATAATAGAACTCTTGGATGAGAAATGACTAGTTGCGTTGAATCATATATAAGCATATCAACATCAGCTATATCATAGTTATAAAAATCACATAATACCATGAGCTTTTGAAGTGGGTTAAATTTTCCTAAAATATAATAAGAAACATACTAATGCAAAGTGTGACAACAAAGTGATGTTTGAGCCTAATTGTCTGGGTCCCTTCATTGTTACTAGAAATTATGGTTCTAAGGCTTATAGGTTAGCTATGCTAGATGGATATGAGATATATGATCCTATGAAATTTATAGATATCAAACATTTGCATACTTGACTTTGTTGAACATTGTCTATGAGGACCCCTACTTGGGGGAATTCCCTTCATGTTTTCCTTTTTCCCATTTATTTTAATTTTCCATTCTTGGGTCAAGCCCTGTCTTTCTCCCATTTCCTCTTCATGTCTTGATTCTTGATTATGAACTATAGGAGTTATAGGTGACTTCAATGGGTAGTTCAAAAATTAGTTTAGATTTAGTCATCATCAACACATCCTTGTAGGCATAATTTCAAAACATCATAATGTTTTAACATGGTTTTCCTAATAGGTAATCCTTGACACAACTTCCTTTATGTATTTGGTGATCTTATTTTCCCATTCCATTCCATTTTTTTGCATGGTAATTTTATATTTAAGGGTAGTTATTTTGTGTCTTGGTTTTGATATAGAACAATAATCATTTTATCTGACACATTCTCACTATTTTGTGAGTTTTCCTCATTTTAGTTGGTTTAACTGTTGTTTGATCCCCTACCTAATGTTTTTTTTCCCTTTTCTATAAATTTCCTCATACATTTATTTATCTTCCTTGTATATCCTACTTAAAAAATAATCTTTTATATATACATTTTTGGTTATAAATACATTTTTCCAATTAATACTAAGTTTCCCTCTCTATGTATTAAATTTTAAGGCATAACTGATGATGAATAATTTCTAGTGGTCAGACTATAATAATATAACTCTTGGATGAGAAATGACTAGTTGCATTGAATCATATATAAGCATATCAACATCAGCTATATCATAGTTATAAAAATCACATAATACCATGAGATTTTGAAGTGGGTTAAATTTTCCTAAAATATAATAAGAAACATACCAATGCAAAGTGTGACAACAAAGTGATGTTTGAGCCTAATTGTCTGGGCCCCTTCATTGTTACTAGAAATTATGGTTCTAAGGCTTATAGGTTAGCTATGCTAGATGGATATGAGCTATATAATCCTATGAAATTTATACATATCAAACATTTTCATACTTGACTTTGTTGAACATTGTCTATGAGGACCCCTACTTGGGGGAATTCCCTTCATGTTTTCCTTTTTCCCATTTATTTTACTTTTCCATTCTTGGGTCAAGCCCTGTCTTTCTCCCATTTCCTCTTCATGTCTTGATTCTTGATTATGAACTATAGGAGTTATAGGTGACTTCAATGGGTAGTTCAAAAATTAGTTTAGATTTAGTCATCATCAACACATCCTTGTAGGCATAATTTCAAAACATCATAATGTTTTAACATGGTTTTCCTAATAGGTAATCCTTGACACAACTTCCTTTATGTATTTGGTGATCTTATTTTCCCATTCCATTCCATTTTTTTGCATGGTAATTTTATATTTAAGGGTAGTTATTTTGTGTCTTGGTTTTGATATAGAACAATAATCATTTTATCTGACACATTCTCACTATTTTGTGAGCTTTCCTCATTTTAGTTGGTTTAACTGTTGTTTGATCCCCTACCTAATGTTTTTTTTCCCTTTGCTATAAATTTCCTCATACATTTGTTTATCTTCCTTGTACATCCTACTTAAAAAATAATATTTTATATATCTTATTACAATAACCCAAAAACATTCAAAAATTTCAAAATCCTATAAAATAAAAAATAAAAAAATCCTAAAGAGAGATATAAAGCCCCAAAAAAATTAAACAATTTATCATCTTGTGGGATGGTGTCCTTTCCCTATTAGTTTTTTTTTGAATGGAAATATTTTAATGATGTATGGATAAGCTTCCCATTTACATTGAAAATATCATAAGTAGGAATCCACTTATCCAAATCATGACTTCTCTATCAAATTCAATCAAGTTTGATCATTCAATCCTAAATTTTAATTATCCCATTCCCTTAGGTGTTTGGTTATGTATTATGTGGGTGTATTTCATATTATAATTATCACTCTAATTATAAGTATTATCCATTTATTACACTACCATTTATGGGATAACTAAAGCGGCATAAGGTCCACATGGAATATGTAGGCAATGCTTAGCTACATGGCGTAACACAAGTTAGTTCAACCACTATCGTTATCATTCCCCTTTTCATTTCCCACTATTCTTCCTCTTCACACTCTCATAATTTTGTGATAATATTTATTATCTCACCATTTTGTGATTAATTCTTGTTTTCCTCTTCAAATTTTTCATTTCTAATTATTCTCATAAACTTTCTTCTTTCCCATTCTTGGGAGAACTACATTTGGCCTGACTATCCACACAAACTATGTAGGTAGTGTTTAGTTTCATGGATAAACTTAAGTGATCTTGGCCATCATTTCCTTATTTTTTAATTCCCTTTTTTCATCTAATCTTTCATCTTATCCTATCTAGTACTCCCTAGACTTGATGGAAGATCCCAAAGAGTAACATTTTATTATCACTTATGCACAACATTGATCATTTAATTGCTTGCTTATGTCTATTATACTTTTTGTTTGCTATTTTATTTTATTTTACTTGATTATTTTTTCATTTTTTAAATTTCATTGCATTTATTTCATTTAATTTTATTTAATTCTTTATGGTTTACACTTAGGTTTTGATTATCCATATCTTAACCCTAATTTGTTAACAAGTGTATTTACTTATTTGTTAGTCTATTTTTTGTTTATTGTATTACTATTTAGACTTAGGTATTAATTTTTTGTATCTTGATCTCAAGTTGTTATTATTTTCATATAGACTAGTCCATATGCAAGTGGAAAACTAGATTATCATGATTTATTTCTAAATTATGATGTATGGTTTTATTTGAAAAATAAAAAAATCAAGTGTTGACCATCTCATGATGGGATGCCTTTTTTACTATATGGCATGTATGGTTTTTACTATATGGTTTTATAAATGCCATATAGTAAAAAAGGCATCCCATCATGAGATGGTCAACTTGTGCTCATATACCAAGACAACATCACAAACATCATCATATTTCTCAACAACAACATAAATAAATTGAATAATACAATATAACTATGTTAATCAGGATGTGCATATCTAAAATAAGAATATAAAAATGGTTAGAAACATTTTAACATCATGATCAGATGAAAAAATCTATCCACCTTAATCACATTTGATATATACATCACATGCAACATCATCATGAAAAATAAATTAAATTAGAATATGAAAATAAATGTACATCCACATCTATAACAAAGGTATAATCTAAAACATGTGCCAAAATCCATGAATCTTGAACAACATCATATATATCAAAATAATATTAGATGCCATGTACATTATGTGATTAAAAAAACATGTTTGTGTACATATAAAAGTTAATGCATATACATTATGATGTACATATAGATCAACAAAATACAAAAAAGTAGAGCTATAATAAAAATATCAGTGGTGGTTCTAGTTGTCTCTTGGAGGAGTATTATAAAAATTGCCTTGTTCCTAGTGCTAATGGTGGATGTTATGGTAGACCCATACCTCCATTATACTAGGGAAACTAGGCTACTGATCCATTTTATGTAGAATTATTACATGAAATTTAGGTGTGGATAGTTTTCTAACTTTGTGTGTGTTCTCTAAAACTCAGTGCCTTAAGCCCTACTAGAAATATGATCTCATAGAGGATCCTATAATACCTAGCCTCTTCCTTGGATTGAATGAAATAATCCTTGGCTTGAGCCATTTATGTTCGTTCTTTGGATAATTCCTACTCAAAAAATAATTATATAGTTGTATCTTGATCCCTCATATAGGCTGTGAGCATTTATTTTATGCCTCTATGCCTCTCCTCAAGCTATATCTCACCCTGTCCAAGTTGTATCTGTCTCACTAATGACTGCCCCAAAATTTACATCTATTAGCATGATTTTTCCTTGTATGGTGGTCATTTGGTCTAATTTCCTTCTCAAAACTTCACAATCTCTCTCTTTATCAAAAATCAAGCCATATAGCCTGGTGGTCTCACCCTAATCCATGGATAACTATCTCTACAACTCAGTTACACTACCCTCCAGTCTAGATATCTTAGTGGCTCTAGATATGATATTTCTCTAGATTAACTATGGTAACTTGAGCCTCATCTAACACCCTCAATTGAGAAGTACTTGCCTCACTTATGCCTATCCTAACCCTCTTATAGTAGTAAGGGTCACCTACATATCATACCTATCAATATCATACCCCTATATATTTGGATTGAGTCCCTCTCCCATATCTACATCCTTCTCTAAATGAGATTAATGGGTATGATACATAGGTGACATTTGAAATTTAAAATGCTCTATTTTATCCATACACTAATGGTTCTTTAGGCTATCGTTATCATAAATTGCCCACTAATTAATCAATAGAGATGTGCTTCCATGACCATATCTAGAGTAGTGTACATGGTCTAATGCTCCATCCTCACTGGTAAGCTATCATATGAATATCTCTTTAGAGTTGGGCCAATAATACTAAGACATAGACAAATCAATTTGTAGATTTCATCATATCTTGGATCACATCCATCAAGCCAATATGAAAATAACATCACTCTTATTAGGAAAAAATATACCATTGAAAATGGACATCATAATTACTACCTCATATTATTCAAATAATGTGATACATTTTTTAAGAAGGATAGCTCCTCCAATGAATAAATATTAACCACTCCATCAATTGCATTGCTATTAAAGATATTGATTAAGTCCTCCAACATGGTCATCTTCCCCTGTTACATCCAAAGAATCATATACCCCTAGATGGGAATATTGAGTGTATGTCATGCATCCTTTAGGATCACCATTACCTCTCTTATAGGTATGTGTAACATGTTATTTTATGAGTGTTATCAATCAACTAACACTAGTAGTAGGGTCTTATTTACTTGGAGTAGGGGCATCTATGTGATGTATCTCAACCTAACCACCTATAGAAAGGATAATAATCTTTTATCCATATCCTTGGTCTTCATAGGATGTGATAACACCAATCATGAGAAATAAATATAGACACCCACTCATACCAATCATAAATAAGTTAGCATGTTATGTCAAACAAAGATCTATATAAGACAAGCAAATCATTCAACCTATCTCAAGCAAACCTTCATCATTCCCATTTAGATCAACTACTTATATTTATGAATCTCCATTTTTCATAATGATTTATTATGATTAATCCATTTCTCAACCTCTTTTTCCATGGAGTGTCGCATTTTTTTCTTTTTGAGGGCCCATCCATCAATTTTGTTTTCAATGAATCCTTCGAGGGGGCATCATAGGCTTCCAAAACTAGGTTTATGTTAATGATGTGACCTATTATAAATTATATTGAATAGGATTCAAAAAACATGAACACATATTCTTTAATATTTATTTGATAATTATTTAGCAACTTTTTAATTATTTTAAAATCCATTACTTTGCTTGTGTCTCACAATGCCTTCTCAAATAGGGAAATGTAGACAATCAATTCTCATCACTATCATGTTGAAAATTAAAAAAAAATTAGTTTATTGAAATAACACACAAATCAACAAAACACCCAAATTTTCCCCATAATTGATGCTCATACTCCAAAACTTGTTGAGGCAAACATGATTAGGGCAATGCACCATAATCAATTATCAGCGTCATTTGATTCACCCCCAACCAAATTATTATTTTTTAAGTAGAATTCTAAGGTAATTAACTATAATAAATGGTTAAAATATGATATTATATAAATAAAATAGAATCTAATAATTATTACTAAGTTTATCAAATGAAACCAAGTGGCTAAGCATAAAATCTATAACAATTGGTTAAGTTTCTAGTTTGTTATCTAAAATTAAAAAAAATATAAATATTTAGAATATCACTATGACATCACTCATAATGTTTTCAAGAATTTTCATAAATGCAATAAATATCAACATATATTTATAATTTGGAAGCCATGCATCATTAATGTAACCTATTTCAAAAAAAATTATTGCATTAATCACTTTGAATTGAATTGATTCTTAGCCACACATATCATTCTCAATCCAATGGCTATAATCGATCTAGGTTATAAATAGAAGATGAAATGTCTATTCATAACACATTTTTTTATAGACTTATAATGTTGAAATATTATAAAAGCTTAAAAAATCCATCACTTTTATTCCACCAAACCACCTTTAGATAAAGGGAGATGCCATTGAAATCAATAGAATGACATTAATAAAGACTTCTAAAACCCATAGATATATAACATGGGCACAAATAAACCTAAAAAATTATTATAAATAATTTATATGAGGAAGTTATAATAATTTAAATTCTATTGTATATTTATTTTTAACATTTAAGTCTTTCCCAATTCAAGGGATTATGCTTGAGGTGTCTTGTTCATCAATTTGCTGTTTTGAATGAGTTAACCTCTCTTGTATTCATAACAACAACAATAACAAAAAAAAAAAAAAAAAAAACAACAACAACAACAACAACAAAAACAATATATATCTATATAAATAATTCAAAAAAGAGTAAAGTAAATCCTCCAACCTAACCTAAAGTAGAGGATAAGTGAATAAGAAGAGTTAGGTGGAATACATTGATATCAAGGCTACTACTTCCATGTATATTACTAAATAAATGACCCAATATCTCTCAAAAAGGAGAATAAAAATGGGATCAAATCACAATCATAAATTATAGAAAAATATAGATGAATAATGGTTTTTAATCACAAATATCATAGTATTGTGCTTCAAGTTTATGGATTTTTTCCTCCTATTTATGTGTGTGACTATAAAAATATAATGAAACTTGGGTTGAGTTATTAAAAATATATTAAAGTTAGATTATGGCTCTCAAAAACCTATATTCTTAAACATTAATGCAATTATTGGATCTAAAATTAAAAGAAACATAAGTTATTTTTAGGGAAGGAGAAGAGGTTGCATGTATAAGTTAAATGAATCTTGATGAAGAGCTTGTAAGAGTTAACTTGAAAGTATCCATGCTTGAATTGAGCATGAATTAGAGTATACTAATGCAATATGAAGATAATTTCAATATAAAAAAGGATAAAAAAAATGAAAAACATCATGTAAAATGTGCATTTTAGGAGTCAGGTTAAAAAACATGCAATAGTTATAAAATCATCATTTTATGTAAGTGGTGATTACACAACCATTATGATGATTGATTATGTAACTATTAGGGTTGTTTATAGTACCTTTTTGGTGGTGCCATGATCTATTAAGTTGGTTGCATACAACTATTTAATAGTTTTAGAACTTTCCCAATGGTTTTGTCATACATTACTAAACCATAAAATCTTAAAGGTAAAACTTTAAAATGGGTTTTGGAAAAATTTACAAGATCAAAAAAGAAGTCAAAATATAGAAAGGGAGGAGAGGACCAGATCTAATTATGTTTTATTTTTGGAGGTCTCTATATCATCATCTAATTTTATGAAATGTTTTATTGTTCAAAAATTGGGTGCGTACATGTACTCTATGCTTGATTTAGTTATATCCCATCCATATTAGGTTATAACATTGAATTTTCATCCATTAATTATATATTTTACACAAAAGGAAAAGCTCATGTTGATTTGGTTTATATTTCTTATAACTTTCACATAAAAGGGAAACCCATTATTACCCTTTCCTGCATCACTTCAACTTGGGCATAACTAGTCAAGCTACCTAGATTACGTGAGTAATTTCATGAAGATATGTTATATAAATGACCTAGACCTAAACACACTAGGTCAAAGTATATATTATTTAATGTCATTATATTTAAATGATTATACCAAATTATGTTATAAATAGGCATTATTGATCACATCTTATGATTATATATGATATCTTTTTATTGTAACATAGTTAATCATAATACATGTAATACCATTAGTGTTGTGTGTGTGTGTGTGTGTGTGTGTGTGTGTGTGTGTGTGTGTGTGTGTGTGTGTGTGTGTGTGTGTGTGTGTGTGTGTGTGATGCACCTAAAAATGGGTACATACAATTAAATTTATATATAGTTATGTGATGATAATCAACATTTAAAGAGTTAAAATAAATCCTTATTATTTCTCATATATTTAAACTAGTCATCAAATATTTCTAATGCATATGTGTCACATCTTATTTTCCTAATGTTGGATTATAAGGCACTTGTTTCAATTAATGTTATATAATAACATATGATTATTTTAATGTAGCACATTAGGGATAAAATTAATGTTGATTACTTTACTTGATATGGATTTGATAACTAATGTTATGTAATTATGGGAAATAGTTTATAGTTTTAACTATTTAGAAAGAATTATGGATCAAGGAATGATAAATAGATTTTATTACTATTCATATCTATACAAAAATTGGAATTGAAACTCTATAATTAGGACTCAACATGTTTTATCACTACTTATGCTATATCATGTGATTCAACATATTGATTCAATTAGCTCATTTTTTTATGACAACTTAAATCCAAGACATGTCACCCTTAGTGTGAAGGGAGATATCATCAGGGAGTGAAGAGTAGTGCATAATAATTATGTAAGAGAGAAAGATAATGTGTGTGTTTGATAAAAATATATTTGACAAGAAACTTTAGTGTTTGGCCTAGTTGACCACCTAGGAATGAAGAGTGTCTAATTATTTAGAAAACATTCATGTTATGTTTTGACCTATTTTTTTATTTCATATCTTATGATAGATGAATTAATTGATTTCATTAATTTATCATGCTTCGATTCTTCATCATGGACTCAGGATATGCTTGGTGTTCAAATTATAGAATGACATTATTTACCTTATTATCATATTGTTATATTATTCATAATTTAATTTTCAATTTTTTTGTCATATATATATATATATATATATATATAGACACGTGCACACACACACACACACACACACACACACACACACACACACACACACACACACACACACACACACACACACACACACACACACACACACACAGAGTTAAAGGCTTATTCAATTAAAATTTAAAAAAATATAAAAATGTTTCTTTTAAAATAAATTTGGAATAGAAAAAGGTTTTATTTTTTAATAAAATTTATATAAAAAATATTAGCGTACGGTCTTATCCCATGTTATACTTTATACTCTATGCCTTCACATTACATTATAGCTAAGGGTTATGAGGGAAAAAGTGGCCCACATACTCTCTAATTGTACCATATATATGATTAACTTGAAAATTTCCCATTTATTGTTTGAATATTTATACAAACCTTCAATCCATGTAAAATACCCTCTTGAGGAGAGAGAATATTTAGGAGGTTAATGGTAAAAAAAGTATAGATTTGAGAGTCAAAAATAGAGAAACCAATTCTCATTTTTGGATGGTAGAATTTTCCTAATTTTTAGGGAATATCTATGGTTTTTAGAGGTATTTTTGGATTTCATAGAGTCATGCAAGGATTTTTGGAGTCTAAGTCATATTTTTTTAAGGAGAAGAATCAATCAATAAGGAGATTACTTCCCAACTTATCTTATATGAAGGAAAGTAAAGTATCAAGAGGTCACCCTTTTAGACTTCTAATGTTTTTAGTGAATTAATTGGTATTTGGAGATAATATTTGTGAAAGTGGTGGGGAAACAAAAACACAAGTGTTGGATGTTTGAATAATACCATGCAACTTGGTCGAACTAAAAAATGTTTGTAACATTAATAATAGGTTCACCATGTTCTTCTCACATTACTTCCACCTATACGAAAATAAAGTAGTATAGTTTCATATTATAATTAATAAATTTAATGTAGGTTCATTATAATGCTTTAAATTACTAATTTTATTCTTTTATTCTGTTCTTTATAGTTTCATATTATAAATTTTATTCTTTTACTAATATAATAAGATTAGTTTCATATTGGTTAAAGGAAAGTAGTATAGTTTCATGTTCTTCTCACATTACTTCCACCTATACGAAAATAAAGTAGTATAGTTTCATATTATAATTAATAAATTTAATGTAGGTTCATTATAATGCTTTAAATTACTAATTTTATTCTTTTATTATGTTCTTTATATTTTCATATTATAAATTTTATCCTTTTACTAATCTTTTAAATCTTTCGTTTAACCAAATTCCACTTAATCAAACATTAAAGATATGCAATAAAACTCAAACAATAAACATCCACACAAGATAGAGAGAGACACCAGATATAACGTGGAAACCCAATGTGGGAAAAACCACAGAGAATCAATCACAAATATATTTGTGAGAATAACCCCACAGGAGCTCCATACCCCTTTGCCAAGTACAAACCTCAACTATAATTCATGAGCACCAACCCACAAGAGCTTCAAACCCCTTTGACGAGCACCAACCCACAGGAGCACCAACCCCTTTTCCAAGCACCAACCCACAGGAGCACCAACCCCTTTGTGTATACCACACACTTATCTCTCAATGTTGTTATCTCAACAAATGATAGATCAATACAACATCTCCTTCCTCTCTCTCACCTTTGCTCTTCTAAGCTAGATATAACAAATACAAATCATATTCATCTCTCATAATTACTCTTCTAAGCTAGATATTACAATATCAAATCAACCTCTCACATCCACATTACAAATGGCTACTCAAGCCTTTATTTATAGCTTTCCAAATGACCTTTGGCCTTCCCCCTTTGTGACCTTTCAATCCTCATGGAAAGTGGCATCAATCTTGGAAGACTCTTCATATCCAAGCATTTGAAAAGTCATGTGGTGACCCTTCATGACCAAAAATGTCTTTCCTACTTTTGTCCTTATCTTTGGTGACTTTTCGTATTCCTCAAAGTGTCCCTTCATGAGAAATTTGCCCTTTACTCTTTTATCTCCACTTGGTGACTCTTGGTATTCCCCAAGATGACTCTTCATGGGAAAATGCATCCCATCCTTCTTTTGTCTTTATCCCGTGACTCTTCAACTTCTCCATGGGCCCTTATTTTGTCTCATATGCAACCAAAAATATATTCATTAATATTAAATAAATATTAACTCATATTAGCCAAGATAAACAACATTAAATGCAATGGGGCCTTTATCACCAATAATACTAAACCTTTGACATCAATGAAAATATTTCCAACAATCTCCCCCTTTATCATTGATGGCAAACTCAATCTTGATACTACCACATCCTATCACCTACACATACCATCATCTGAAAACATATAGTAACACCCCCTTACTGTAGTAACCTATACCTATTCTCTATACCTATTTTTTGCACTTGTACCTATACCTGTTATTCTCCCCCTTTGACATCAATGGCAAAGGGCCTACCTAGAGCTAACACTTAGCTCCCCCTCACTTGATGCTGAACATCAATGGCAAGAAGTAATAGAAATTACTCCCAATTCCTCTCGCTGATCTTTGAGAAGATATCTGATTTTACCTGTCCTTTGAGAATCTGCAATTAACTTATTTGAATATTTCCTTCTGTATGAAACTTTAAGGTGTATCCTTGATCACATATTTGCCTTAAAATCAATATATTATGGTTATAAAACATTCTTAGTCTTGGTTCTACAATTATCTAAAAATAAAGTACCTTTTCTAGCTATCCTGGCAGTGGTTTTATCTCTAAATCTCACTGTACCACCATTGATCTTCTTTACTCTTATCTCCTGTCATATGCCTCAAAAATCCACTATCAACGAACCATGTCTGATCTTTCTCTCTTACATGCAAAGCTTTTTGCACCAACATAGAATCTTCAGGTTGTTTCTTCTACCATGCACATGACTTAACCTTCTCCCTGATGAATGGATCTTTGAAACTCTGATCCTTCTTCATTGAATCCGCATGAGTATCCTTTTTCTTCTTTCTAAAATTGTTAGCTCTTTTTCAACATTTTAATTTATTATGACCGTAATCATTTGAAACACTACATATGCAAGAATAATTCTAATAGCCTCAAACCATAATACTGATGCAAAATTTTCTTCAAAAATATATTCCCTCAAAAGATATACAAAATAATTTGCCAACTCACCTTCTTGTCATGAAAAATATCCAAGACCCAATAGCATCCACCATGCTTCAATTTTATTAAAAGTGTCTCCCTAAAGCCTAGAAGAGACACCCCCACATAGAACGGTTCTAGAAATAAATCTCGGGAGATTCCCACATCTCCTCTATTTCTTCCTTGATCTTCTTGTGTTTTTCATTTAGAATCTATTTAAGCATGTCTAACCTTTTTGACTTACTAACCTTATCATTTATGATGTTCTTATTTTCTCAAATTTTGCAACTATATTATCTTGACAAAGATCATGCTCAAATGTAACAAGAGATTCTTTACAATCCTTCTTATCTGATTCTTTATCTACTATAGCAAGTAATTCATTTTCATTCTTAAACTCAACCTAATCAACCTTTGCTATTTTAGGTCTCCAAACCTTAATTTGACTCTTCTCATATATTTTAGGGGCTCTATAACCTTTGACATATTTTGAATATCTCTTTACTTTATTTTGGCATATTCTAGCAATATGTCCAACCTCATGACAACAAAAGCAAACAATATTTCTCATACCTTTTTCTTGAATGTGACTGAGATCTCCTTTTGACTGATTGCTTCTCCTCATAAAATATATTTCCCTATGACCAACATGATGACAAATAAAACAACATCCATGAAAAGAATTTGAAAACTTGAAAGCATTGGGTTGCCTGATTGACTTCTATGATTTGCCTTCAAACCTGCATCCTTCTTTCCTTGGACTAATATTTCATGATCTTTCTCAATTTTCATTATAAACTTCTCATGATTATCTTTTAAAGAATCTAACTCAATCTTCAACTGATTACACTCTTCTTCTTTTGATGTTAAAATTGAAGTTGTAACCTCTAACTAATTTTTAAGATATTGAATAAATATCTTATTTTCTTTTACTTTTATAGCCAACTTAGAATCCAAGATACACACCTTTTCTTTAAGATCCTCAACCATAGATTTCAACTCTTGATTCTCCTTATTTAGCTGCTTAGCCATCTGTGCTTTTCCTTTGATCTACCTTCAAGCCATTAAACCCTTTCTAAAGGAACCTACTCTGATACCAATTATTAAGCATAAAATATATTGAGAGGGGGGGTGAATCAGTATATTATATATCTTATAAATCTTTCCTTTAACCAAATTCCACTTGATCAAACATTAAAGATATGCAATAAAACTCAAACAATAAACATCCACACAAGATAGAGAGAGACCCCAGATATAACATGGAAACTCAATGTGGGAAAAACCACAGAGAATCAATCTCAAATATATTCATGAGAACAACCCCACAAGAGCACCATACCCCTTTGTCAAGTACAAACCTCAGCTGTAATTCGTGAGCACTAACCCATAAGAGCTTTAAACCCCTTTGCCAAGCACCAACCCATCACCTATTCGTGAGCACCAACCCCTTTGCCAAGCACCAACCTAGCAACAATTTGTGAGCACCAACCCATAGGAGCACCAACCCCTTTGCTAAGCACCAACTTAGCAACAATTCATGAGCACCAACCTGCAGGAGCACCAACCCCTTTGTGTATACCACACACCTATCTCTCAATGTTGCTATCTCAACAAATGATAGATCAATACAACATCTCCTTCCTCTCTCTCACCTTTGCACTTCTAAGCTAGATATAACAAATACAAATCATATTCATCTATCATAATTTCTTTTCGAAGCTAGATATTAGAATATCAAATCAACCTCTCACATCCACATTACAAATGGCTACTCAAGCCTTTATTTATAGCTTTCCAAATGACCTTTGGCCTTCCCCATTTGTGACCTTTCAATCCTCATGGAAAATGGCACCAATCTTGGATGACCCTTCATATCCAAGCATTTGAAAAGTCATGTGGTGACCCTTCATGACCAAAAACGTCTTTCCCACTTTTGTCCTTATATTTGGTGACTTTTTGTATTCCTCAAAGCGTCCCTTCATGAGAAATTCGCCCTTTACTCTTTTGTCTTCACTTGGTGACTCTTGGTATTCCCCAAGATGACTCTTCATGGGAAAATGCATCCCATCCTTCTTTTGTCTTTATTCCGTGACTCTTCAAATTCTCCATGGGCCCTTATTTTGTCTCATATGCAATCAAAAATGTATTCATTAATATTAAATAAATATTAACTCATATTAGCCAAGATAAACAACATTAAATGCAATGGGGCCTTTATCACCAATAATACTAAACCTTTGACATCAAGGACAATATTTCCAACAACCATTGTATGTTTTAAATATATCTACCTCTTAATTTATTATGAATATCTATTTTTCAAATTAGGATCATTGTTGGTTTACTTAACAATAATTATTTAATGAATTGATCTACGATTTCATGTAAGTGGTATGAGATACTTGTGCATTGCGTTATCACACTTACACTTATTATTGATGGTTCACATGCTTAGAGATGAGATATTTTTGGAGATAAAATGTCATCCAATGTTGGTTTGGAATGAATGGGAATACATAGTGGCCATGATAATCTATAGTGAAAACTGGGATGTGATAATAAATGTATATGTTTATTCTTCATCATGACTCTATATAAATAGGTATGGTTTCCTCTATAAAATTACCAAATATTTAATTTAATGTTTGGGGTTACCATACATGTGTTATATATGAGTTAGGATATGGTAGGGAATTGCCTTTCTAATCCATTCTATTATGGCTATAAGCATGTTAAAATTTAGCATACAACAATAATTTTATCATTTGAATCCCAACTCACCCTTATATATTGCATTGAATTAGGTTAGGTTTCATGTTAGTTTTAGGACTTATATATTGGATGCTCTCTCTTGGTATTAGTTTCAAATATCCCTTTCTCATGAAGGGTGTGGGCACTCTTGGGTTTAGATGGAACCAAATTGGCTCTAAGTATGAAGGAAAACCACTAAATTGATGTTTTCCTTCTTTCATTTTAATCACTAAAACTTTAGAATAATCTCAAATGGGTACCTCGACATGCTCACATTATGTACCTTTTTATCATTTATATATACTTTTCATTTGATAAAATAATTTACAACATTTGTTAACTTGTAAGTTTTAAAAGGTAAACTTGTATATGTACAATTATGATTTTTTACCTTCTTTTTAAATAAATTTGAAATTATATATATATATATATATATATATATATATATATATATATATATATATATATATATATATATAAAGTCATTGAGAAATTTAATATTTTTCACTTTATTTATAAATGAATGAGAAATGTAATATGTTCTACTTATTTTTAAATAGATGAAAACTTTAATTTATTGTACCTTCTTCATAAAATAATGGATAATTTAATAATTTTCAACTTATTTAATCATGGACATTTTAATAAGTTATCACTTTATGGTTACTCCATTATATTAATAAGATGTGATATTTCAAACTTAAGGCTTAGAGATTTTATTGAAATGAAATTATAAAAAATTTAGATGAGATGGTTCCTTTGGTTATGTGGATGGAAAATGAATCTAAATAAAATTATATTTTTTCCTTATGAAATAATCACAAGTATTATATTATTTGAGATTGAAAATGTATAATATTGAAGTATTAGAATTTTGTACCTCACTTTAGTTAGACAAAATTTAGTTAATTTAGTAGTTGTTTACATTTCCTAGGTCAATTTAATAAATTAATAGGTATAGATTATATTTTATTCATGTACTTGGTGGAACTATTTGGAACACTCTTAGAAGAAAAAAAAATCCATGGCATTTTTTCTAGTGTCCCATTAAAAGGGTTGTTCCATTTTGGTTTAAAATACTAGCTTCAATGTTTGGGCCTAATATACCCACTATTTTGGAGATGTGTTGTATTAATTTTCCAAATTTATGTGGTCAAATATGTGAGCCATGGAAGGTAGTGGCCAATAGAAAGGATGAGTTCCAAATCAAGCTCAATCAAATCTTGACCCTAATATCAAAGACCATAGATAAGTTTGTGGACCTTAAATGAGTTCCAACAACCAATATCATGAAGAGAATTTGGATGAGGAAACTTACATCTTATTCAACACATTTTTGATATAGGTAAATATTTATGGACATAATAAATGGATCAATTTTTGTAAAATATTTGGAAAAGTATTGTAATTTGAAACCTTAATATTAACAAAGAGTGTTTTCCTAGAAAAAGGAAAGACTCAATATATTAAAAATTACCTCCATTCAAAGGGGAGAATAATAAGATAAAAAATTATTAAAAAAATGTAAGAATGGAAGAGGATTTTGGATAAGGAATATCTAATAAAGTTTTTCAACAATAAGAATTACAACAAAGAAAAAACTCTAAAACCTTTAGAGGATTAAAAGTAAAATATTTAGTTAGAAAACAAGGTCTAATTTTTATTTAGGAAGAGTTAAGATTTTGAAGTGTATATAATTTCAATACACATTGATGATGTTTGAAGAACACATTAAGTGATAGCCTCTCACCTTTATTTTGATAAATATTTTAATAATAGTTTATGAAGGCTTATTTCAAGAAGACAGTTGATTTCTCAAGAGTTATCTTTTTCAGACTAGAGTCTAAGTTAAAAAATACTTGTCAAATAACAAAACCATGTTATTAAAACTTATAATGAAATATGTTTTGTTTAATATATTATTTGATAAAGGTTAAGTGATTTTTTTAAATACTTCCATCTATTTTACATGAATCAAGCAAAAAATAGAAAATAGCCAATTTTTTTTTAGAACAATAGGGCTAA
>JARHVA010001269.1:510000-527500 GCA_037957365.1 Torreya grandis
AATGAGCCATTGGAGAGATCTTGCTTAGATTATTTTGAGAATTTATTGAGGGATTATTCATTATTTTGCATGTACCTTATCTCATTTGTCAGATATTAGAGGCTGAGGTATGGTCTAAAAGGTGTTCAAACCCCCTCACATGTAATACAAATTTCCTTCTTGCTCATTTACAATATCATCATTTGTTGCACTCTTAGATGTATTTTTGGCTAAGTCCAATGTTCTAGTCTTGGGTGTACATTGTTGATACTATGGGGTTATCCTATGGGCCTTGCATTGTAATTCACACATACACTATCTCAGATGTCTTTTTGGTTGAGCCTGACATCCTTTTACATATGCTTTGTATGTTGTTTTTTTTGTTGTTGATTATCTTCTATGTGTTTGCATATATCATGAATTTTTTCACCATTTTCCACACTCTTATATTAGTACAAGACTTGAATTAGTACATTTACACACTATTATTTGTGTCTTATCTCCTCAAGCCCCCTTTCTTAGTACCTTGCTTTTTTCTATGGAGACACATTTTTTGATCCCCTTTTTTTTGGTGCATCTTCTGCATTTTTGACACCATTTTTTTGACAGTCTCCCACAACCTAATTGTAGCTATTTTGGTGAATTCTAGTGTCATATTGAATTCTTTGATAGTTTAATAGTCTCAATTAGTATAACATGGAGCTATTTTGGTGTATACAGTGTCAGGTTGTTTGGTGTTTGAGTAGTGGATTCAGACCACTCGTGTTGACCTTTATTTTTTCATTCCATTGATTTAGTAGTACGGGGGGTGTGATGTACATTCTACTTCTTGGTGTTGAAAATTCTTTGCACATATAATACTTTTTTATACTTTCATCACCACTGACAATCTTCTTAATTGAATCTATTCTGGTGAATCCTAGTGTTAGTTATTTTTTGTGATTAAGTAGTGGATTCAAACCACTTATGCAAATATTATGAGTATTTTCACCTAGTGTTCAGTATTGAGGGGGGGGGATGTTTAACGTGCTTCCTTAGGTTTCATCTTCTACCCAATATTTTGGAAATCAGTGTTTGTTTAAGTTGATCCTTGTATTTAGCATCATTTCCTATTTTACTTGGTGGTTATAGCAACTTGACATCCATGTACTTTGATAGGATGGATTGGCATTCATAGGGATACATGAATTCACACTGCATCTTCTATTTTTTTCCCCTAGATTCACTTGAGGGGGGAGGGGTGTTAGAGTATGTTTTACTCATGTTTTCTAGGTTCACTATTTAACACTATTTAGTACTATTTGTGGTTTAGTTCCACATTGGCTAATTTAGCCTTATTTTTGCTTTATCTTTCCTATATAATCAAGAGATTTGCTTTGTAATATTAATGCTTTTATGTAATTCTTTTCATATATGATTTGTGTTAACAATTGATCTTGTGTTTAATTGGTTTCTTCTTGTGTAATGTTGAATTATCAATGGTTGTAGTAATGAGCCATTGGAGAGATCTTGGCTAATATTTTTACAAGCTCTTTCAGTATGTGTGTATGTATGTATATATATCTATGTAGATATATAGATATTCATATGTATATCTATATATATGTACACACACACACACACGTGCGCACATTTTTTTTTTTTTGTGTGTGTGTGTGTGTGTATGTGTGTGTGTGTGTGTGTGTGTGTGTGTGTGTGTGTGTGTGTGTGTGTGTGTGTGTGTGTGTGTGCATTTGTGTGTGTGTGTGCACGTTTGTGTGTGTGTGTGTATGTGTGTGTGTGTGTGTGTGTGTGTGTGTGTGTGTGTGGGCGCACATATTGGATGCCTAAGATATAAATTACTAATTACAAAGATATGGGACAATTTTTCATTTAGGTATGGAATGGACACAATCACCAGCATCAAGTAGTGTAGTTATATTCTATGTATCATTTTATAATGTTTTCTCCTCCACTTTAGTCATAAATTGATCATATATCTAATTTAGTCTAGTGTTTGTGTTCAATCAGGTTCTAGGGAATCTAAATCAGATATAGGGTGGGATATTCAAATACATATAATAAAAGTGATATGGATGATTTCATATGTCCTTATTAGTGATTTTAATTTTGAAATCCCTTTATATGGGTTTGCATTTATTATTATTATACCCCAAATCTTCTACCTTTAACTCCCTCCAACTCTTGTATTTATAGCATTGGCATATTCTTTCAATTATTTCACTTATTTCCCTTTCTTTCAAATCAATGTTTTAATCATTTATAATAGATTCTATAAGGAACATGGGATAAATTTCTTTTTCTCCAACATCTTATTTTTAGACTCTTTTACATCTTATTTTTGAGACATATAATCATCTTCTACATGTAATAATTTAACATCAGAAAAAAACATTTTTATGGTGATAATTATCTTTTATTCCCACTTATCCTTTTTCTATACCTTCATTAAAAATAAATTTAGATAATTTGAAATTTCCTAAATCTATTGGTTTTTTACCATGCCCTTTGATGGTTTTTGAAACTATTTCTTCTCTTATCTTCTCTTATTTTTCCATAACTTGAACTAGGATCAAATCATTTGATCCTTATTCAATCATTTAGAGTTATTCCAGACCTTTACCTACTTAACTTAATATTTTTCCTTCAAATTTTAGTCTTGGATTGAAATATTTATCTCCTTCTACCAAACATTTTGATGCTTTCTCCTAACCATTTGCTTGGTCTTCTTATCTAGACACATTTTTAAAAATGTGTCCTAGTCTATTAAAATTGTTACATTTCAATGAAGAATAATAATATTCAATTGTATGGTTCCATTATCCAAATTTAGATATCAAAATGATAAAATATGAAAACCTTTTTCCCATAAAATCATTAATACATAATCTTTCATATATGAGTCTATACCTAGCCTTAGTTTCAACATCAAAATCAATCATATTCCATAAGGATTTAGCTATGCCCATCATGATTTCCTCTTCCAAAAAATTAAGAAAGAGAGTAGGTAAGCTTACACACACTAGAAAAACGTTTATATCCTCCTTGTTAGGATGAAATCATGGCTTTCAATTCCTTATAAAAATCACCATTCATCCAAAAATAAGGGTCCTTCTATCAAAATACTGGTATAATCTTCAGTATTGTTGAAGTGGATCAAAAAAATCCACTCATCATGCATTACTTCTCAATATGGAATTTAGGATGCCACTTTATTTCAACTTATTTATGAACTACATAAATATGTTGTCTTACTCCTAAAATTTTCCCAATCCAATCATTATCCATTATAGACATAGATCTACCAACCATTGAATCTGGGATATCAAGGATCAAACATTTTTCAATTTTCTAAGATTTAAAAGGTAGTATATTATAATTTATCTAATTATTTTTAGAAAATATAATTATTTTTGTCCACCAAACCTCTAGGCCTAGAACAACTCTCCCATCTCTTTTACATGGTGGGACCAATTCATATCATTTTACATCATCTTCTGATGAGTTACATATTCCTTCTTAGATGGATCCATCACCTCTCCCTTTTCTCTCTTAGAGATAAAATTTATAATTTTCACAAATTTTATATTCCCACTCATGGTCACATTCATTTTCCATGTAAATGATAATTATTTTATATTATTGACATTTAGTGAGCCTATTTGGGAATAATATCTATTAAAGATCAATTTTGGAAATTGACTATATTTGTGATCAATCTTGGTGATATAAATATTCTAATCAACTATAAATTATTTTGGTTTTAACATAAAACTTACGAACGAATTACATCATATGTGGATGTTGGTATTTGAAATTATAATGTTCATTTAGATGATGAAGTATTATTTTATTATGAATTCATTTTGGATTATTAAAATTGTATGATTAAACATCCTTGGGATGATGTATATATTTTTACACACTTTGGAAAGATAAACATTATTTAAACAATGAATTATCTTAAGTAATTGAATACATTATATTATATCAAATTATTATAAATAATTGAATATATTATATTATATCATACAAAAATGTGTTTATTTTGAGAACTTATTCTCGTGAACACATGGTGATCATTGGTTTTATTACATATATATATATATATATATATATATATATATATATATTTACATATATATATATATATATATATATATATATATTTACATATATATATATATATATATATTTACATATATATATATATATATATACATATATATATACATATTATTTTCTAAAATGGTTTACTAAGAGACATATTCAACTAGGTTGTAGTCATGTAGAGATATGGTGAAATTCCTATAGATGCATGCTAAAGACACTCTATGTTTTAGTTATGGTCATATAGTCAATGTTTAGTACAAGCCAAATATTAATATTCCAATGTTTTAAAAGGTTGTTAGGAAAACAATCAAGGTTTATATATCAGTTTTATCATTATATTGAATTAATATGTGGTAATATTTATATTATATTATTTATATGTTTAAATTATAGGTGATGTGAAATGTATATGTGGTGATATTTATATTTATAATATGAGACTTGAATTCAAATTACTATAAGACTTATAAAATTATATAGTTTTATGTGGAAAGTAGACTTAGGGTTACTTTTAAACCCTGCTCTTATGTTTACTAGACTTGATGACATGAAAAGCTAAAATGAGTGTAAAGTCATAAACCTTAGTGAGGTGATCCAAGGGCATCCTATAAGGACACAAAAAGTTGTCAATTTTATTTTAGATTATTCTTAAAGTTTTTATAGGTTAGTTGAAGTCCATTTATGAATTATAGGGTGTTTAGAGATGCATAAGATTTAAACTATAGGTTTTCCTACCAAAAGTATTTTTTTGTTAAAATTGAATATGGTGTAGCCTCGTATAAGGAAATTTGAACAAATTAGGAAGGTGGAAAGATGTAAAAAAAAATTCTAAGGGTGTAGTCATTATAAAAGATTCATAAAATTCCATAGTTATGTTGTCATGGTTTAAGACACCTTATGTGTGAAAAAATCAAGAAAATGTTATGATGCAAGAAAACCTCCATGCGGGAAAAAGAAACAAGAAATAGTTATGCATCCCTCTTAAGAATAAAAGAGTCAATTTTTGAATTGTAGTAAGTGATTCCATTCATATTAAAAGAATTGAGAATTAAAAATCTTTTATGAAGGGGAATGTGAGGTGTTAACCACTATTTTGTTTTAGGAATAAGAAGTCATACCTCTATTGAAGGTCATTGCTCATATTGCTATTATATTGTTTTGTTGATGAAAACATGTCTGATGAATGAAAGAATGATATTTAAAATGGTTAAAAATGTGATTTAAAATTTATTTAAAGATGTGTATGTGATAATACTTGAAGGGATAGATAAAAATAACTCTTGTTGAAGAATTTGAAATAAACAGACCTTGTATGGAACTAATTATTTGTTAAACACCAAGTTTATAAAAGGAATAGTCACATGTAATTATAAACTATTTGAATGGATTATTTAAAGGTTTTATAACATATTTTAGATCATATATTTTAAGAGAAAGTTTTAAATCATATAATACTAATACGCATATGTTACCATAAATAGACCCTGTTCAAGAGTAGTCTAGTTTGGTGTGGACTGAGTCTTTAGTTTTTGGCATTAAAATGGATTGAATAAAGGTTTATAAGTTTATTTAAATGTTTTTTTTAATAATTTTTAAGATCAATACTATAATATTTAACAAGAAATATGTCTAGTGTTTCTTAGACAAGGAAATAGTGGACCTTATTTTCTTAGTGGATGATATCAACATTGAACTATGTACAATTCCAAGAAAGGAAAGGTTAATTATCCCAAGGATTAAGTGATTATGGAATATTGATAAGTTTTTTGAACATTATCTAAGTTACTTTTAAATAATTTATACTTTTTTTTTTTTTGTCTATATAGGGTCCGAAGCTTGTAGATAGTTAACCATATTGCACAATAAGAGATATATTGATTTAAAAAATGTGGAGTGAAGAATGTTCAAAGATTAATATTATTTGGAAAATTTAAAGTAGGTCTAGATAGACCTTAATAGGTTTTTTTTACTCTTTGACACCTTTCTTTAAGGGAGATATAGTAACCGAAGTGTTCTCGACTGAGACTGAGATGAGGAAACCCTAAACCTAGGGTTTCTTAGAATAGAGATATTACGCTTTAAGTTTTGGATGAAATTTTATGGATAGATTAGGAATATTCTTTTTAAAATTATTTTTAGGTTTTCCTTGTGTTAACGTACCTATGAGAATGGAAATTGGAGACTAAGTTTCAAAAGAAACCCAAGAGACCTAATTGAGGTGAACAAAGAGCCAAAAGGAGTTGTATGGATGATCTAAAGTCAAGTGAGGGTTTGATTTTTTTTAATTAGGTACAAATGGAAAGAGGGTATCCATATTGGTGAATTTTTTTCATATTCTATTCTTTAATTAACCGTACAGAGTAAGAAAACCCATAAATAGGGCTATAAGGAGTGTGTAAAGTGTAATAAAATTGTGTAAAAGAAAGGATTGAGAGTTAAAAAATATTGATAGAGTTGTTAGAATGGAAATGAGTGTTAATAAACCTATACAAAGCCAAAATCAATTACATTGAAAGTCATAGAAGAAACTAGGTGAATCAATAAGCCAAAGTTTGAAGAATGAAGTAAAAGGTCAAGGTTAAAGAGTGTGTAGAGTTAGTGAAAAGGGTTGAGAAATAAGGTATAAGATTGTGGATGAACTAAAGAGGTATATAAATATTGGGGAGAAGTCTATAAATTGTACCAAGGAATGATAAATATTATTACCATTGTGCATGAGGTATAAAAGGAACATGGAAGAATGAATGAATGAGGGACAAAGGCAGAGTATTAGGAAAAGTATTAAAAGCTCTACATAATTTTGGTATCATAGCCTAAAGATTCTTTCGGAAGATAAAGTATAGTATCAAGCAAGTAGGTACATGGTTTATTTTATTTTTCATTTAACTTTTTGATTTGATGTGTTAAAGTGTGCATGAAGGTTAAGAAAATTTGGTAAAAGGCCTATAACCAAGTGTGGCTTATTGATCAAGAGAGATATTAACAAGAACATAAAGATATATTTAGAGAAAGAGTCCTATAGGTAGGACAAGAGGATAAGTCCCAAGTGAAGATAAGAGAGAGAGAGAGAGAGAGAGAGAGAGAGAGTTAAGTGAATGACCCAAGTGAGGTTAAGATGTGGCAAAAGAGTGAAGGCTTATTAGAAAGAGGAATATGTCAATGTGAGGCCAAGGAGCTAATATATATACTCAAGGAGATGAGGAAAGATAGAGGTAATAAGAAATAGGGCATAGTGGATGAGAGAAACTACCACAAGTAGAGGATGGTGCAAGATGACACCAAGTAGAGGATAGAGATGGCTGAGATGAGGCATCAAATGGATAGGATTCTAGATATGTTAGAGTAGATAAATGAAATGAAAAGCCACATGGTGGATGGGTAATGAATAATAATTTTCTCAAGTATCCAATCAAGCTATTGATGAAGAAAAGAAAGGTACAAGCGAAGAGGGAGGAGAGAGAGCAAAATAAGTTGTTATGTAAGTAACTAAAAAGAGAAATGAAAATGCTTTGGTTGAGAGGACATCATTAGGAATAAGAGGAAGAGAAACACATTGATGTAGATGAGGTGAGTTTGAGTTAAGAAAAAGAGATTAATTACAACCAAAAAAATGAAAGGAAGGATCAAAATAAAGTAGATCAGTTTGAAAAACCTCATAGAAGGCTTGGAAAATGAAATGTAGCTGATGGCTAAAGTTAGGGAAATTGATTACAAGTTTGTATATGATAGCAATGAGAAATTAGAATTAGAGTTGGTAACCATAGAGAGAGCATTGAGTGATGAAGTGAGAGAAAAGGATGAGATAGTATAGGTTGAAGAAGTTGAACCTCACATGAATGAAGGAAAAGCGCATAAAAAATCCATGATAGTAGTAGTACAGTAGGAGGAAGATGTGGATCCTTATGGAGGATTAAATTTCATTGAGATAATAGTTATGAAAGAATTTTTTTTTTGTATTTATTATAGATATGAAGATGGGAGTAGAGGAAGATGAAATTAAAAGAGTTGCAGTAGTATATTGAGGACTTTACAACCCACATGACAAAGGTAATGAGGAAGAGGAGAATGGACATGGAGTGCAAGTTGATGATGAAAGTAAGCAAAGAGATGAGATAAATAGGATAGTGTTTGATAGAGGCAAGCATGAAATGAGTAGTGAACAAATAAATCATATAGAGATATGACTAGCAGAGGATAATCTGAGAGAGATGAATTGGAAGAGAAGGAAGACACAAAATAATCCATTGGAGATCATTTTTTATCTCCCCCAAGAATATGATGTAGTGGAATCTTATAAGGTCCCAAAAAGTTGTCAATTTTGTCTTAGATTAGTCTTAAAGTTGTTATAGGTTAGTTTAAGTCCATTTGTGAAGTCTAGGGTGTCTAGAGATGCATAATATTTTAGCTATAGGTTTCCCACCAAAGTAATATTTTCAAAAAATTGAATATGGTGAAGCATTATATAATGAAATTTGAATAAATTAGGAAGGTGGAAAGATGTAAAAAAATTGTCTCAGGGTGTAGGAATAAAAAAAAGGTTCATAAAATGTCATATTTATGTTATCATTGTTCAAGACACCTTATATGTGCAAAAATAAAGAAAATGTTATGATACAAGAAAACCTCCATGTGGGAAAAGGAAACAAAAAATGGTTATGCATCCCTATTAGGAATAAAATAATTAGTTTTTGAATTTTATTAACTGATTCCATTTGTATTAAAGGAATAGATAAGTAACAAATTTTTATGAAGGGGAATGTGAGGTGTTAACCCCTATTTTATTTTAGGAATATGAAGGTAGACCTCTGTTGAAGGTCATTGATCCTCTTCCTATCATATTGTTTTGTTGATGAATACATGTTTGATGACTGAAATAATGATATTGAAAATCATTTAAAATTTTTATTTAAAAGTTATTCAATGATGTGGATGTGATAATACATGAAGAGATAAAGAAAAATAACCCCTATTGAAGAATTTGGAATCAATAGACCCTGTATGGAATTAATTTTTTGTTAAAGATTGAATTTATAAAAGGAATAGTCAGATGTACTTGTAAACTATTTGAATGGATTATTGAAAGGGTTTTTAATGTTTTTGAGATCATATATTGTAAGGGAAAGTGATAAATCATCTAATATGTAGATGTTTCCATAAATAAACCATGTTGATGAGTAGTCTCATTTGGTGCAGAATGAGTCTTTAGTTTTTGGCAATCAAATAGAATAAATAATGGTTAAAAATTTTATCTAAAGGTTTTTGGAAGCATTATTGAGATAAATACTATAAGAGTTAACAAGAAAGGTGTTTGATGTTTCTCTTATAGGGAAATAATGGACCCTATTTTTTGTAGTGGATGATATCAAGGTTGAATTATGTGCAATTCCAAGAAAGGAAAGGTTCATTAACATGTGGATTAAGTGATTATGTCATCTTGGTAAGTTGTTTAAACATGATCTAAGTTATTTTTCCATAATGTATGATTTATATGTATTATTTTTGTATGTACAGGGTCCCACGCCTATAGACAGTTAACCACATTGCACAGTCAAACACATATTGATTTAAAAGACATGGAGTGAAGATTGTTCAAAGCTTCATATTATTTATAAAACATAGATAGGGTATATATATACCTTAATTTTTTTTTAACTCTTTGAAACCTTATTTAAGGTATTTATATCAACCTAAGTGCTCTCAGCTGATACTGAGATGAGGAAACCCTAAACCTAGGGTTTGTTAGAATAGAGAGATTCCACCATGAGTTTTGGATGAAATTTTATGGAGAGATTAGGAATAGTCTTTGTAAAAATATTTTTGAGGTTTGCCTTGTGTTAACATACCTATGAGTATAGAAATTAGAGACTGAGTTTCAAACAAAACCTAAAAGACATAATTAAGGTGAAAAAGACCTAAAAAGAGCTATATGGATGATCAAAGGTTGAGTGAGGGTTTGAAAATTTGAAATTAGCTATAAATGGAAATAGGGTATCTAGATTGGCAAATATTTTTTATATTTTAGTTCATACTTAATCATAGAGAGAAAGAAAACCCATAAATAGGGCTACAAAGAGTGTGGAAAGTGTAAGCAAATTATGTAAAAGAATGGATTGAGAGTTCAAAAATATTGATAGAGTTGTTAGAAGGGAAAGGAGGGTTAATAAACCTATAAAAATACTAAATAAATTGAATTGAAAGGCATAAAATAAACTAGGTGAATTAACAATCCAAAGTTTGAATATTGAAATAAAAGGTCAAGGTTAAAGAGTGTGCAGAGTTTGTGAAAAGGGTTGAGAAATTAGGTAGAAGATTGTGGATGAACTAAATGGGTCTAAAATGATTGGGGAGAAGTATATACATTTTACCAAGGAGTGATAAATCTTATGACCATTGTGCATGAGTTCTAAAAATAGCATGGAAGAATGAATGAATGAAGGACAATGGAAAAATATTAGGAAAAGGATTAAGAACATTACATCACGAGGCATTGTTTTTATAACCTTTTTCAGACTTGGATAAAATCACCAACTATTTTGTGTTTTTTTGAATTCATTATCCTCAAATTTAACATTGATTACAAACAATAAACATTTGATCAGCTATTTATTCACGCCAAGACTTATCAAAATTGATAACCAATAACATTAGGTGATATGGATATTATAAGAGCTTTGATATGTCTTTGAATATTTTTATGTTATAGGTTGATGGGGAATATCAATGCACTATTAAATTTGTGAAATAATGGGATGTTAAGTGAACTTATGCCATGTGGTTTTTTTGAGCTTGTAATGTCTTAATTTTATTATTATGTCTAAATATGGTAATAGAATAACAATTGAACAATTATACTTGGAACTAATGTGTATTTAATGTCTTGAACCTTTATCTTTGAATCATGAGTATTAAATTCCTTAACTTGAAGTATTGTGGAAATGATTATTTCTCATTATAATATTTTTTTAATTACAATGAAACATATACAGTAAAATTCTTGTCATTATGTATTAATATTTGGTATAAAACCATTGTGAATGAGGAATTATTGTTTCATGTGTTTTAAATATTCATGATGTGACATTGGAATAACTTTCATTTTATTCCAGCCATAGAAACTTTGAAGCCTATGTACTTGTTAATTTATTATGAATCCATAATTATTACATTAAGATGATTGTTGGTTTGATAAAAAATAATCATTTAAGTGAAGTATCATAAAAAATTTATTAAGTTTTATGGGACATTTTTACTCTATGTTATCATGCATGCACCTATCAATGATTGTTCTCATGTTGAGGCATGAGATATTTTTTGAGATAAATTATCATCCAATGTTGGTTTAGGATGGATGAACATAACTAATGGCCATGAGTAATGTATAGGTAACATTAGAATGTGAAAATAAAATGATTTGTTTAGTATTCACCATGAATTTATATGAGTAGGTATGGGTTTGTCTATGGGGTTACTAAATATTAAACCTAATGTTAGGGGTTACTAGACATGCATTATATACAAGTAAGGAGACAATAGGGGATACATTTTTTAAACCACAACCTTATGGCCATAAACATGTATAATGTTAGTATACATCGTGAATGTAACCATTTTAGTTCTAATTCACAAATATATAATATATTACATTAGATTATGTTGCATGTTAGTTTTATGACTTATATACATGGTGATTTAACTTTTTAGGGTTTTACAAATGTAATTTTTATGTTTGGTTAAAGGGTCTAGATGTCTAAATCAGTTAAATAATAAATAATAATTAAGTACTAATTTGTTATAGCTTTTGACTTCTTTTGAATTTCTAAAAATACTAATAAATATGAATAAATATAGACTTATCTAGAAAGTGACTATCATGGATGATCTGCTTTCTAAAAATTGAGTTCTAGATAGGTATAAGTGTCATCAATAGGGTCCCAAGATCCATTTTCTTCATTGGATAGTAGCACCCTGTAGACATCCAATTCTTAACACCATTGTGTTGAAATTGTCAATCTTACTCAAAATTTGTGAAAATGCATAATTTGGGCTAAAATCAAATAAACACACTAAATGTCTTGAGCTTATCATATACAAGTGATTGTTTAAGATAATGTATCCCTAAATAGGGAGATTTATTTTATGTGATGATTAAATTTTTTTAAATCATTTTGATTCAAAATGATGAAAATGCATTTTGGCTCTCTAAACGACTGAATTCCTCTAATTTGGAGTCACACGACACATGCATGTGTTATTTCATGGCCAAAATATCCTAAATGGGATATTGGTCCATACACAACTAGAATCATCTTATAATTCCACTCTATTCAAATTATGACCCAATAATATGACATTTTGACCAGTTTGATTAATAGTGTGCAACCAATTTACAAAGAATTGTATGAATTTTGATTAATCTCACTTAGGAAAATTAATCTATATTAAGAGCTAAGTGGAAAATCCATGGAAGTTATTGAATATATTTTAATTGTAAATTGATTCCTAGTATCTTCATCATCAAATGATATCATTTATGAGGTGACATCTAAAATCCATATATGCAACAAATATTAGATTTAAGGCCTCCCATGCCTCTTTAATGCCCCTTCCAATCATTTATGAGGGTATTTATGGATTAATTATACAAAATTGGAATAATTAATGGCCACATATATTGATCTCAAGATGTATGGTCATGGTTGATTCTGATCAATCTAAAAAATCTATAAATAGGAGGGCCAATACCACCATTTTTAAGTTTCATTTGTGTAAACTTGTTATGTAGAATTCTCTCTGCAAGCCATTTATGTGTGATGTTTATTATGATTAATTTAAAATAGGATAGCTTCAATATATGCATAAAATTGATTCAAATATTATGAGCCTAGTTTCATTGGTGCACTTGAGATGATGGAGGAGCTTTGACTTGCATCATTGATGAAGCCTTGAGCATCAAATCAAGGGGAAAATCATGTTTTGAGCCACATTTGGGTGATGGAATGCTCTTGGGAGGGTATTGTGTGTGTGATTTATTTCATTAGCTCTTAATTGTCATTTGCCAAACCCTATTGAATTAGTTGGATTAGCTAGTTATGTTCTTATGCATTTTTATTGAGATTTATTGACTAATGATTGATTTAACTATCTATGGATTCCAACTCTACATATTCTCATGCCCGATGGGACCACACATCCCATTCAAGTAAGGAAATCAACTTAGAAATCTTACATTTCCTAAAAAGTAATTAAAAATAATTAAAAATCTATTTTTTATATTATTTTTCCCATGTTTTTGGTTCTTTATTGACATATAGTTTACACATTGACCAATATTGGTTCTGTGTAACTAGAATTAGTCCTATCAAATCGACATTGATTATGGTGTAGGGCATAAGATGATAGGAAAATTGTATTTTTGAACTTTTTATTAAAGTTTCAAGTTGATATTTTGGTTTCTAACTCACTCTCTAAACATTTTATTATATGATCTAGAGCTTTGCTAGAGATTTTATATTATCCTTGGGATAACAAAAGTTTTTTGTCAAAACATTTTTTGCCTAAGAGTTCACACGTAAATGATATTGGTTTTTATCAATTGGTATTGGTTCTTTATGACCAAAATTGGTCTTGTTGTAACTAGCATCAATCACTATTGACTAACATCAATTTCTATGTAATAAAAATAGAGAACCCAAAAGCAAGTTTTCAAATCTTGCTTGTTTCATTGAAAATTATGCTTCAAAGTAGAAGGAAAACCTCTAACATTTGTAGGACACACACTTGGAAAAGTGTCAAATTTAAGTTTGATTAAGTCTTGAACTTCCCTTTTAGTTTTTAAAATGAATCTAGATGTTTTAAAGTTAAGTTGTTTTCTAAAATTTCTTCAAAGTTTACAATTAAGGCCAAGGGGCCAAGAACTTCATCAAACCTTCACTTTTGGTCCATAAAATTTACACTCACTTAAATTGAAAAGTTTTTAAAAGTGTGTTATTTTATGCAAGATCATTTATCACTTGTTTATTTTCTATGCAAAATGAAGATTGCATGTATGTTCTCCCCTCATCCCCCTTAAGGAACTTGGGTGACCAAAAGAGCTTCTTTCTTGTAATTGTGGCTTTGTCTAAGGCATGAAAAGAATGTTGTCAAGTCTCTCCCAAAAACCCATATGGTTTAGGTGATATACAAACAACCTCAAAAATATTTTCACTTAGTTTTATTTTATGCAACTTGACTTGTGAAGGGGAGTTCATAACATCTTCATGAGTTATTTAGGGAAGCTTTGGCCCAAGGTTTCATCTCCCAAAATTATTTCAACCCCACTCCATGGTGAGGTATATAAATTAGGGCACATATAATTTGATTGATAGGGGGTTGATTGGATAATCTATATAATTATAATGAATACCTAAGTCAAGTCTGGTTAACCAAGGGATTCCACTATGTAGTACATGGATGAAATCACTATATAAAGGAATAGACCCTTAAATAATAAATTAATCAGTATGAACTCAATTGGCATGTGACATCTATAGTGTTAATCATACTTAGGACCATATAGAAGGTTAAAAACTTATGTTTTAGAACAACCCCACTTGTCATGGACATATTACTGATGTAGGGTGAGTAACCTCAAGCTCCATGTCACCGTATAATCTCTTGGGAGAAGGGGGTGTAAAATTCCTACTACTTCATGAACTTTTATTTTTGGATTAACACCTAAAATCCTCCCAAAAGCACATATATAGATGGATTTCAGTAATACAAAGCAACCTTGTCAATTTAGGGCTTAGGATGATTTACTTAGTTATACTTGGTCTTTTTAACCTTTACTTATTTAGTCATTATTTGATCCTAAAACTTGTTTGTAAATAAAATATGTCAACCAGACACATTTGTTATCCACCATTTATTCTACAAGGATGAATTATGATAATGAAATTAAAATCATCCCTTGAATTATTCAAATCTTCATTTTAAACATTATGTTTGTGTTATCTAAACAATGTTGTTATGCTACCTAGTTGAGTCTAGACTATTTTCCAAAATATTCAAGTCCACTTTTTAATTCAAATTCAAAATCTCACTTTTGTAAGTTATAGGCCAACATGTTAATTGTTTTACCATTTTTTACATTGTTTAATTTAACTTGGGTATGATTTCCCATTTGGGTTGAAGGCCATTTTATAAACTCATCATCATTTGATCATTATGAACTTAGGTTATCTAGAATATCTCTCATGCTAGAAGTTATAGAACACATTTTATACTACCTCCTAATACCATGTGGTGGAATTGTGATGCCAATTTGGTTTTATTTTTATACTTCAGATTTTTTTCATGTTTTCACATCTTGAGCTTCTTAATTCACATTGTTACCTTCCTAATCTGAAGGACTTTCTTCTAGTTTCTAGTAGCGACTCATCGAAGTTAAACTAGCTTTAATGGTATTGACGTATCTCTAAACCTATGTTTGGTGTAATAGTTTACACTATATATCTTTGAGTTATCATAACCTCTTCTAATTTAACAATTTCAACCCACCAAAGTTAAGTAATTTTGTGAACCAATTCTTCTCTTTATTATTGTGTGGTACTATGCCACCTTGTCTTTATTATAGTGTCTTTATTACCTTATAACTTGTTTAGATAAAATTAAATCACACATTTTTAATGTTTTTAAAGTACACTCTAAATAATATAAAATGTAGAGGATAACCTTTTTAGAGATGACGCAAAGGTTCACTCATAGTGGGGTCCCTTACAGCCCTAACTATGAGGAGGAGAACTTTTATGATGGACAAGACAATTACATGGTATTTGAGGATATTCCAAGGATTTTAGGATCTAAAGAAGATTAATTTTAACATTAACCCCTAGAGGATAAAGATGGAAAAATCTTAAGGTTGATTGAATTTAGTGCTAGATTACCCTCAGAATTTCCTATAGAATAATTGCATACCTTGGCTAGGGTAGAATAACAACAATGAGAATAATCATTCACACACATTGCAAAAATAATCATTACTTCTTATAGTAAAGAAAAGGAAGTGCCCATAGATTCAAGACATAAAAACCAATATCTTATCACCAAGATCAAGAAGATAAGCTAATGATATGCATAACAACTTATCACAAATTTGATGGACAATTTATTTGCTACTTCAATACATAATGATGCTTCCAAGGAACAAGGGAATGTGGTAGAACTAATGTAAAACTCCTTAATTTAAAACACACCTATGTTGGATCAAGATGTCTCAATTGAACTACCTAAGTCACTATAAGTTCTACACCATGTTTTGTTAGACATGGAGCATACATTTTAAAATATCAACAACCTCTTGTTCCTTTATAGAATCAAGGAGCAAAACATTTAGTGTGTATTGAGGAAATCATAAAAAATAATTTTGCTAGTTCATCTCAACCAGTGTGTACATTAGTGAATAGACCATGGACCCCCTAAAATCAATAAAACATTTATAATTCAAGATATCTGACTTTGGGGAATGTTAATCAACCTAGAAACCAATGTATAACTTAATCGAATCAAGGAATAAACCAAAATAGAGTTAGATATTGTAGGGTGTATATCCCTAAAAAATCCATGCAACATGGACACATACCACCCCCAAAAAATTATATTCCACCAACCAATGCACAAAACTTACATGAGTGGAAATCGATGAAAGAAATTATGTCATGATTGGAGATATGAAATATAATCAATAATTACAAATTTGATGAGATATGTCCATATCCATTTGATTTGAGTATTTTCCATGTCCACTTTCTACCTTATTTTGAGGCACCCAAATTTAACAAATATAAAGGAAAGGGTGATCTTCATGAACACATTCAGGAATTTTTTATTTTATTCCAAGAGGCAACGTACAAAACATTTATTTGCTTCATTTTTTTCCATGAAGTTTAGTCAGAAAAACTTTAGATTGGATTATTGAGTTACCCAAGGGATCAGTTGCAGATTGGAACAATCTACCTAAAAATTTTCTAACCACTTCTCATACAACATTAAACATGAATTAACCATTTTTGACTTGTGCAAAGCCAAACAACAAGATGGAGAAAGCTTCACAACATATCTACAATGATGCAGATCATTAGCTGGATGCTTTCAACATAATTTTCTAGACAAACATTTGGCCAACATTTTTACACATAATTTACACCCTGAGGTGACACACAATCTATGGATTATTTGTGTAAACACATTTGAAGAAATTATTATAATAACCCCTTTATTTGTACTTAGAAAATGTAGTATTTTTTAAAAAAAACTAAATACTTTACATTAATTTCATTGAAACATACCTAAAAACATATCCAAATGATAACTTAGAATAATAAAAATTCAAAATTCAAATACTGAAATGTAATTAACTTATTACAACTAT
>JARHVA010001269.1:532500-565000 GCA_037957365.1 Torreya grandis
ATTTACTCACAAGAATCTAAACTATTATAAGTAAAGGAATCTTATGTAATCAAGAACTAAATTCACATACACATATAATCATAAATAATATTTCTTTAATTACACACTAGCATTTTATGCATATGACATTAAAAATCTAATGTGTATGTGTATAGGGTCACTAGCTATTTCTCTCTCATCCCCTAATCATCCCATCTAGTATATCCTATCCAATGATACTCTCCTTGATAAAGCTTTGAGGGTAGGATCATTCCTACATCAAACTCAAAAAGAGTATATAGTTAGTTTAAGTCATCATAAATATCAACTAATGAGGCAAAAACTAATAATACATATCTATAATGTACATAATAATAAAATACAACTTTCAAATCATGAATACTAATCAACAATATCACTGTCCTATTAAAATATATGTCAAAAAGATCAAATCAAAGCAATAATAATTAGATAATAACCATGTGAATCCATGAATTCTAAATTTATAAAATATAGGGTCAAATCTAGATGTAACAATTATATACAAGGGTGTACAGATTGAGAAGGTGGTTATCACCAAGGGCCTTGTAAAGATTTATTCATAGGGTCAAACATCAAATTAGACTCAATTTCCTAGTCAAACAATTGTATAAGATAAACCTAAGGATTTATATAAGAACAAGAACATGGTTAGAAATTGAGTAACTAAATAAATACATGTATAAATGGTATAGGCTCCACCAATTCAAAATGTGCAATTAGCTCCACCTAATCCACCAAACACTTTATAAAGAGTCATTTCATGATGGGTATTCAACAACAACTTCAAAGTCTTAAGTAAACTAGGAGAGCCTACTGAGGTAGTATTCTAAAAGGTCATAGCAATTAATTTGGTTGTATGGCCTATACCAAGGCCATTTACTAAAGATCAACCCAAACTTGATTGGTATCGAGTAAATAAATTTTATAACCTCCATCATGTTGTTGGCCACGGTGCTTATCATTGTGTTCAATTGCGATACCTTATTGAATATTTGATTTAGATTGGTGAAGTTGAGATTAATTTTTCTCCACAAGACAATAATTAGGATATGAGAATCTAAAAATATTCATTTCCTTGACATAATCAACAACTACCAAGGAAGAATCAGAATCAAGGATAAAATCAATGATATAATAACAATAAAAATTAAGGTCATAATCATAATTAACATGATCATAATTAGGATCATAATATCCATGCTAATATCTTGGGTTATAACAATATTCCTTACAACTACAACACCATGGGATGCATTTCTACATGGGATGCATTTCTACAAACCACATTACCACTGTCACTATTAAAACTTGTGAGTTATCATGTGCTTCTTGAAGTATTGGAACCATTTTTATAGGGTAAGTGCCCTCTCCCTTAAGTAACACCACATTGAGTTCACATAATTTTATTGTGCTACCATTTTCATAGGTTACCATTTTTGGACCTTCTCCTCCCTCTAATTGTAAAGGCTCATCATAGACTCAAAATTTATCAATACAACTAGATACTTTTGAGTCACCCTACAAGGCCATTTTCCTTCATCTTATAATGATAATGGATCCTTTCCACCTCTAGATTATGTAGTCATAAATAGTCACTCAAGAGTTACCCTTCAATACTCTTTTCCCTCTTATACCATTGAACCTAATGTGAACATTATGCCTTTGGATCCAAAGTTGAACACTGTGCTATGAAGGTTAAACTATCTCATCCTACTGTTGAAAAACCTTATAGTCTATCAAACCAATTAAGTAACACCCCTATGCAGATTTCTATTCTAGATATTTTATGTATGTATAAAGTTCATAAATTTTTTTTGAATGACCTTTTATAATAATCCACTATTCCCTAAGATATTAATTCTAACAATTCTAAACATTAGTCAGACATTTATCTTCATTTTGACACATAACATTTTATCAAAAGGACATGTCCACTCTTGGTGTGAGCCATAATAACCCTTGTATATTTAGGTAGTCATTGAAAACCTTAAGATCAAGTGGGTTCCTATAAATAATGGTTTAGGGATAAACATAATGTCCCTCAAACTAGTACAAAGATTGGGTTACATTGCAAAGGACATTCAACCATAGACATTCAGCATAAAGGCTTATGACAATGTTGAGAGGGAGTCTTATGGTACTATTTATTTTACAATAATTATTTGGTGTGTGTACCATCACACATTGTTACATATTTTAGATATTTGGTTTCCTTATAACATACTTATTGGTCATTCTTGGATTCATGAAGTACAAGGCATTCCATCCACCTTGCATCAATGCCTTATGTTTTCCCATAATGGGATCGAGGTCACTGTTCTTGTTGATCTATAGCCTTATTAGTATTCAAAACATTTAAGAGTTTTAATATCATAATTATAACTATTATACTAGTTTTGAATTAGTCAAAAATATGAACAAGGAAATAGTTTTACATCCACCAAAATCTAACTATATTAACTTTAGTGACATTGCTTCCACTTTGGCTGATCCATTTTCTATAACTCTTACAAAATAGGTTGTTATAAAACACATGGGCATTTTCACATATTGTCTTCATGATTCCTTTGATGTTGCTAAGTTGAAAAATTCTCCCAAAACATTTGGTAAACCCAAGCCTTCCAAAATTCCTAATAGACCTAACCTGATCTAGCAGTAGAAGAAAGAAATAAATAAACCATAGATGGTATTTGTACCTACTACTTTTCCAAAATAGGATTGAGAGGATTTCACTGAAGGAGATTGGTTATATTATGATTGAATTGTTGATTATTTTCAAAATCCAAATTATCCTATCCCTAATCGAATCATGGATAATTTTAATTATATATGAAAAGGCATTGGCCCATAAGTACAAGGAATCCTAAAATATTTATCAGTTGGTGTACCTAATTTGAATCATAGTTTTGGATTTATACCACCAAGGGGTAACCTCATGACTTTAAATAGTAATTATTCTAAATCAACTAGCGATGAGACTCCTAGTAGCGATGTAACATCCCCTTATAGACATTTCAATGAGCTTGATGGCATGGATTTATTTAATTTAAATTCTATTGTGACCATAATACCTCATTATTCCCTATCCTTCATCATCCCAAACTCATTGATTGGGACCAATGAAATTCATTCAAATGCCTTCATGATCTAGAATGAAGAATTAATTATAGAGTATATGGGCTGAAGAGATGGATTTCCCATTGGTGATCATAAACAAGTATATGATTTTTATTTGTATCCTTTTACCTACTTTGGAGAGCAGACAAACTTTCTTGGTCATGAATAACATAAAACATTCAGATCTTTGGGTGAAAAACTCTTTGAGGCACTCAATGGTCAAGGAAAAAGTAAAGAAAAAGATAATCCCTTGAATGAAAAACTATTTTAGGTGCTCTTGGATGGGAAATTTTTCTCATCCCAAAAGGATGCCCAATGAGATCACATTATATCCATTATTGAAGCACAGCTAGAGCACATTATATTGATTTTGATGGATTTCATTGATATTTTACTTGGGCATATTCAAACATGCCAAGCTTAAACCTTCACTTGGTTGTACATCAACTTGTTTTCATCCAGATGCCAAACCAGTCAAAGAAAAATTGAGGAATATTAATCCATGCATTACTCTATTGGTAAAAGTAAAATTGGAGAACAAACTTCATTAAACCACTTGACAATTTTGAAGGGATATCAAACATATTTATAGTTATTAAAAATCCATAGGGTATACATATTTGTACTAACTTTAGATTTATCAACAAAGTATGCCCCAAAGATGATTTTACTCTACCTGACATTGACATGATTATCAATTATAATATTGGGTATGAGATTCTATCCCTCATAGTAGATTTTATGGATACAATCAAATCAAGATATCCTAAAAAGATCAACACAAGAATACATTCACCACAATATGGGGAATATTCTGCTATCAAGTCATGCTATTTGACTTGAAGAATGTTGGATCCACTTATTATCATGTCATGACTATCGTATTCCATGACTTGATACATGATATTGTTGAATACTATGTTGATTACATCCTATTTAAATCTATAACATGTGATGGACATCTTAATGTTCTATGAAGAATCTTTGAGAGATTTCATGAATATAAAGTTTGTCTAAATTCTAAAAAGTATGTCTTTGACATCACTTCATGAAAAATGATAGGTTTTATTGTATCAAAAATAAGGATCAAAGTTGACCCTACTAATGTTAAATCCACTATTTAAATGCCTCCACCTTCAACTATTAAACAACTCTAAAGCTTGAAAGGAAATATTCAATCTATCCACTTGTTTATTTCAAAATTGACAGATAAGTGCCACCCGTTTACACATATCTAGAATAAAGGGGTCAATTTTTAATGGGATGAATAATTTCAATTAAAATTTGAGAATCTCATAACATATTTATCCAACCAACCCATTTTGAGACCGCCAACACTTGGACAACCATTGCTTCTTTACATTTCAATGACTAAACATACAATGGGGGCACTTTTGGCCCAACATGATGATCAAAGTAAGGAACGTGCAGTATATTATTTAAGATGCACATTGGTGTACTATTAAGACACTTATAAACTATTGTTAAGGAATTTTTATCTATGGTGTTTTCTTCCAAAAAATTATGACATTATATGTTGAACAATAAAATAATTTTTATTGCTAAAATTGATCCTCTCAAATTTTTATTATCCAAAGCATCTCTCACACATCACATGGCCAAATGGGTCATGCTCTTAAATGAGTTTTATGTTGAGTATAAAAACCAAAAATCTATTAAGGGTTAATTTATTATTAATCAACTTGCATAGGCCCCTATTGTAGAAACTCAACCACTCAGATTCAACTTTTTAGATGATTCTATTATGATAATGGAAGAAGTGTAACATGAACCAGAATAATGGAGACTAAAATTTGATGGTTCATTCATATCTCATGGATCTAGAACTGAAATTATATTATTTACATTGTAAGGGGATTTGATTTCTAAAGCATTTCATATCAATTTTCATTGTACCAACAATATGAATGAGTATGAAATACTTGTTGTAGGACTTCATCTTATAGTTTAGTGTGATATCCATCATTTAATGGTCTATGGTGATTCCTAATTGATTATTAATCAAACCAAAAATTAGTAACAAACTATAGATGACAAGCTTGTACCTAAAAATAATATTATGGATAATCTCAAAGCACATTTTAAATCTCTACAATTTGAACAAGTGCCAAGATGTAACAATAGATATATTGACGCAATAGAAATAATTGGGTCCATGGTATAGATTGAAATTAGTGCTCAAGAGTGTTAGTTTCTCATTTAAAATATTTTATAGCCTACTCATGTCTTTCTAGATTTAGAAAGAGTATGCACCATTGATGTTCCCAATCCCCCACCTGAACTACCTTGGTGTTAAGACTTTTATAATTATTTCCATGATAATATTTTTCCACCTAACCTTTCCAATAATCATTAAAAACATTTCCTTCACTACATATCCACTTATACCCTCCTTGTAAACATGCTTTATCATAAAGGTTGTGATATTATGTTACTTTGTTACTTATCTTTGGGAGAATCCAAGTTAGCACTTAAGTTCATGAAGGATTGTGTGGGGCCTAGACCAATGATGTAGTTTTAGCTAAAAAGATCCTTGGAATAGTTTATTATTGGCCCAAAATGGAGATAGATGCTTGTAATGATGTGAGGAAGTGTGTTCCTTGTCAACAATATAGAAATTTGATACATTCACCTTCCTTACCACTAAAAATGATCACTACACCACGACTATTTTCTAATTGGGGCCTTGATCTCATCAAGAAAATAAACCCAACATATTCATATGGCCATAAGAATATTTTAACTACTAATGAATATTTTACTAAGTGGATCAAGGCCATTCCTCTCACTTACATCACTGGTAAGTAGATTGCCAAGTTTATACATTACCATATCATCTATCGATATGGCATCCTAGACCAAATTATATTTGATAATGATGAATCATTTGTAAATAGAGATGTTAAATAACTTGGTGCAAAATTAAAATAAAGCACAAGAAGTCCACACCATATAATCCATAAAGTAACAAAAAAATCAAGACATCAAACAAAACCATTGTGGCCATTCTTCAGAAGATGATCAATGACACTGGCTATAATTGGCACATATAAATTTTCATGAACTTTTGGATTATTGCATTAGTCATCAAACCCACATAAGAGCCACTCCATACTCCTTTGTTTATGGCACAAAATAAATTATGCCATTTGAGATCAAGTTACCTTCATTGAGGGTATATTTGGATAATATTGGAGATGACAAAGATGACAGAGTCTCTAGGTTGTAAGAATTATAACTTATTTATGGTAAGCATTTAAATACCCTAGAAAACTTGAAAACTTATCAAAATAGATTATAGAAAAGCTACAACAAGAACATTATCTATCAACAGTTTGAGATTGGTGATTTGGTCTTGAAAGAGAACCAAAATAACATAAATGTTGAATGAAAGAAAAAGGGTAAGTTTCAACCTAATTATCTTGGACCTTATGTTATGACAAAAAATTATGGATTAGGGGTATAAAAAATAGGTACTCTAGGTGGCAAAGAACTTCTATATCCCATGAACATTATGCATCTCAAGTGGTTCTACACTTGATATCCATTTGAACCATTGTCTACAAGACCCCTTAATTGGGAGTAACTTGTGTTGAAGTTATTTTATCCTACCATTATATCCAAAACCATCCAATCTTGGACCATATTGGTTTTAACCTACCCTGGACTATTCTTTTGAGAACCATATTATTTTTACAATTATAGACATTTAAATGTTTGGACTATTGGCACTCTAGACTATTTATATTCTATCTTGACTCATTTTATACTACCCTAGATTGTCCTCTTTTGGACCTTATTCATTCTAAACCATTCTATTTAAAACCAAATTCTTTTCAGATTTTAGGCTGTTATAACCTAGACATCATTCATCCCTTGACCAATTATGATCCTAATTATGAATCATAGCCATTCAAAACACATTCAACACTATTTCTACAAAGTAGTTCAACATGGACAATATTTTATAGCTCCTTTTTACAAATAAGGGAACACAGATACATCTTTAGCTTAGAATTTTTTCCTACTAGATGGTTTTTTAGAGTTATCTCATATTACATAATATTTTATTATTATTTTTTGCTATTTGGTATGCATTATTAATTTGACATGACTTCACTCTCACTAATTTACAAGCATAGACCATTACAACTAGTTTAGCTATTGCTTGAATTCTTACCTATGGGTATGAATCTCCTTAGCTAGGTAGTTCCCCTAGACATTTTGTTAATATTTAATTTCTATTGCTTATCCCCAAAAACACAAAAAAATAGAAAATGATTGAAAAAACAACCAAAAATATTGTTTTACATTTTTGTATATTTTGAATCTCCATGCTCTTGCCATTTTACAAGCACTGATTTGAATGATCTCTCCATTTTACAATCCCATCTTCCTTTTTCCTCTACAACATCAATCATATTTTCTTGTTATCACTTTTATTATATCCCATATCTTGTGAGAGCTACATTTGGCTTGAAGTTTATGTTTGATCTAGTCTCCATGGAACTATGTAAGAAATGTCCACTTGTCTTGTACATCTAGAGTTAGCTCAAAAAACCCCTTCATTTTCTTCTTCTTCTCCTATTTTTATTCTACATTGTTTCCCTATCACTTGGAGGAAAATTTGTGTCATTTTTTCTTGTTATGATATTGTAAAAAGTAACCCCTCTACTACACATGCCTAAATAATTATTTTCAAACTACACTAACATTATGACTAACTTTTATTCACATGTGTTTATTTGATTTTCAATGGTGTTTTCTTTCCCCTTCATTTATTTATTTATCTTTGTTGTTTATTATTGTTTATTCTTGGTCTTTTATGTTCTTATTTTGTCTTGTTATTTTATTTTCTAAGTACACCTTAATAGTACACATGGATCTTGATTATCCATATCTCATTTTCATGTTGTTTATTTATTTGTTATTTTTTGGGTTTCACACATTCTTATTCTTACTTAAATCCTAATTGTTCATATGTAGTTTAAGTTAGGTTACATTTATGTTTTATTTTTCTTTCATGTTGTTTATTATTTTTTAAATGTAAATAGTTATAACTCTAGCCTTGCTAGCTCAAATCATTATCCTTAGTTATAAATATTCACATTTGAACTAACTTAGCACAATTGAAATCTAATGTCATTTTAAGTTAATCATACTTATGATGCATAATTTAATTTTATTATAGTAAGCACTATGTGCTTTGGATCAAAATCTAAAAATCAATGCAACTATGAAGATCAACTCTCAAGTGCACCAATGAAACTAGGTACCAATGTCTTATCTCATACTTGTATCTATGTAAGACATGCATCTCTTGGCATACATTATGAGTATAATCAAATAATTGTCCATTTTTTTATCCCTCATTCCATTTTATCCACTCCTAGGTGAACTACATTGGCTTGAGGTCCATTTGGAATATATATTCAACACTTGGATACACGACATATCTTAGGTTAGCATAGCCATATTTAGTCTTCTATTCATCTCTTTCATCACTTTTTGTATCTTTGTATGCGTAGTTTCTTATGACTTATTCAATTATTAGACCATCACCTCTACATTTGTACCTACTCATGTTTAATATATGAAATAGGTTATCTCCTTGAGCTATGCTTGTTAATTTTACCTAATGGGGCACAACATTTGAACTAGTCAAAAATCTAAATCAACCCTATGGGGGCATAATTAATTATTAATGATCAAAATTTGGCTTACTAGGGCCAAATTGCTTTATCAACCAATCAAATCTAATCTACTAGGGCACATTATTATTTTATTTCTCTAAAGCAAAATTCTCTTATTTCTTCTAATTCCAAGCTCTGCAAACTTTTTCCCTTATTTTGACAATAGTTTAGTGTGTAATTTATCTCTAAATTGATCAGTTCCTAAGCATGTATCTTGCACCCTAGCTTTGAGTGTGATTAAAGTGTGTCAATTATATTTTTGGATTTTATCCTTCCCCTTCCCCCAATTATTAGGGCTCATTATATTCTAATTATATTTTGATCATTGAAAATCAATGTGTGCTAGTATTAGCTCAGATGATCTATTCTAAAAATTGAGTTCTAGATAAGTTTGACTATTGTCAATAGGGTCCCAAGATCTATTTTCTAACTAGATAATAACACTCCACTTGGATAGTAGTGACATATCTATATAGTGTCCTCAAAGTGGTGCTAGTGTTCTCTTTACAAGACTATTCCTATTTCTGGGATCACATACAATTTTTAGGTACACACAAAATTGATAACTTTATGTTGTGCCCCAAAAACATAATTTAATAAACAAATCCTAATCCTCTTTACAAGTATGGTAGGATAAATAAATGTGTATTAATTATTAGGATAAGTTGGACATCCTCAACAACTTGTTATGAAGAGAGTTTACTACATACCAATATTTTGAGGAGGGATCGAGCCTGATATAACTCTCCCATATAGTGTTTAGTGTAAGTTCAAGTAAATTCTAGAATGAGAGTTGTTTTGAATGCCTTGAATGTGGTTAAGATTTTAAATATTTGAAATCTAGGCTTAGGGCTATTGTAGATGGTAGTATGCATAATTAGGGTAGAATAGGGATTAAATACCTTGATTTTACTCAAAATAATCTTTTTTTAATAGGCTTTTTCATCCCTTTTCAATCTAGTGCTTAAAGGTCAAATAGACTTTTATTTATAGAGACCTATAGCTTGTGTGAATAATAAAATTTACTTAGGCTTACCTTAAGAGGGGAAAACTTTTTAAAAAGTATATGTTTAGGAGAGTTAGGGTAAAAGATAGTAGCACCCAGTTAGGGACACTAGCACGATGTGGATCTAGTGTTCTAAATGTGGCACTAATGTTCACCTGGTAGATTATTGGGAAAACTAGGTTGGGATCTAGGAAAGTTGTCCTAGGATTGTGTTTGAGCTGATTGTAGATGTATGTGGTTTGCATAATGAATGGAAAAGTGTGTCTAAGGCTCTAGTATAGTTTTAGGGATAAAATAGGAATATAATAACTCAATAAATACTCTTAGCATCTAAATACCTCTTTTAGGTGATTACATTTGCCCCCCTTTATACTAGAAATGCAATAGAGTGAAATGACTAGTATAAAATAAAAAATAAGTATACCTGGATGTACCTTGAAAATGAATCCTATGTAATTGAGTCTGAGTATGTGAATCTGGGTCTGCATATGTGAAACATGATAAAAAAATAATGACCTATAATGAAACCTTCAAAATTTAGTCCTTAAGAGATGATCAAAATAAAAATACTACGCTAGAATAAATTAACTGAATAAATATGAGTAAAGATAGAGGAAAGGAATGAATACACCTTGTCGGGTATGTAAACCAATGCATGAACCTACTGACAACCTCTTTGTGTGAGTGTACATAGTGATCATATCATTAAATATCTTGGAATGAGTTAATATCTTGCTCAATCCTCCTATGGGTGGCTCAAGAACACAATTTGGTTTTGAATTCATCATTTCCCACCCTTACATAGTGGATCCTAATATTTGAATAGATTAGATAAGAATGTGTGTCTAACCCTCTCATGTGGGTGGCTCAAGAACTCAAGTAGGCTATGAATCCATAATTACCTACTCATGTGAAATAGATGCATCTAAAACTAAACTTTTCAAAGTGTTGAATGCATCTAACCAGGAAAATCTAACTGTGTATGTTAACTTCATAACCATTCAAGGATATTAGGTGGTTCTAGGCCACTCAAGAATGACAACCATTACACATGGAGTAAGTCATGAATCTGGTGATAGTCTTGAATATGATATCAAGTGTACACACCATTGAAATTAACATGGAGTTTACCATTTCATCTTATCAACTTATGTGTAGTTGAGGATATGGAAACTATGTGCCATGCACATGCCCTAAATTTGGTATTTGAGTATATTGAATATGAAGTGAGTATGTAATAATTGAATCTATGCAATTTAAATGAATGTGAGAATGATTAGGTAATGCACGATGCCCCAAAATCTGAGTAACTGGTATGAATCTAAGTTGAAATGAGTATATTTGAGCCATGGTTTTTTCAGTGGTGAATCTTTGTTAATTCATGAATATTTTGTTTTTTGAAATATTGATTTGGATATATTTTATGACATAAAAAGAGCACTAGGTTGATAAATTTCTTGGGTTGTACATATTATTTAGAGGTCATCTCGTATACCATTGACAACTATTTCCATAATTTTGACTATAAATTACAATGTCATTGAAGGATATTCTACACTATTTTTACAACATATATTATGTACCACATACAACATTTATTAATCTAAAATATTTCATAGATGATTGAGATCATAAATTCAACCCATCCTCAAAATACTACATGGACTCTATGTAAGGTCAATGATAACAGGCTGTAGATAATAAATAGAACCTGAAGGCATCCATAACATCTAGGCACCATCCAAAGGGTTTGGATGGTGTTTAGATATATTTACCAACATCCAAAGTGCTTAAATGCTTCATATTGTGTCAAGATAAACTATACAACATCTATAGGATCTATATGCCATCCATTAGGCTTAAATGTTTACCACACAACTTAGATGATATCCACAGGTTTTAGAGACTATCCATAGACTCTAGATAGTGAATAGATAACCTATATGGTGTTTACATGGTCTAGATACTATCTATATAGTCTGGATAGCAACTAGATAGATTGGATGATGTCTACAGGTTCTAGACAATGTTCATATATTTTAAATAGTGAATAAATATCTTAGACAGTGTCCACAAGGTTTAGAAACTATTCATAGAGTTTGGATGGTGACTAGACAACCTAGATAGTATCCATAGGATTTATAAACTATTTATAGACTATATATAATGACTAGATAGATTATATGATTTCCATAAAGTTTATATGCCATCCACATAGTTTGGATGGTGACTAAATACCGTAGACAATGTCCAAAAGCTTTGGATTCCACTTAAATAATTTGGATGATGACCAAATAGATTAGATGACATCTACAGGGTTTAGATGCCATCCACAAGTTTTTTGTAGTGACCAGGTAAAATGGCTAACATCCATGGGGATTGGGATACATTTAAAAGTGTTGGTCAACAACTTGAATTACTTATCATCTATAGGAACTCTAACCAGTGGCCACATAGAAAGGATGATTGAATGCATAGTGTCAAAGTGGTAGGCTGCATCTTATCCAATAAAAAAAGACTGCAAGTTCATGTAGTGTTAAAGCTAATAAATCAAGCCAATTATCAATGACAAAGAGCATATTAAATTATTTTTGGCATCCAACAAGAATAGCTAAGAAAATTCAACCTACTCCCACATAAAATATAGGTACTAAATGATTTTTAGAATTTATTTATTTATTTATAATTATTATTATTTAACATTTGAAGGATAATAGAAAAATATTTATACATGTAGATCCCTTCACTAAGTGTGGTTTTCCAAATGAAATATTTAATCAAAATATTATTTCACCATTTGAAGATATTGATGATGACATTTCATCACTTGAATACATACCTAAATATGACATGGATATGGTGAATGACAACCCAAATGATATGATACAAACATTAAAAGAAACTTCTACATCTCATAAAACAACTTCTATTTCAAATAAAAATCCATAATTTCTACCAATGAATCAGAGAATTGAGGACATTGTAGATGATGAGATCAATACAACAAATCAAATTACTCAAAAATATGTGCAAAGAAAGAGAAGCAAATGGACAATTGGAAAGACTTTTATGTTTAGTTGGGAAACATAATTTATTTTCATTGAACTAGTGGAGCTATAAAATAGTTTTGATACCCCAAATGAATGTAAATGTAGAATATGTTCTTAGAAATTAGGATGGACCATAGAGTGCAACTTAAGCTGGACATAATCGAGAAACATTGTGCAAAGTTTATGTCCATTAAAATAGATGGAAAAATTCAAAAGACTCATAGATGGAAAGATGTCATTAAATGCATGTATGTTAGATATGTAGTAGAGTATGAAAAAATTTAGAAACATAGGCAACATCTTGTTGATAAAGGAGGAACAATTACAACTCAAATAGGAAATGTTATTTAGTCAAATCAACATGCAAAAAATATACAATTCTCAATGATCTATCATATTATCAAAAATGGTAGACTTATATCTCACTAGTTAGATTATAAAACTTTGTTTCAACATAATGGAATTCATAATGTTCCACAATCACAATGGTCAGGTGGCAGTATTTGGGACATGGCAAAATATCTTGCAATGATTGAGAAGGAATATTTTAAAGAAGTTTAAAATGCATCCTTTATATCAATGTCCATTGATGAGGTCACAACAATTGAAAACACAACATGGGTTTGTATCCATGTTTACATTTTTTAGACTAATTTAAGGACACATCATTTATTATCTATATACAAAATGGTTGAAAATTATAATGAAAAAAACCTTTCCAAGTTAGTTATTTTTAATTTAAATAATATTGATGGGATGGATGATAATGTTATAGCTACAGGCCTGGTATGTCTTGGAGATGATGGTACAACAGTAATGCAATGGGAAAAAATAGTTTTTGTGTTCGAATATATACAAAAATTTCCCCATATATTATTTCAGTTCATTTCATGGCCCATAAAATGAATCTTGTATACAAAATTGAAAGTACATTGAAAAATGTTGCAAAAGTGGTGGAACATATCCATGATTTACACACTTATATGTTAAGAAGTATTAAAAGGTTTTTAGAATTTAAAAAAAATTATAATTGGGGTTACTAATGGTAAAAATCATCTAAAAGATAATGATACAAGATGGATTTACATGTCTGAGCTTGCATGCATATTTTTTGAAGAATATCCATCGCTGACAAGTTTTATGTTTAAATATCATATGGAAGTCGACAAGGCAAAGGATCTATTATACCATTTAATAGAATTGGAAACTCTTTTGACACTATGTCGTATTCTCCCAATATTTAATGAAATTATTTTTTTGATGAAACATGCTCTAAGGAGATCGATATATATTGTAGACTTCATACATTTGGGAACACATGTTTGTTGATCTCTTGATGTCCTATACTTAGGATAAAATAGTTTTAAGCTTCCTATTTTTTTTAGTTGGAAAACTTTAACATATATTAAATATCTAAAATTCTATTTGAAATTAAATATTCATCATCATTTTTGTATCTTCATGAATGGAAAGGAAATACCACTACACAAATTCCAAAAATAATTTGATTATATAGGATCATAAATTGAAGAAGTCTCTATAACACGCATTCTTTATAAAACTATGAAAATGGAAACATAGATAAAATTGAGAAAGATAAAGGATAATTTTATTACAAAAATTGGATAATGGTTTCAAAGGGATGAGTTTCTTAAAGCTATGGCAGTGGTGAATCCCATATTTTGGAGAGCTGAGGATGGTAAAGAGCAAATCAGTAATTTATTTCTTAGATATATGGGTAGTCTTATTAAACCTTTTTTGAAGTCTATAGATATCAATGGAGTTGAAATTATATTTATTTAAATTTTTTTATTGAGAACATAGTCTACTCATTTTGGATTGATAATGATTGATCAATACAAGTGTCTAAAGGAGCCAACTAAAAGTGGTGCTATTACAAAGCTTTGGAAAAACATGTATCCCATTACCATCCTGTAGGAATATATAAGCAAATAATTTTTATTGTATTTTTGATTTTGGGTTCTGTAGAAGATGAAAGAGTCTTTGGTGCATTATATTTTATTAAATCAAAACTCCATAACAAATTAGACATAAATATAGACACATTTTTGAGATTGTATGTTTCACATTATCCTGTGGATTTATTTCCTTATGATAAAGAACTTCAAATTTGGAATTATCTTAGTCAAATAAGAGGATTTACCAATACAACAAAGGACACAACTAATCTAGATATTGAAACTCTATATACATAGAATACAATACATACAAAAAATAATCATGAATAAAGTGCTACTCAAGAACTATTTTAACTACTTGAATATTAGTATGTAAGTTTCAAATTTCAATTTTGTAATTAATTTTTATATTATTATTTGTATTAGAAATCATGGAAAATTTTTTATTATGTAAATTTCAAGAATTCATAAATTACATTATTTTATTATTTTAAAATAGTTGTGTTGTATTGCAATTGTTTAAAATTCAAACTTTGTTAAATAATATATTCAGGTTATATATACACAAAATATTTATTTCACAACATGAATTTATTATTTCATCATTTCATTTGGTTTTCAATATTACACACCAATGAATTATGATATTATCACTATACATATCAAGTAGCAAATATATGAAATTAACGAATAAAGACTTATATTTAAACTTTAAAACTTTAATTTACAATATAATTTTTATAGTTTCAACATAACATATATAGAAATGAATAGAATAAATATGTAATGGATAAAATTCAAAAAATAAAATAAAAATAGAGACTTGTATTTAATCTTGCAAACTTTAATTTACAATATAAAATTTCTAGTTTCAACATTACATATATAAATATGCACAGAATAAACTTGTCATGGATAAAATGCCCAAAATAAATAGAAATAGAGACTTATGTTTAATCTTGTAAACTTTATTTTAAATAATAAACTTCTTTGTTTCAATGTAACATATATAAAAATGCATAAAATAAACTTGTTATGGACAAAATAGATGAAATAAAATTGAAACAAAGATTTATATTTAAATTTGCAAAAATTAATTTATAATATTAAATTTCAAAGTTTTGAGTTCCAACATAACATATATAAAAACATCAATTGTAAATTCCCTTACCCATTGTCATTCAATAGAGATACATGTATTGAATAGATATCATTCCACATGATTTCTAGTTTGTTTTTTATATGTGGATGTTACTGCCCTACCTTCCCCCTTAAATTCTAATGTAAAGCACCTTATCTAACAAGATCCTTGGCTACAACATTAATATTTTCAACTATTGATCTTTTTCATGTGGAACATCTCCTTTTAGTAGGATAGAGGGATCCACATTTATTTTCTCCTTCAGAATAACATCTAGATCCATTCTTTACTTTTTGATTATCCTCCTCAGTGTGATATTTTGTTTGTTGACTAGCACAAGCTTTTCTTTAAATGTAATTACTGAATTTAAGATTTTTCACACCTTTTCTAGATGAATATTCAATACTTGTGCTTCATTCTTGAGGCTATTATATTTTTATTGCAGTTTGGAACATAAAGTTGGTCAAATAAAAATTATGATAAAAATATATAAATAAGTAATTATTTACCAAATCCTTATCGCTCTATACATTGGCAAGGTAGTGAAGGTTTTGGTCTCTTGCCCATTTTTATAATAAGCATGTGCCTTTACATTCAAGTTTTCCAATCTATTAATCATAACATCTAAACTATTATCATTATAGGGATTTCCATAGAAATGGATCCTAATTAAACTTGATTCACTAACACATCAATTTTAAAGTGGTCATTTTGAATGAAAGAATATTACGAATACCTTTGAGAATGGTTATGATAGCACTCATTAGTTTCCTTTACCAAAGCCTTTCCCCAAATCTCCCAATATTTAAAAACTTTCAAATTATTCTATACAATGTCATAAAACAAAGCAAAAACATTATCTATAAAAATATTATTCAATGGAAAGGATGTCAACTCATTAAGATATTGCTCCTCATCGTTGTGTGGTTCAGGCGGTGAACTAGAAGAACCACATTGAACTATGTTTTGAGATCCTAGACATGAGATCCCTAAATAATATTATGTGCAAAAAAATAATCTATAGGTATATAATTCATATTGTCAATGAAAGTATCATCAAGATGAATGTTATGAAAAAGTGTCATGGAACCTATTGCACTAAATAATCTACCCATATAAAAATTGGGGAACTCTAAGGTTAATATATGCATTATTCCCTTGATACCTATTGGCATTAGTTTATTCTTCCCCTAGTCTATCAATCAAGGTGGTGGGGGGGGGGGGGGGGGGGGGGGGGGCAGGGGGGCGGGAGGGAAGGTGGCATATTAATTATCACTAACCATTTCCCTACAATACAAAATGGCATCACTAATCAATAAATAAACTTCATCAAAATTTAACCTAAGTTAACTTGAAGGTTACAGACAATAGACTTAGTATCCATACTCTAAGTTACTGATATACTTTATTATGGTGGACGTGTTGTAAGAAAAGTTGAAGATTCAATTTCAATCAAACATTCAGATTCTCATACAATCAAAAATTCAATTTAACATATTAAATTTCATGTAACATAAAAATAACATAACTACAAACATGAAGTTAAATACCTTACATGGGAGGGAAATGTTGCACAGGTTGATGGGTAATGTTTCCAATGTCAGATGCCACTACAAAATAACATGGAACATGAATAATTTAAATTTTTTTATTATTACATCAAATTTCAATAAACTTTTGAAAATTTTAAACCTATATTTGAGGCTATAGATGTGCCTAAGGGATCTAGCCGATGTGGAGTAGTAGGCAAGACATATATCCACATATTTTTATGACTTATCAATGGTGTCATAACACCAAAATTTATGTCATTATATCTATCAAACTAAGAATCCTTGAAGCCTTTGATAGGATGGTATTATTTTAGTGTAGTTTCTCTTCTAGATTGATAAATATATTCTCTTTTCTATTACAAGGAAACATACATAATTAATTTGAACTATAACAAGGTAATAACATGATAATTTATTGACTTATAAGTACACTTAAAACATACCTCTAGCTCTGCATGGGCCAGAAAATTAGATTTCATGTTTTCATGCAAAATTGTTGGAATATGTGTTCCCCTCAACTCATGGTACACCTCATAGTATAAACTCAATATATAATTATAAACCAAAATTTTGTAACTATCACTTTGAAAGGAAAAATCCAAATCATTTCTAATCTTGTTGGAAATGAATATGCACCAATCAAATTATCATCCTCCAAGAGAATGGACAATTCATGTTACAACCTAAAAGGGGATATCTATAGTCTTCCCTATAAAATAATCTTTTCTTAAAAAAATCAATGAGGGATTATAGATATGGGTTTATTATAATTTGAAATGAAAGACCCCTTATTAAATGATTAGGGGTGCCTGTAATGGAAGTAAAAAATTATTTTCAATCTGTAATTGAGGTATCTAATTTTGAATTACATGCATAAAACATTGATTATTAATTAATGAAAATAAGCTAAAGATTACCTATTGAGGTGCATGTATCTATAGCCAAGTGATTTTTGAGATAAATTTTATCATCATCAGAAAAAACAACTTTCATGGTCACTGCTTGACATTTTTGTGTGGCAGTCCTAGCAATCACTTGATATTAGAAGGAGTAGTGCTAGAAGTAATAGTCTAAGAGTTGAGGATAAAAGAAAACTCTCATGTAGAAGGTTTGTAATTAAAAATGAGAATGTTAAGTATATTTGTATCCATCTCATAGTGGCACATGTAAATAAGGCCTCTCAAACAACACCAGTTGCTGAAATCATTGTAATTGTTTTTATGTTCTAGAAGCCTTAATATTTTTGGGAACATAAGATTATGGTAGATAAATTTGTAAATAGGTATAGAAGATACGGGGTTAAAAGTCATTATGATTGAGAAATGAGAATAGAATATGATTATCATGGTACATGTCTAGAGGATGAGAGAGGTCTGGGTTATGTGTATGATAAAAATGAATAAATACAAGGGATGAGGGATATATAGGGCCTAATCAACCCCTCATATATCTTGAACATCTTTCATGCCCTCTAGAAAATGTATATGTGTTTTATATGTCATCCATGGGCTCTCGATGCTATCCACACCCTCTTAATGATGTTCACACCCTATTAATAATGTCCACACCCTATTAATGATGTCCACAAGCATAATATTCTATCCACCCCCTCTAGATGGTGTCCACTAGGTTTGGATGTTGTCCACATATTCTATATGTCATCCACACACTTTATACAATGTCCATGAGCTCTAGACATTGTCCACACATTATGGATGCCATAAACAACATTTAGATGGCATCTAAAGCTTGTAGATGGCATCCACACCCTCTAAACACCATCTATGGGCTCTAGACACTATCCATAGACTTTAAACACTATCTATGGTCTGTAAATAGCATCCATACACTCTAGAATCTAGATGTCATCCACACACTCTGGATGTCATCCATAGGATATAGATGGTGTTTAGAACCTGTGAAAACCATTTTGAGGGTTTGGATGGAGTCTAGATCCTATGGACAACATTTATAACCCATGGATGGCATCCATAGGGCATGAATGATGTCTATAGGGTATGCACATCATAAAATGGGAATGGACATCATTCAGAGCATGTGAACACCATATAAAGCTGATAGAGAATGTCCATTGGAATTAGACATTCTCTAGACTATAGAGTCCAAAAGATGGTACCTACGATTTGCCTTCCTAATGAACCTACTTTCCATTCAATTCACCTTAATTTCAAAACTAAATTTTCAATATTCACCAAAACATTACATAGGTATTTTTCCTAGGGGCCCTTAAAAATAATCACTATCTAAGCAAAACCTGAACATAACTATCAAATTTGTTATTATATCTATGTAAATTTATATTGTGCTTGGTGTATTAGTCTGATGGTTTAAAATATGGATGATCTAAATTGTTGTTGAGTCTCCATTTTTTCCTATGTCTGTCTTGTTTTTTATTTCTAAAACTAAGCATTTCTGCTGAAATTTATCTGTGAATATCAAAGTAGGAGCCTAATATCTATGAAAACCCATATGAATTGCACATATTTTAAGGGTAGTTATGAAACATGTGTAAGAACTATATTCAAAAGAAGTAGCTCTAAAAAATGTGTTGGCCAAAGCATATGCATGATACTCCAATACAATATATAAACATAACATTGAAATGTAAATTAATCTGATCATAAGTAGGTAGTTTAAGATGTATGTTGTAATCTAGTATTGCACAAGGGTGTTAAGATTGATGTAATTAATGTACAATAGTAAATATGAGTAACTACTTATGGGGATGGATCATGATGTCCATCATGGCACCCAAGTAAGAAGGGTAGATCCATGAGGTCCCTCATGGCATTCAAAACTAGTATGTGTGTAACAAGCACCTACATGTATTATGGTGAATAACCATACAAATAAGACTACATAAAAACACATGAGGCACACAAAAGTAGGCCAAAAAGCCACAATACAAGGGACATGGACACATTTCATTAAATATGAAAATGAATACATACAAGGACATGGTCAAATGTCTACATATGCAAGCAACAAACAATTTGGATTACAACCACATATAAGGACATGTTCAAATTTTTTCATATACAAGAAAGAAGGAACACACAGGGGACATGGGCACATATCCAAGGAATAAAAATAGATAAATGGTATAAATCCAAATAACAATGACATATTCAAATGCCCTCAAAGATGGAAGAAACATAGGAAACACAATTAAGTCTAATCTAGGAAAACTAGAAATGAAAGAATGTATAACTTTGTAGTACAAATCCATGTAAATGTTAAGATATACATATGTTGAGTCTAACTAGTGATAGTCGGAAAAAAAATCTAAGAAATGAGTAGCAAAGATCAATATCAAGATGTATCAATGCGTAAACTAGAATGTATAGAATGTAAGGATAAAACTTGGTAGTATTAATTGTATATGAGATGCCCCTAAGTGGGTGGATGTATCAAATGTATAAACCTAGATAAATGTATATGACCCCAATGGGCAGATGATAATAATTCTAAATCAGTATGATGGACTGGGTACCTATATGTAATTTGGAAGCACTCAACAAGAACAAGTGAATCATATGTGTAAGATAAAAATGACTAAACCACGATAACTAGCAATATAAAATATCTAGTAAGTAGTACAAATGTAAACATAGAAATTCATATAATCTATAAATTTTTTAGTTTTCAAAATATTTTAAATGTTTTTTGTTTTGACATGTAATATTATTTTTGTGTTTCCTAGATATAAGATATGTAAAAGAATATGAAAACAAACTATGTAAAAGGATCGAGAGAGAGAATAAAGTATGTACAAGGGTAAGAACCATACTAACCAATTATTCTCATGCAAGACTCTCTATCACTATGCCTTGTGTCAAAAATAGGAATGATAATCTCTCATGGAATTTGATTTCTATACTATAGTTGAATGTTGTTGCAGTAAGAATCTAAGTATTGTTCCTCACTAGAATCATAATAACGTAGAGTGTTATATGAAATTACTTTATGCTATGGAGTTGAACTTTATGAATTGTGTTTCAAAATATTGATTGATATTTTTCCCTTTGAAACTATTCTTATTGTATACATATGGTGTTGTGGGGGATCTTTTCCTAGAAAGCCTTGTTTTAAAATGTTTGTTGGCTGAGCATGATTTTGAATCTATAACTTAAGATCTTGATCTTTTTATTACATGTCCTATGTATCTAGATGTTTTGAATTGATAAACTATATTTGTGTCTAACGTGCCTTAGGATGTTGAATAAACCCCAAACCTTGTTGACCAATATTATCAACTGCTAGAATAGGAAAAGTGATGCATTGGGCCTATTTTCCTAAACCTTAACCATGATAGTCATATTTTTGTAGATAATTTTGACCAAACCCATACCATATTTAATGTTTAACCTTATTTTAAAGAGGTATATTTACTTGATTTATTTATTCTTGTTATAATATTTCTTTATCTGATTGTGTTTTTGAACCTTGTGTTGTTCTAAGTTATGCTTTGGTAGCCATTTTTGTATTGTTTATAAATTTGACCCTTTTTGAATTGGTAGATGTGTTATTATATGTTTTTTGGATGAATTTTATCTATTAGAGTCATATGCATCCATTATATATTATATTTTCCTTTTTAATGCTAAACATGAATCTATGTGGTGCCCATACATTCTATGATATACACAAAAATATTTAGATGTCCTCATTTGGTGTAGAGGAGGTAGGTTGATCAACTTAACTCTTTAATCATGTCCCTTACTATCCAACTCAAATTTTTATTTTATTTTTGAATGATTTTTTAATCACTAGTTATATATGTACTTTATTATGATTTATGATTTGGATATGTAACATTGTTTGCCACAAATTGACTAGGTGAAGATACATATACATTATTTACACAAGTGTGCCCTGAAGGCCTTTGTCTTGTAAATTTATTTTCAAACGTTATAATATTTTCATGTAATAGTTGATTATAATTTTGTAAGCCTCTAATTATCTTTCTCATACTAATAATTTTATCACATATAGTCTCACAAGTGCAAACCCTAACTATTTTTTATTGAACATGTAGGGACACACCCTCTAGGGAAGATGTATGAATAAGCTGAGTATGGGGAATAGTGACATTGGTATAGGCTACTTAATATCATGGAGGAGTGATAATATGGACATGGTTAGAGGGAAAGTATTTATCACCCTCATGGATGTGAGGAGGGGGAGACTCTTTTCTATGCATAAGGTATGACATTGAAACTTCAAACATAGTTGTTAGATTATGTGATAAATCCTCTATGTGTATGGGTTTGTTAATGAAATTATACATAGGATAAAAAAAATTCTATGATATATGAAATATATTTTAATTGATATAAAACATCATATATATACTCTGTGTGTGTGTGTGTGTGTGTGTGTGTGTGTGTGTGTGTGTGTGTGTGTGTGTGTGTGTGTGTGTGTGTGTGTGTGTGTGTGTGTGTCTGTGTGTGTGTGTGTGTGTGTGTGTGTGTATTTTGAGTTCATTCTGAATTAAATGGAACACAAAGGAAAATGAAAGTATTAAACTTTGAAACAAAAAGTGATTGATTTGTTCTATCATTATGATCATGATTATATGAATTAGAAGATATATGAATCTAAAATCTAAGTCCTGGAAAAAAATCTGAGTATAAATAGAAAATTATACAAACCTTAAGTGTTTTTAGGGTTAACATTATTTGAATTTAGGGTTTCTTTGCAATAGACTTAAATTATAATCGAATATATTTAAAACATAATATGAAATTTATTTAATTATCTAAGTTGTTTAAAAAAATTATAAAACTAGAATTATTCAACTCTAATTTATTTTTAAAAATTAGATTAATGCAATCTAGGGTTTGAAGCAATATTCAAAGTAGGCCAAGTTTACCTAATGATTTAACCTTTTAAGGTTTTAAAAGTGTAATTCCTATGTTTGGTTAAATGGATAATATGTCTAAATCATTTAAATAATATCAAATAATTAAACACTCATTTGTTATTAATTTCAACTAATTTTTATTTTTAAAAAATAGTAATAAATATGCATAAATATAGACTTATCTAGAAACTGACTATCATGGATGATTTGGGTTCTAAAAAATGAGTTATAGATAAGTCTAAGTGTTGTCAATAGGGTCTTAAGATCTATTTGATTATTGTATATTATCACCCCACCTAGATGTTAGGACCTTAGAATACAATTGATTACTTTTGTATAAGCAACTAAACATGGAATTTAACTAGAAGTAATAAGTAACTAGAAATCAAAAACAACAAAGAATAGGAGATACGAGAAACAACCAATCTTGTATTAAACTCTTCTAGAAGGAAATACAATGAAGAAATCTCTTTCTCCTCACACCTCAAAGATGTATAGTAATTCTCCCTCAAGAGTTCTCTCTCTCTCAATCAATTACAATCAACTCAATTACTTGAATTGATCCCCCTTGAGACAAACAACTCAATTGTTGTTGTACTACATGCTATGAGGATCTAACCCTGTTATATAGTACTAGGGTTCATGAGCCATGCATTCTCCACTATTAGATGCACCTCTTAATCAAAGGATCAAATCTGTCATACCTAAACTAGAAAAGCAAACTCAAGACTAATTTTAGTCTTTACATGCAAACTAATTATTCTCCAAAAATAGAATTTTGGAAACACACAAATTATCGATGTCAGTTGATGTCTATCTAGAGATGACTGATGTTGGCTGATGCATAATCGATGTCAGTAGATTTTGTTCGACTCCTAACTGATGTCAGTAGGTTCTGACTGATGTCAGTTATTGTGTAACCTAGCAACCTCTACATTTTCTCATCAGTGAAGCTTTTAGCTCCACAACTGAACAATCTCCCACTTGGAGATAAACAGCTGCACCTGTACCTATACAACAACATCCTCTAGCTTGTTTCTTCATCTTCAATTTCAATCTTCAAGACCAACAAGAGTTGAATGAAGATTCAACTTCTCCTTTGTTACTAGCTTTGTTAACATATATGTAGGGTTCTTATCCATATAAATCTTTTCTAGCTTCAACTGACCATCCTCCAATACCTATCTAATGAAGTGGTACCTAAGATGTATATGTTTGGTTCTTGAATGAAAGGCTGAATTCTTTGCCAAATGAATTGCACTTTGACTATCACTATACAATTTTCAACTCTCTTGCTCCTTTCCCAACTCTTCCATGAACTGAGTCATCCAAATCATTTCCTTGCTAGCCTCTATGACTGCAATATATTTTGCCTCTATAGTAGATAGGGTAACAACCTTTTACAACTTTGAAATCCAGCTAACCATCATTCCACTAACAGTGAACACATATCCTGTGGTGTTTCTCCTGCCATCTAAGTCACCTACCATATCTGAATCTACATACCCATGTAGAGAAGTGTTTGACCCTCCATAGCATAAATGCCTATTGCTGGTCCCTCTCATATATCTGAGAATCCATTGAACTACTTTCCAGTATTCCTTTCCTAGATTAGCCATAAACTTGATGATAACTCCCACTACTTGGGCAATATTAGGTCTAGTACATACCATCGCATACATCAAGCTCCCAACTACTGAAGCATATAGAACTCTACTCATGTACTCAACCTCATCATGTGATTTAGGACATTATTATTTGCTCAACTTGAAGTGTCCAGCCATAGATGTGCATACCGGTTTTGCATCCTACATATTAAACCTCTCCAACACCTTATTCACATAATCCTCTTAAGATAAAATCAAACTATGATTTTTCTTGTCTCTCTTAATACTCATGCCCAAGATTTTCTTTGCTGCTCCTAAATCCTTCATGGCAAATGTGTGAGCTAATTTTACCTTAAGCTCAGTAATTTCTTACATGTGTGAACCTACAACAAGAATATCATCTACATACACACAATGGTCATATTGACATTTACTAAAGCCATGCTTTGTCATAAACTTGTCAAACCTCAAATACCATTTTCTTAGAGCTTGCTCAGGACCATATAAGCTGGCCTTATGTCTCACTTGTCCATTCTCTCCATCCTTTGACCTCTAAACCCATTTGTTTTTTAGTGCTTTTTTTCTAGCTGGCAACTCAACCAAATCCCACATATGGTTCTCTTCCAAGGAATCAATTTCCTCATTCATGCCATGCTCCCACTATTTCCTAGATCCTACCTACATTGCCTCATCAAAAAAATTTGGTTCTCCACCATCAGTGAGCAAAAAGTAGTACAAAGAAGGGGAATAATGAATTTGAGGATTAACTATCCTTGCAAACCTCCTCATGGACATTTGAGACTCATTTACAGCTTGTTGTCTGCCCAAATTTTCTAACAGTGACTGATCTAGTCATCTCTCAGTCTACACTTGACCAATGTCAGTTCCACCTGATTGACTTTACCGACATCAGTTTCCATTTGATCGACATTAGTTTCCACCTGACTGATGTCAGTTTTTGTCTAACTGATGTTGGTCTCTATGTTTTCCTATGAGTGATGATTTTTACCAGTGAGCTCATTTTGGATCATAACCTGTTCCAAATAAAGATTTCCCTACCCACAATTATTCAGCCTCTTAAGCTGATCACTGTACATCACCTTCTCATTGAAAACCAAGGCTTTCCATTTCTTAAATGTGTCCAAAACATCAAATTTCCTCTTTATGCAATAAACCCATACCTTTCTTGTAGCATCATCAATGAAAGAAACATAATATTATGATCCTCCAATAGAAGCTACCTGAGTTGGTCCCCACACATCTGTGTGAACAAGCTCTAACTTGTGCTTCTTCTTTGTTGACCCAATTGTGAGAAACCTCACTTTCTTCTATTTCCTAAGAATATAATGCTCACAAAAATCTAGATCTATGCTTTTCAAATCTAAAAACTTACCGTTTAACTTAAGAACATGCATTCCCTTCTCACTCATGTGACCAAGTCTATAGTGCCACAACTTTGCATCTACATCTAAAGTAGATAAAATAGAAGAAGAATAATCAGTAATACAAGTAGATAGATAAAGTGTACCTACTTTCTTACCTCTGGCTAATACAAGTGTACCCTTGGAAACTTTCCAAGATTCAACTGTGAGAGTTATTGTGTAACCCTCATCACCCAACTTTCTTGCAGAAATTAGATTCCTCTTTAGGATGGGTACATGCATGACATCCTTTAACACCCATGTGTTGCCATTCTACAATTTTAGCTGCACTTTTCCTTTTCCAACAATTTGACAAGGCTCATCATCCCCTAAATAAACTTTTTCAAAGTCTCCATGGACATAATCATTGAAAAATTCTCTATTTGGGGTTGCATGGAAAGAAGCACCAGAATCTAAAACCCATGATTCTACTTGACTATCCAAAGAAAATATAAGAGCATCATGTGCAATAATACCTACATCTTTTGCTTCTTTATTACCTTCATGCTAGTTTTTTTTGTTATCCTTCAACCAAAAATCTCTCTTTGCATGCCCTTTCTTTCCACAATTCCAGCAGGTTATACTTCCATTTTTGGATTTGGATCTTCTTCCCATCTTTGACCTTGATTTCCCTTGCTTTCCCTTATCTCTTTGCCTTCCCCTGCTTTCAACACTTAAAGCATTACCTGATGTTTCCCCTGTGCTTTTCCTGTGAATTTTTTCATTCAAGATTACACTAACAACATCATCAACTTTCAAGATATTTGAAGTAGATGCAGTATTACTAACTGCCGTTACCAAACTATGCCAACTTTTAGATAAAGAGCATAAGATTAAGAGAGCCTTAATTTCATCATCAAAAACTATTTTGACTAAATTTAACTCATTTACTAGTGTATGGAAATCATTAAGATGATTAGATGAAGATCCACTTCCTGCATTTACAAATTAAATAATTGCTTCATAAGATATACCTTATTCAAAGCTGAGGGTTTTTCATATAAATTTTCCAAAGTATCCATTAGCTCTACCATTGTCTTTGCCTATGATAAGTTGGAAATCATAGATGATGCCAAGCTCAACCTTATAGATCTAAGAGCCTTTTGATCGAGAACATTCCATTCTTCATCTTTCATATCTATGGGATTACTTGAAACCCCACCCAATGGTAAGTATAGATATTTTTGATATAAATAATCTTTAATCTGCATCCTCCATAATTGATAATTCTTGCCATTGAATTTCTCCATTCTTAGTTTACTTTCTTCTGCCATTGCTTTAATCCCACTCAATCAGAAACCCCTGAGAGTGAATCTTATAATCAACAAACACTAACACACTTAATACCACTTGTTAGTGTATACACATAGCTCTGATACCAATTATTAGGACCTTAGAATACAATTGATTACTTTTGTATAAGCAACTAAACATGAAATTTAACCAGAAGTAATAAGTAACTAGAAATAAAAAACAACAAAGAATAGGAGATACGAGAAACAACCAATCTTGTATTAAAATCTTCCAGAAAGAAATACAATGAAGAAATCTCTTTCTCCTCACACCTTGAAGATGTACAATAATTCTCCCTCAAGAGTTCTCTCTCTCTCTCAATCAATTACAATCAACTCAATTACTTGAATTGATCCCCCTTGAGACAAACAACTCAATTGTTGTTGTACTACATGCTATGAGGATCTAACCCTATTATATAGTACTAGGGTTCATGAGCCATGCATTCTCCACCGTTAGATGCACCTCTTAATCAAAGGATCAAATTTGTCCTACCAAAAATAGAAAAGCTGACTCAAGACTAATTTTAGTCTTTACATGCAAACTAATTGTTCTCCAAAAATAGAATTCTAGAAATGCACAGATGACTGATGTCGATCGACGTCTATCTAGAGATGACTAATGTCAGCTGATGCATAACTGATGTCGGAAAATTCTAGTCAACTCCTAACTAATGTCAATAGGTTATGACTGATGTCGGTTATTGTGTAACCCAGCAACCTCTACATTTTCTAATTAGTGAAGTTTTTAGCTCCATAACTCAACACTAGATAGTAGTTTCATACTATTATAGTGTCCTCAAAGTGGTGTTAGTTTCCTCTTTATATGACTTTTCCTATTTTCTAGGAGCACCTATCCCTGTGATTTTAGGTCCTATTATTTCACACACAAAACCTAAAAATCTATGTTTTGCCTAGAAAAATTGATTTAGTGTGTAAAGCCTAATTCTCCTTACAAGTATGGCATGGTAAATAAATATGTCTTTGTTAGTAGGATAGGTTGGACATCCTCAACACCTCGCTATGAAGAGAGTTGTCAACATACCAATACTTTAAGGAGGGATCAATCCCAATGTAGTTCTCCCACCTAATGTTTGGTGTAAGTGCAACTAAATGATATAATGGTAGTGGTCTTGAATGACTTGAGTGTGCTTGAGATTTGAAAACTTTTAAATATGGGATTAGGAATGCTATAAATGGTAGTATGTCAAAGTAAGGAATAATTGGGATCAAATACTTTAATTTTCCCCAGCTTGTCTTTTGTTTAAATAGGCTTTTGCATTCCTTTTCCATCCAATTCTTAGTGGTCAAATAGACTTGTATTTATAGAAATAAGTAGCTTGTGTGAATGAGGAAATGTACTTATGCTGATATTAAAAGAGGCACACATTTGAAAAAGTATCCATTTAGGAGAGTTAGGGAAAAGGATAGTAACACCCAATTGGAAACAATAGTGACATGTAGTTGTAGTGTCCCAAATTTGGCACAAATGTCCACCTAGAAAACTACTAGGTAAACTAGATTGGAATCTAGGAAAGTTGTCATAGGACTGTGTTTGAACTCACTATAGATGTATGTGGTGTATACAATGGATAGAAAAGTGTTTCTAATTCTCTAGGATAGGTCTAGGGATAAGATAGGAATACGCTAGCTCAAGCAAGACTCCTAGCATCCAAATACCACTTTTAGGTGATTACACATGGATAATCTCTCTTGTTATTAATTTCTACATCTAATTGTATCATGATGGGTAAATCTAGTCTTGAGTTATAAGGAAGAAAAATTTACTTTGAGGTTGGAGGTAAATTTCTCAAATGATGCTCTCCTTCACCTGTTTTCTTTACTATGACTTCTACATGGTCTCTGGTGAATATCTTGATGTACTCATATTAAGATGTTCTCTTTTATTCCTTCTATATACCTTTCATTAATAGAATATTGTTAACATTTTTTGTCTTTTAATTTTTAAAAAGTAAACTTAGATATGTATAAATAAGATGTTTTTCATTCTTTTTAAATGAATTATAAATGTAATCTATTTTAATTTCTTTATAAATCAATGAGAAATTTAATCTATTATTTTTTATTTGCACATGAATTATAATTATAATATGTTGTAATTATTTTTAAAAGAATGATAAATGTAATCTATTATACATTATTCATAAAATAATGATTGATGTAATCATTTATACTTTTTTAATCTTGGAAAGGATGATTAATGTATCTCCTTGTGGTTACTACACTATATCTGGAAGACATGATGTTCCACATTCAAGGTTTAGTGATTTCAATGAAATAAAATTATAAAATATTTAGATGAAATGGTTCCTTTATTTATATGGATGGAAAATGAAATTGAATAAAATTCTATAAATTTTGTTTTATGAAATCAACATAAGTATACTATTATTTTATCTTGTGAATGTATAATTTCAAAGAATTAAAATATTATACATCTCTTAAATTAGTTAAATTTTAGTTAATTTCATAAATTATTTAGGTATCTTTACTTAATTTATTAATTACTAAGAATCAATTATATTTATTTAATGTGCTTTGTGGAACTACATTAAACACACTTGAAAGATAAACATTTCTAGGGTGTTATTTTGGTCTACCACCAAAATGGTTCTTACATTTTGATATCAAATCCTAGCTTTCATCCTTGGTATTAATATGATTAGTATGTTTTGATATGTGTTTATTAGTTTTCCAAATATATTTTGGAAATTATTTGATCTATTGGAGGTATTTTCCAACAAAAACAATGATCTTTAGATCAAGCTTTTTCTAATTTCGACCTTTGTATCAAATACCATAGATAGTTTTGTTGACATTAAATTAGTTCAAAAAAATAAGATCAAGAACATAATTTGGATGAGAAAACTTCCATATTTTAAAACACACTTTGGGATATATGTGAGTATTTATAGGCCAAATCTATAGGTAATTTTTAAAAAAATATTTGGATACATATTTGTAGTTGAAAACCTTAGTTTTAACAAAGAGATTTTTCTTAAAAAAGGAAGACTTACAATATTAATTTTTTTTCCATTCAAATGGGAGAATAAGATGATAAAAATAAATTTAAAAGGGAAATAAAAGAAAAATATTTCAAATAAAGAAAATATAATTAAAGATTTAAATGTCTCAATAATAATAATAATAATAAATATAACATTGTTAATGTTTTAGACCTGAGGAAAATTAAAAAAATTAATTAAAAAAGTCTAATTTTTGTTTGGAAAGAGTTTGGTGTTTGAAATTCATAAAATTTCAACACACATTGATGATGTTTGGAAACAACATTAAATGATATCCTATCACCTTTACTTTGGTAATAATTACACTATTATATTATCAAAACTTATTTCAAGAAGAGAGTTGGTTTCCCAAATGTTATCTTATTGAGATTAGAGTTTAAGTTAAGAAATCCAAATCAAATTAAAAAAATAAGGTATTCAACATTTTGGAAAAAATATATTTGGTTTAATATATTTATTATACACTTACATCATAATTGTTTTATAATATTGACTTTTAATGAGCCTTATTGGGAACAAGAACTCTTAAGGATTGGTTTTGACAACTGATTATTTTGGTGGATCAATCTTGTTGATATCAATTGTCTAATAAATGTTAAAAGATTTTTTTTTAAAACTTAAACTTTATGGAATAATTCCATCATTTTTGGATGTTGGTATTTGAAACTGAAATGTTCATTTTGATGATCAAGTCTTAGTTTTTTATGAATTAATTTTAATTTTTTTATATTTTGTGATTAATTCCATCATTTGTGGACATTGGTATTTGAAACCGAAATGTTCATTTTGATGATCAAGTCTTAATTTTTTATGAATTAATTTTAAATTATTTATTTTTTGTGATTGAACATCATTGGAATGACGCATTTATTTTTACACACTTTGGAGAGATAAATACTCTTTTAATTATGAAATGTTATAAATAATTGAATATTTATGATTAATAGTTGGTATGAAAAATTATGGATTGGTATTTTTAAGGAAATTTTTAAGGTAATTCACCCATTAATACCTTGAAAAATTATATTTGTGAAAATAAAATGATTAGACTAGTTAATTTTCATTACATGGTAATAAACATGGATTGTGTTTAGAAAGTATTAATGAAAAAATATTGTTTTGTCAACCAATTAGATAATTTCAAAAATAATTCAAGGGATTCCTATCAAGTATGATGTAAAAGGTTCCTTGATGAATAGAAATCGTGAATCAACCAAAAATAACCAAGTATAAATTTATAGATAAATTTCCAACATATGTGCATGACACATAGGCATGTAGTCATTTCATAACCCCTATGTAACATAATTAAAAGGGTCCATGAGGCTATACATGTGGAGGGAAAAAATAAAGTTTCACATAAGTTGGATGGAGTTTTATTTTATTTTAAACCTTTAGAAAATTTATATCTTATTCCATGACACAAAACATTTGGTTTACACAAGTCATGTATTATAGCACTTCGTATCTAATCATATAAAATTTTTAGGTGCAAATCCATATGTCACAACACAAATGGAGGTGAGTGATTACAATAAAATAAAATAATCAACACCACATGAAATCCATATTCCATCAAAATATAAATAGAGTTCAAAGTCACACAAAATGATCTAGGTGGATCTAACAATACTGGCTCCCAGTGTAATATCATGTCCATTCTCATGTCCTCTAGTAATTTTGGATACATTTCCTTGGCTTAAGATACAATAAGAAGATATTGGA
>JARHVA010001269.1:570000-745000 GCA_037957365.1 Torreya grandis
AAGAGGTGCCTTGATGGAAAAACTAGTTGGAACTATCATGAATATGAATTTTAGGATTCCATCAAAATAAAACTATGCATATTGAGTGTAAAGGCTAGGAAATATTTATTGGAAAAAACCAAAAAAGTCATCTCAACATCTTCAATAATGGGTGATTGAAACACAAAATAATAGGAAAGTAAAAGCTCTTGAAAGCATTCTACAAATAAAATTTCAAAGAATAGTCATCACACATGGTCACCCTTATCAATAGGATGTTTTCTAACACTACTACCCTAGAGTTCCATCATTGTATTTTCATGTTTATGAGCATGATATGTTGTGTAAAATAATATATTGATGGGAGTAACATCATAATAGCTTTTCTACATTAGAAACCCATCAATATATAAATAATAAATACTTCATATATTAATGCATACCTGGTGTACTCATTGGAAGCTTAGAGAGTCTACCCAGGTCTCACTCAATTAGCTAATGCATGCCTAATAACCAAGGTTCATAATTTTTAAATATATGTAAGTGAAATAATATAGATCTAAAACTTATTATACTCAATAATATCCAATACCAGAGAAGGTAATCAACTAACAATCTACTAGTAGTACTTGTTATATCAGGGTTATGACAAATTATGGGTATGATAAACCTAACTAAGAGATATATTATTGCAAAACATCAAAGGAGATATTTCTAAATTATCTATTCAAATTAAAATATTCAATAACCCTACCTAGGTATTATAATGTTATCAAAGGAAACAAGCTAATATACAAAATAAACATAGAAACTTTAAACATAGTAAGTAAACACATAAACTAATATAGTGCCCCACTAAAGATTTTAGCATAAAGGGGAAAAATAATAAACACATTAAAATCAAATATATTTATATTAAATATAATATATAAGTAATTTATTCAAGGAGAGATACAATTCAATCCATTAGTAGTGCAACATATACATATAAACATGAGGAGCTATGAATATTTACCTTATTAGAGTGAACCTATCATGCCTGAATCTCTCCCTTGGCCAATGGTGCTTTGAAATATGTTTTTGTGGTTTGTAATTATCACAAGGATAGATCAAATCTAAGTGACAAGTATTATCATATGCATCTAATACCTCCATAAGAAGAATGATACTATTACAAGGTAAAATCCTAAGCAATGAAATCTTCAAATGATAGTATAAGATGATTTGTGAGCTATAATTATAGTAAATGAATGATCCTATCTTAGAAATAGATTTTTTGTTGGTTTTTTATATGTAAGGATTGAATCTAAAACCTCCTAGTAATTTCACTAATAAGGTCGGCCAAGTTGATCTTTTTTGGTAGGAAATATAGTTGTTAAACCTTGAACTACGTAAGTTGGGATAACTATGTTTTGTAATGTACACTATATATACAATAAGATCAACTTGGTTGACATTGTAGTAAAATAAAGAAAGAAGGGGGTTTTAATAGATGTGAGATAGTTTTTTCTTAGTTATGGGATATTTTTATTAGTGATTTACTTAGGGGAGTGTATAAGTGGGGTTTAATTATAGAGAGTTGGATAAAAGTGGCTTGTAGTAGCTTTAGGTAATGGTATAGGGACCAAAAATATTTTAAATCACCAAAGGTTTTTAAAGTAGCTTGTAGTGGTTTTAGGTAATGGTATAGGGACCAAAAATATTGTGAAGCATCCAAGGTTTTTAAATCCCTTTCTTGGTGCACCCTTTAAGGCATGCACTCATAGAGATTGAGACTCAACAAGTTCATGCAAGAGAGAATCCATAAATAAATAATTAAAGTTTAAAAATATTGTTTGTATACATTTTCTCCAATAAAATATCATCACATGTCATGTATTTGTAACATGGGTTGGTGCTTTGAGAAAGAACAAAAGCATACAAGACATTGAGATAATAAATTCTAGTAACAAGTGGAAAAATAAATAAAAGTAAAAAATTGAAAACACATATTCTCACATACCTTTTTAATGTAGAATTGAAGATACAGTGATGTAGATGGAGGAGGAATCCAATGTACAATACATTAGGTAGACCTAAAAAATAAGCTAAAAATTATTTTTTTATAAAAATATGGGGTAAGTATAGAAAACGTATCTATATTATCAAGATTCTAGAATTTTGTATAGTTTGGAAAAAGATCTTGTAGAAATATAGTTATGAGAAAAACATAACTTTTTTGGTAAATAATTAATTGATCAATAATTTTTAAATTTTAAATACAAATATAATTTTCAACTACTCATTTATAGATTTACTATTTTGAGAAACCATAGCTCTATTTGATGTAGAGGAGTGACAAGAGATTTCGTGGCATAGAGGTGAGAAGCATGAGGTGGAGAGTGCATATTAGTTATGTTGATCATGATCAAGTATGGGATGTACTAAATTTTTAATATTTATTGAATTTAGCTGTAAAATGAGGTATGTTTGAAAAACTAGGTACCAAGGCAAATATATGTAGCAGAATTTGCCCCTACAATTTTTAGGATAGAATGGGAATTGAGATGGACAATGGGTAGGGGAAAAGAGGGTCATTAATGTCAAATGGGTGAAAAATAACCACACTAATTGAATAGCATCAAATAGACCAACATATTTAAAAATTAATAAGTTAATGAAGGTGGTTGATTAAATAGAAATATGCAAATCTAGTTGGTCAATAGTTGGTTGACTTTATGTATATGGGATGATCTAGTTTTATAGTGTATAACAAGTTAACCATGTACATGTTGGTTGATGTAGTAATGTATGTAGGTAGCTGATGTATTTTAAAGAAATGGTTGACCTTTTATAAAGTGGTTTATGTAGTTTTAAGAAATGGCCAACCTTGAATAAAGTGGATGATGTAGTAGGATTATTTGGCCAACTATGTATCAAATGGATGATATAGTTATGTTAGCTAGCTGATTTCATATAAAGTGGTCAATTAAGTTTGAATTTAATAGTAGATAACCTAGCTAAGTATATGCCTAACTTAGTAGAAATGTTTATTTTGGCTGACATAGTTATGTATGTGGCTTATGTAGTAGAGATAATGATAAAATATGTTGATGAAGTAGTTAATTTTGCTGTAAATGCATGAATTTTTTATTTTTGTAATGTAATTTGATGATTATTAGATATAGAGGTCTAATAGTGATTTGTTGTTTAATATTTTGTAGAAGTGATATAGATTTTGGTGATTGGTGGATGTAGTTTGGATACCATATTTATTGGAAAGATTGATAGTCCATAATCATGCATGCTTAATAACATCGAGATTTGGAGGGATTATGAAGATGTGATATATTCCTTTAGGCATTGACTTGGATGACATATTTTTAAGGACACAGGAGTGGATAACTAACACTTTCATGTGGGTAATGGACGGGGATATAATTGAGGTGGGTAAAAAACTAGAGGATGTCCATGTGATCCTAGGACTTCTTATTATAGTTAATCTATTATCTGTGATACCCTTGAGATAGATCCCAAGAGATGAGCCCTAGCCTTATGGGTGACTAGTTTAGAGAAGGTATTTTGATGTTTTGTGAGTGCATCTATTTGATGTTTATGTGTCAAGAATTTTAGATATCTATAAGGTTATTATTGGCATTATTATAGTTCATGTGATCTATCACAAGTTATATGGGAAGGTACCACTATACGTGATTACCTTGTGTCATTCAATTATAAAAAATAATACCTATGCATGAACTAGATTTAATTAATTAGGTGCGATTGGTACATGATATGTATAACATTATTTCACATGGGAAGATGACTATGGGAACTATTATTTTGATTACAGGTAAAATCACAAGAGGTTTCCTATGTATTATCCAATGGGATTTACCCATGCTATAGATTATAGTTTACCTTGTGTTATAAGATGATGATAAGAACATGTCTTGCAGGTTATACCTCATTCCCCAACATTGTATACTATCACCCGAAGGGATATTATTTGGTATTAGTATGTAGGGATTATAGCTAGTTGGAATTCCCTACCAATTATTTCTCATAGAATGACCCATGTTCATATCACTAGTCATTATACATGGTGGGTAGAGCCACATGTTTTTGATCACTTACCTAGTTAATTAGAGTTTACACCTTTAATAGAATTATAGTAGTGCTTATTTATCTAGAATGACATGATAAAGAGCGTATGGGTAGGGAAGGTACATGTGTGCCTATAGATGCAATTTTCATTGAGTCACATTGATCTAAACCATGGGAGAGATTATGATGATGAAAATAGAGAGTAGAGAGAGCTGATGAGAACCAGGTAAAATTGGAAAAGAAGGTAGAGATGGTGTTTAAGGAGAATGTAGAGGTGATAACTATTTTACCTCAATAGGATTTATAATTATCACCATCACCACCATTACATAAATAGAGATAAGTGCAGGAGCAGGTGCTTGAAGAACCACAAGTAGAGGTAGTTAAGCAAGGATATCCTATGTTGTAGTCTATATAGAGATAGTCCATAGAGTGATAGATTCATAGGGGACCTCAACATGCTCATATTTTCCATCCTAGTTTTGTACCACCCCAAAAGCATGCCCTATTTTAGGTACTTGGTGGTCGAGCTAATGGAGAGACTATTATTGTTAAGTGATTTGTGTTTTGATAACTAGTTATATATTTGATTAGATAGATGATTTTGATATATGTGTGTGTGTGAGAGAGAGAAAGTGATATAATGTACATATGTTCTATAATTTTTAGATACTTTTGAGGATAATTTTAGATGGCCCATAGCAGTGAAGGTTGCACACTGTGATATTTTGGATACTGTGTTATTGTATCATGATATTGTTGATATGATTGATCCTATTTCACCCTCTATAGAAAATTATTATAGTTGGTTTCAATAGGTTGATATAGTTTTTCAAGAGCTATAGAGATTAGGTGATATAACATAGGTGGAGTTTCTACTTGGAGTGGGAGATGGAAAGTTGTGAGTGTGGTAGACACTAGCCAAGGATTGGGCCTCTCATTTGGATACATCTAGAGAGTTGACACATGTACAAGGATAGATGGAAAATCTATAGGGACATATAAAGGGCCTGCATTCATGGACATAGTTAATGTAATACACCATTTAGAGGTGTTAGGCTTAGGGGTTGACAGGTACTATGTTCTGTGCACTAGATAGGTAGGGTGGACAAAAATTCTAGAGCTATTAATGTAGTATGATTATAAAATGTTATTGTATTGTATAAAACATTGGATCCATTACATATATAGAGTTTTATATTTTTTATGACCCATGGATGTTATGTATGTATGTATTTTCATTCTAGCACATTCTTAATTTATGATATATGCTATGATAAAATGTATGATGTATTTTGGATTCATGTATAGCAATTGTGAATAAATGAATAATTAAAAATAATGATAGAAAACATGATAATATATAATGTAAAAAATGTAATGTAAAATATATTATATCTCATGTAAAAAATGGAATGTAAAACACACTAAATAATGTTTGAAAAGTGTGTAAAAGGAAATGATTAAAATTTAAAACATAAGACATACTGGATCAAGTTGGGAAGTATGTAAAGTGTAAATAAAATTAAAATGTAAAAAACACTATATCAAGTTGAGAAGTGTGTAAAACATAAGTAATGAAATTCAAGATAAAACACATAAAATCAAGTTTAGAAGTGTGTAAAGCATAAGTAAATGAAAAAATGAAATGAAATGTAAAACACACTAATTTGATTCAGAAGCATTTAAAACATAAGTAAATAACAAAAATGGAATGAAATGTAAAACACACTAAATCAAGTTGGTATGTGTGTAAAATGTTAAATAAAGAATTTTTTAAAACACACTAAATCAAGTTTGACAAGAGCGTAAAATGTAAGTAATGGAATGAAATATAAAAATCACTAAATCAAGTTGAGAATAATGTAAAACATAATTAAATGATAAAAATGGAATGAAAAGTAAAAAACACTAATTCAACTTGAGAAACATGTGAAACACAGTGAATTGAAATGATAAAATGCAAAATATAAGATATATAAATCAAATTTGGAAGTATGTAAAACATAATTAAATGAGATACAATTAAAATAAGTCAATTCCAAGAATTATAGTTATTTTTTTGATTAGTCATGTTATGAATATTTAAGGATACTTTGTGAGAAAAGCCTAGTCCTATATAAGGTTATACAACACAAATCACAAAGGATAAACCAATGAGATAAATACTACTAATGGTAAATAATTATGTATAATAAGGAGATGTTTGTGAGGAAGGCCTAGTCCTATCCAAGATATTACATTACAATAGAGTAAAGGAGAACCAAAGGGGTATGTTTACTTAACAAATATTATTCATCAAGTAGAAATATTGGGAGTTTTGTAATGAAAGAGGGAATGAAAAAACCATGACATATATGTTTTGAAATAAACCTTAGTATACATGAGGCATACTAAATAATTAAGTAAGCTCTAAGAATTTATTGGATACCAAATTCAAAAGATCTTTGTTTTCAATAAACACAAAACTTTGTGGGTGAATAAGTGTAGTACTAAGACAATCTAATTAATATTGTATATACAAGAAAAATAAAATAAACCTACCTTCCCACAAGGTGTTTCACATTCTTTAGGACCCCTTATAGAGCCATTGGTCTACTATGAATATTAGGTACTTTCTTGAGAAGGTAACTAAAGCTAGAGATAATTTTGAGACCTCCTATCCTAGTCTACTGACCAAACACTCCTCGAAGGACCTCAGATCTATCATGAGGCCAACTATGGATTTTGAGCTTAGACTAGGAATAGGAGATGTGATAAGATATGAATCACAACTTTTGGTGTTATTTTGACCTTTAAATGTTTAATTTTGCCTTTTTTTAAATGATTTGGATTTTTAATTTTTATGGACTTTTTTATTCCTCCTCTATATGGATTTGAAATAACCAAACATGTATGATTAAAGTGTAAAACACAAATAATATTTAGGATTTGGTTACAAGATAAAATACCTAGAGATTTTGTCATGTTGATAATTAATGTGGGTTCCCTATAAACAAGTATGTGATCTAAAGACTAACATATGTGTGCTTAATATGAAGGAAAGATAAGGGGGAAATGGAGATTGGGTAGATTTATGAATGTAGTGACACAATGAAAAATATGTTTGTTACATGATCATATGTTAAAGATAAGATATTAAAGTGGTCTATATTTAAAACCATGTCATAATAATAGTTATCTTTATTCAAACAAAATGACATAACAAGCATAAAAGATAAAATGAAAATTAAATTAATCCATTAAACATTTCCAAGTGATAAGTAAAACATAAGATCAATATATGCTAATACATCAAATCTAAATCATATGAAACTGTAATACGTAATGTGATGAAACACTATTATGTATTCATAAATACTAATAAATTTCATTTGATATGTTCTTGTGTAACTATATTATGAATTTAATCAAAGTCTCATCAATATTTGTAAATAGTAATTAAAATAATTCCTAATGCACTATATCTACTGATAAAGTGGGTATGATAGAAGGAGAATGATGTTTATGAGTTAGATCTTATGATGGATACGTATTTCAAGGAACATTTATCAAATTATGATTAACATCCTTAGATATTTTAGTAAATATGGGTTGTGTATAATGTTGAACCTTTGTCCATGAATGTCTTGGAGAATGCAATTGAGCTAGTGAAGGCATAAGCTATGAAAAATCATGAAAGTGATGTTTTAGCACTTGACATCTATCTATATGGCATGTAGTATACTAATTCCAAAGACAATAAACTTATCCATATTTAGGGATGCATTTTATAAGTATCTTTGGAAGTGGTATGATCTTATTTATAGACTATGAATTCTCTAGATAAAGTGTATCAATGTACTATTGAAGCTATCAATAACGATTTGAAAATGATTATGCATACCATGAAAACAACAAGTACATATAGGATTAGAATTTGAAAAGTGACTATCTATAGTATAAAAAAGCTTGAGGCTTATTGTTATTGATGTGCACTATAATCCTTGGCCCAATGACTAACAACTCTATGGATCTCAAAATATGTCTCAACTACCCATCGTGTCAATAGAGGATCAATCTTAGTCAAAGATAGTATACCACCATCAATAAAAGGATAAATTATAATAGGATTTGGAATAGGCTATGTTGCATTAAGATATGAGCTTATAACATGTCGATTTAGTGAAGCTAACATCTCTAGAAGGAGTAAACTAGAAGGATCTTATTACTTAGTAAACTGATAAGATACTACCATATCATGGTTCAAAATCATATTCTAAAGAGGATAAATAGTGGCTAGAGGAGTAATATTATGTGTGTGCTCCATATTAGACCTATGTACATCAAAACAAGAACTAATATCATGTACTATAGGAGGATAAGGAACTACATGAATACAACTAAGAGAAGACTATAAAAAAGAATGATATCTTAGTATCTCTACATTTTTAGCTTGAGAAAATCCAACTAAAAAAGTATCATCTAAAGAATATCCATCATCGTAATCAAGAATGTGAAGATAAATGATACATTCATCTATGATTTTATTAGTTGAATATGCATGATGAATGGAGTGTTTAGTTTTTATTAGAGTGACTAAAAATTAATCTAATGGGTTTTGATGAGACTAAGGTCATAAAGAAAGAATGAATTGAGCGATTATTTGAGGAGAGAGATACAAATTTTTAATTTTCAAATTAATCTCAGCTATTTTATCATCATCTAAATCTAAGAGATTAGGTGGTATGTTTCCTATTAATTTAGGATGATTGTTATAACCTATAGTATATTTTCTAGGATAAGTAAATCATTGTGATTCATGAAATAAAATTCTAGGTAAATGTTCTAGGGTAAGTATTTAAAAAAAACCCATTCTTATAATTATTCAAAATTATGATGATTAATATCTCCTTGAACCTTGTATATAACACCATTACAGGAAAATTTAACACATTTGTATGTTAATAAGGCAACTGATCTTATGTGATGTGTCCAAGGTTGACCGAGTAGAATGTTAAAAAAAAGTGGAAAATTAAATATCATGATTTTGACATGTACCATGATAGGGGTAATGGTGATATGAATCCAAACATTCAATAAAAGAGACATTTATATTTTATCATGTCCTTGACATGTTCTTTGAGTAGATTTGAGATTCAATTTAGAATATACAAGTTTTTAAATAAAATCAAGGGAAGACACACAAGTGCCTAAAACTTCATCAATTAATGCACATTTGACTTGTATATCTCCTATTTGGATGTTAATAAACAATGGATGATCATCTGCATGAACCAATATCTATTTAGGAATCATGGAAGAGATATGAAATTTGAGTGAAAGAGAGGTGTCTACCATTTCATCAATATGGATAGACATTTCTTCACAATCTTAAAGGATCCTATCTTCAGACCCTGATAAGGTAAGTTCTTACCCCATAGGTTGGGGATGGGTGATGATAATTTCTAGAAATAGTTGTATTAGTCAATAAAAATGACAAGGATAAGTGATACTGAGTTATAATAAGGTGATTTGAGATGGGAGAAATGAAAGTTCAGATTTATGATCCCATTCATCATATCCTATTAGAATTTTATAAGATAAATGTGTATAATGTTATATTAAATCCTTTAAGGGTATATAAAAAAGTGGATTTTAATTGATGTCAATGTTAAGGAGTGTTTGATTGAGATTTGGTATATGAGGGTTGACTGATTATACAGAAATGTGTTGTCTTAGATGATGTTGTTGAATTGTTGGTTGTTTCTTGCATTTAAGAGGAAGAAGTATCAATGGTAGAAGGTTTTTAGATTTCTAAGTAAGGTGTATTAGTTAAATGAGAAATAGTATTTGTATTTATAGTATGTGATCTATTTTCTAATTATATCATTGTATTTGACACTTATGAATTAGTTTAATTTATTGGAATTGATTCCAATTGCCCCAATTAAATAAAATGAGATGGGTAAGAATATTAAACAATATGATACTTAGGTAAATTATTGTAGTTAGAATCTAGATTATGATTTTTGTAGGAAACTGATCTCTTCATTTTATTCATATTAACAACATTCCTATCATTCATGTTAGCATCAACATAACTTTTGACATTATTTATATTAGGAGGTTGGTTAGTATTAGCTTGGGTATTAGGAAGAAGATACTTGTAAATATCCAAATGAACATTTGATTTATTTAATGATTCATGTTTAGTTTTAGTTTCATGAGCCTTAGATGATACTTCATAAGCTTGTTGGCATGTACATATGAGCTATTCATGATCAAAATTAGGTCTAAGAAGATAGTCCATTACAAAGTTTCTTATTTGGCAATAAGTTTCATGAGAATGACCGCATCTTGCATGAAACCAAAAATATTTGTGGGTATCATACCAATTTTTGGTATGGTAAGTAGTATCAAAATATCACTATGAAATTAAATGAATATTCTTTTGAATCTCTACTAAGGAGAGTGATTTATGAACATCTACATTGTGTACTAGAGAAAATGCAGAACTAGGATGAGAATTGTTGTAAAATGATGATAAAGGAAAAGGTTATGTGGGATTTCTTGTAGTGATGGATTGAATGGTCTATATGGAATAATAATTATTTGTAACACCATCATTAGTTACATGTCTATTTTTAGGTTTCATAAGCATTTGGGTTCTAGTTGGAGGGTGTGAAGGTTCAAATTGTTGTATAAGAAAATCTTGAAATTTATCTTGGTCAAGGGCTTATTTTAAGGATTTTGGATACATAGTCCTAACATGATATTATGATTTTTAGTGAATATAATTAATGAATAATTGAAAAATATTATTAATAGACATGTTATGTTCAACTTTTTTAGACAAGGATTTCCATAGTTTGATGAAAACATGTGTTTTTTGGATTCTAATTATTTTCAATTGATAGCATGAGATAAGTTATTTTCACAAAGATCATTAGTTTGGAGTTTTTGAGATAGTACATTGATTAATTCATCCAAGATAGTGATAGAATGAGTTTTGAGTTGACTATACCAATCTAGAGCATCACCTAAAAAGGTTTTAGGTATTATCTTCATGTCGGTAAAGGTGTTAAGTTTAACCCAAACTTTTTATAGATATCTAAAAGTCTTCAAATGCAAATATGGATCAATGGATCCATTATAAGTGATAATGGGAACTATGATACCTATGTCAATATTAGTAATCAATGGGATTAGAGGTTCTTTTTTAAGTGCTTAATATCCTTGTTAAGAAGTGGAGGTTGTGGTATAAGGTTACCATGTGCATATCTAATGGGGGTGTAGGGGAATTAGGGTTTTTTACTCCCCATTAAGTAGGTTGAGGTTCGTTTTGAAAATTCATTAACTAGTTTTACATTTGCATCATTTTATTTCTACTATTAATTTGAAAAGTAGTCATTTGATTTAAAATTTGTAATAAAAATTTATTGGTATTAATGGTCTTTTGGCTAATGGAGGCAATATGAGATGCATTAGTGTTATGAAAGGAATTGATATTTTGAAATTTACTAATAACATGGGATACATTAGAAGCTTTATGAATATGAGTATCAGTGTGGGCATTCTGGGTAGGCCTATCATATTTGTGGTAATGGTTGGCATGAAAGATTAAGAAGGAATAGAAGATGATGTCATGTTAGTATAGGGAGGAATGGAAAGTGAGAAGGGTGTGATAGATGATATCATGATATTAAAAAGAGTCATGAGAGAGGAGACAAATGTGGTGGAAGTCATAGAATGACTTGCCCCAAATCCTATAGAAAATCTAGGTGAAGGTGAATGGGGTTGTCTAATGTGAGGTCCCATCGTGAGGTTATAAATGACTATGGTATCCTTACCCTAGTGTTAATGTTTTTCACTAATGAAGAGGATCATTTCAACAATATATTGAAGGTCACATTTATACTCTACCATTTTTAGGTATAAATGATTTAGAGAAGTATAATATGGAGGCATTCTATAGTTGGTAGTTCTAGTAGTGACATGGATATTGATAAGATTATGATTATCTAGTTTATGATATGGTAGATGATTCTTAGAGGCTTTATGAAGATTAGTGAGAATCGTCATTTTAGTTTTGTTTTACTATGTAGATTCATGAAATAGATGTTACATACTGAAAAGTTGATCTAGACACTTATTAGGCAAATGAAAATATACAAGCTAAAAATGGACATAATAGAGCTAGTCAATCTAGTTAGACTAAAAGGATGACAAAAATATGAATTATATTAGTTTGATCTATTAAAGCTACTTAAAAATTGAGATAACCAAAAAAAGTGGAAATAAGCTAGGTTGAGTTGGTCAAGTTAGTTGAATATCCATAAAATGGACTAGTTTAGAATTAGAATAGGTTGAGTTGGTTAAACTAGATGTGAAGAAAATATGGAATCAGACTTGGTCGGGTTGGTTGAACTAGTTTGAAAGGTAGTAAAATAAAATAATTTATAAATGAACTAGGTCAAGCTAGTCGATATAGTTTTGTAGTCTACATTTTTTTAAAGTGGTATAAATATGGATGATTTATTTCTAAATTCAAAAACCAAAATTAAGCACATACACAAGTAAGTTGAGCTAGTTGATCTAGTTGAAGTACATAACACAGAGCTTGTATCAACACTAGATAATACAATATACAATATAACATATAATGAAAAATAACAAGAAAAAATAATGTAATTTAAATGCTAAGTAATTGTTTGAAAAGAAGATCATAAAGTTTTACTAAAGGTTATGATTGATAATGTAGGCTTCCAAATATACTTGCTTGTCCATTGGATAATGTCATCCCAATGTTTTATAGCACTAAATATGGAGGAAGTACCATTCACATAACCCACTAAATGTTATTTCAAGTTTAAGTTGAAAGTAACTTATTGACACTAATTGATGCACCATAAAATCAAACAAATGGATAGATTCATAAGGTTCAATACAAATGGAAATCATAGGCATTTCTTAAAATACCATGAGGTATGTGGAAACTAAATACTATATTTAGCTCTATACTATGGTTATTAATATTAGGGAAATCACCACATGCCATAATATCTTTAAATGATAGATAAAGACCATAAACAGAATATCATGTAACCCTTCATAAAAGTAACTACGTAATTTTATAACCATTGGTATGTAGTTTTTAAGGAAAACCAAAATAATGAAAATAAAGGTGAAAACTAATTTGTTGAAAGCTAGGTTGTAATTTTTGAAATCAAATAAAAAAATATCCTAGTTAAAATTAAAATTATTATAATTACTATCAAATATGGGTTAATTTCCTTTGGTTAAGCTATAAATTAAAACATATAGAATAAGATTAAGTAAATAAATATAGTTTGGCAAAGAAGATAAAATGATGTCAAGATAATTGACATAGTCTATTAAAAAAAGTAGGCTAGAATAAAAAAGTCAACTAGGTTGACTTAGCTTGTTGGCAGAAACTGATATAGAACTAGATTGAGATAATCGGTCTAGTTGACTATGTGGGTACAATTTTATAGAACTAAAAAAATGATAAAAACATTAAAGAGTTCTAATTTTAATCAGAAAGTGGGAAATGAAATGTTCTCAAATATTGAAAAATTATAAATTATAATATGTTTAGAATTAACCTAGAAGATAAAACAAGATTGATCTAGTTGAAGTAGTAGTTTTTCCTGAGAATGCTAAATTGTTGTTTGAATCTATCATCCAAGTGAGTTTTTGATCTTACAAAGGTAGAAAATAATGTTATTTAAAAAAATTGAGTCAATAAATCTAGTTTAATTAAAATTGATAAAAATAGAAAAATAAATAAATATCAATTAGATCGATTTAGTTTGTTGAAAATAAAATATTAAAATGAAAAGAATTGAGTTGGTCGATTTGGTTACAAATAAAAGGTAGAAAAATAAGATTGGATTAATGCCACAACCCCATCAATTGACACCATTGTATAAGTGAGTTATCAAGGTCGAGTGATATGTTTATTTAGATTGCATTTAGAATTAGACTGAATCATTTATTTTTTGAGTTTAATGATGTGTGTGTGTGTGTGTGTGTGTGTACATATATATATATATATATATATATATATATATATATATATATATATATATATATATATATATATATGGACAAGAGATCTATAAATGTTTTTACACATATACATATGTATATGTATATAAATATTATATTTTTAAGAGGGATTTTTAGCATTTCATATTTTATTACATAAAAAGGATGTCTTATTTTATTTTAAGCTTAATACCATAGAATATGTATTGAAAGGACTTTGTGTTGAGCATCAAAGTCATGATGCTTTGGAAATTTAGAAGGCCACATGAAGTCTTAAGAATCAGAAGCAACTTATTCAATATTTTAAATGTTTGATAATGTTTTCACTTAAAGTAATGAGGCCAATGCCTAGTCTGTGAATCTCTTGAGTTTAAGATAGTTGTGGACCCTGTAGTGATCATGAGCCATGTAAGGAGAAGGGTGTCCATTGAGTGAATAAGTGTGAACACAAGTAAAAATAAGATAAAAATTATATTCATTCATAATTTCCATGGGCTTGGTATGCTCTGTATACTTAGGTTTGGAGAATAATTAGTAATTATATGAAGGAAATAATGTTTCCCCTAACTGCGAGTTTGAATGTTGGGAAAAACTTTATTTTCTTTTTAAACTATGGACTTGATTATAGATTAAATTTTAGCTTAAAATAATTACATTGGGGTTATGTGGATTGATGGATATAATGTTTTTTTGAGTCATTGACCTCTAATGGAAGAGTATGGAAATAGGGTTGGGGGCTATGTTTTAGCTACCACCATGAAGGAATTGAGCAGAGGGGAGGGCAATGGAGTTTTTGGAGAAAACAAAGGGACTTTTTACCTATGTTTAGATACCATACTAGTGGGATGAGTAATAATTATTATATGGGAAATAATATTAGATGAGAATGAATAGGAGGTAGAGCAAGGTGTTAGAAGGAGAGGCATTGTGGCTATTGGTGCTTGGGTATGGCACCACGGTGAAGAGTCAAATTAAACCCTATATATTTCTTTTTCAGGCATGTGATTATTTTCTTAGTTTAAATTATGAAAATATATTCATTTTTAATATTTTTAGTGCCACATTAAAACCTATGGGGGTTATATCCTCAGGTGGGAACACTCTATTATTCATAGATTGGTCTATGTCATGGCCTAAGATAAATGTGTGTTTTATGTATGATGAATGGCTAGAATTTATGTGGTGTTCTATTTTCCTATATGGAGAAGGTTGTTGCTTGTTTTCACCCTGCTATACTGATGGTAAAATATGTCCATAAGGACTTATGATTTATATTATTGGAAATTATTTTGAGTCTATGCATATTCTGTGTCGAGGGTTGATTGTATAAAATCTATACATAACTTGTATATAAGCTAGTTATATGACAATTTTCCAAATTGGTATCACCCACCTGAGTATTGTTTTTTATGATTAGTAATTATCTGGTAGAATGGTGATGAGTGTTTGTTTCATATCTATTTGTGCCTTTTTCATCTTTGGACACTCTTGATCATGACCTATCAACTAAGGATAACCACCACTATATATTTTACTATTCGATATACTTATTGACTTTAATTGCATCAATGTATTATGCTAATGTATATGATACTTTTGGATGCCTCACTTGTAAATAGTTGTAGTAGTTTTTATATGCAACTAGAATCCTTGATAAATATGACAATACATTACATTTGATTTTCATATCTATGCAAGATTTAGTTATGTTGTTTACCCTATTGACATTATGGTTATGTTAGTGAATGAATTGAATTGAAGTAGAAAATGCAAAAGTCTTCCATTACTTATGAAGTTACATTGTTTCATTTATGTTTAAGGTTGATGCTAGTTATTAAGGGTGAGAAAGCTAATTTTAAAACTTATGCCTTTGGTTGCTTAACCCAACATTTATCTATGAATGCTAAACTATGACATTGAAAAAAAAGTGTAATGGTATTTCAACTACTGATTGTAAACCATTACAAACTCACATTGTGAAAAAATAAAATTAGGAACATACAAGATAACTAATGTTCAAATTCTTGATACTCTTATGCTTATCACAAAATACTCTTGTTATGCCATGACTGGTTATGATATTATAATCAAGTCTATTCTTCAGATGATGACTCCTATTTACTAGTTTAGCTCTTGTATTTATTAACATTGATTAATAAATTCATTTGGTACATTGATTGATATTGAATTGGTTATCTTGACTTGATAAAATATGTGTTGTGCCTATTATACACCTAATCATGGTCATCAAAGTTAAAATATAGTTATGAGGAAGGATTAGTATGTGTTAATGATTTTGGAATCATTGAATGATTTTGCATGTATTTGATAGATAATTTGGTTTCTACTCTTATGTTTAACATCTTAGTTAGTACACCTATTATGTATTTTGACTATTTTATCAGGTCTTGGATGTTTATACTCAATATGTGAGAAAAACAAGCTGAATTAAGGTAATGGAAATATTTTGTTTGAAGGAGAGTGCATGGTTATTTACTGTTGTAGACCATCTTGGGCATGTTGAATGCATTGTGTATGTCATTTTGTGGGTTCTTTATTGAATTTAAAATACCCTACTTATTTTGGGGTTTATATGCTAGTTTCATGGAGGTTTCCATCCTTTTGCACAGGATACTGTCATAGAAGAAATTAATTATTGGGACTCACCAATTTTTATAATGTGGAATTAAAATATTTATTGCATTACTCTCTTTTAGCTTTTTTTATTAAAATGGAAATTGACTTTTAGAACATCTTCTAAGGGGGGTTTCATTTTGCCAGATTTACGCTGATACAATATTTTTTCACCCTTTTTAATGCAAGAATTTTTATTCAAGTTGGCTCTTATTTTATGAAGTATGATTACCTATTTATCTTTATCACTTGTTCAAGTGTTGTATTCTCCATGGTTAACCCATGAAGGGTTTTGGGGGTGATAAAGTGCTCAATGAGTTTATTTTAATGCTATAAATACTTGAAATTGGCATATAATATATTGAATGCTTGATTTAAACAATTATATTTGTATGATAACACAATGGTTTCCTTATGATTATACCTTCAAGCTTGTATTTATGATTAGAAATATCAACTCTTGACGGTTGTTTGAGTGATTGTATAAATCTCATTATTAGATAATAAGGATTTATGGTGGTCTTTGGTATGAAAAAAACATTGTATTTAGTAGTGTTTCATATTATACTTATGAAAAACATCCTTATTTAAGGATTGATTATGTTATGTTACAGTTGTATATTAGAGTCATTCAACCTTGGGCATGGTTAAGTTTAAGTTACTAGGATTTACTCATTTTTGAGGAGGGTTACCCATGTGGTTTGGTGTATAAAGATATAATAGCCATGGCTAAAATATTTATACATATGTGTGAATGTTATTCAACTTGTCTCAGATATTTAATTACGTTATGTGAGATGATTATACTACTCACCTTCCTATAGGTTAGATGTGAGTGGCATGTGGCATTGCTTGATATATATATTATGCCATCCTTAATCTTGTGAACACTTGTTAATTAAGTAATTAAGCATATATATTCATTTCATATATGTATTCATACATGTTAATAAGGCCACATCATGATAATAAGTGTTGGAAACTTATATTGTAAATGCACCATGTTATGGCTTGTGGACCTATTTTATGACATTATTTTAAGCAGTTTATATTTCCACATTAACTTGTGAATCCAACTTAATTGATGTCCTTGTTTCATAATAATATCTATGGTAATATTTAATGATAATACAAATGTATTCCATTTTTGGTAGTGTGATCATGAAGCCATAGTCAACTAGCAAGTTAATAAATGGGTTATTCTTAACTTGGGATTAAATGAGATCAATCATAATAAATGATTGTTAACTATAATTATGGGTTGATGCTCTAATGATCAACGTGTTTTTAATTTTTTACATTACTCTTTGGAATTCATAGTTGGCCATGTGCAAGCATTATGTTATGTGGTAATTGGCTATTCATTAATATAACCCATAAATGACTTATTTTATGATAATGTAATTACCATAATGCCTGCATTGTCACTCAAATAGGTCTTAATCCTTTCGCTAAATCATTAATTTTTATTAATTTAAGGAGTTGAAAAAAATTAGTAGTGTGAGGACCCTATAGTTGGGAATTCATTAATATAATTCCAACTAGATGATACAATAAATTTTGGTACATTTTAACAACTAGTGTTTAACTCATAGTAGATAAGATTCCATATGGATGAGTCCTTAATTGTATAACATGATGGTTAAGGATGTTGTGTCCTCTTCAACATGTGAAATTTTTATTGGTGAATGATAAAAAACCATGATGGTTGGATGCACGTGGTTACCTAATGTCCATGTTAATATTATAAGGCTGGCATAAGCCAAAGCTTGGTTTGATTATACCATCAGTCCTCCTTTTAGGACTGATTACACTTGTTATGTTACCTCTTTGTTATAAGAATTATATATTTAATCATATCCAATAATATGACTCACTATTATGCTAAATATTACCCTATGTCATTAACCTTGTTAAGGATACTCGAGGGCTTGAGTGAATCTCCTTACCTAATGAGTTGTGAAATCATAACCATATAGGGTTATTAGATGATTGGATGAGGATACCTAGGTAGTTTGATCTGGAAACCAAGTTTATTTTAAAGGTTAAATGGCTATTAGCATAGACTAGCGCACTAATACCCATCTAATGGTGCACCATCCTTTAGGAAACCCCTTTCCTCTATGAAATCCTCTAGCGATGGTCATTTTTGCATAAGCATCTCATTGATGCAATCCATTTATGGGTTTCCTACTCATCAGGTGTAGTACCATGATGATTACATCATGCATGATAAGTTTACGTAGTGGGTTCTACATGCAATTTTATTGTGTACTCTGTTAGTAATTCTTGAAATGTTTTTGGGGTTATTTAAATCAATCAATTCAATCCAATTAGTTGAGACTAAAATCCTTATGTAAAAAATATATAACTAGGTAAATAAGATTGATTAATTTAAAAAATTTACATATGGAAAGAAGAAATAGGTCAATAGGCTTGATGAATTAAAAATATATATGCGCAAAAGTATAACTAGGCCATCAATATTGACAAAGTTGAAAAAGCTGTACACATAATATGAAACTAGATTGATATGCTTGATCCAGTTCACTATCAATAAAAATTAAAAATTCTTAGGGTTAGATTCCCATCAGGTTCACCAGAATGTATACAAGTGAAATAAGATAGATCTATAGCTTATGCTACTCAATAATATCCAAACTTAGAGAATCCACTATCAATACTTTATTATATTGAGGTTGTGATCAATTATGGATATGTTAAACCTAACTAAGGGATCTATTACTACACAATATTAAAAATAAATATTTTTTATGTCTCTAGTTAAATGACATTATGTAATAAGCTTAGCTAGGTCATAAAAGTTAATGAAATAAAACAAGATAATCTACTAAATGAGCATATAAACTAATCTAGTAAATCAACATACAATCTAATCTAGTGCTCAATAAATCTTATGGAATAAAGAGGGGAAGATAATAAACTCATAAAAAGTAAAGATAATTATATTCAAGACAATATAGAAATTATCTCATCAAAAAGATATACAATTTAATCCATTAGTTGTAAAACATCCACCTATCAAAATGAAGGTCTAATAATACTCACCTTATTAGAGTGAACACATCATGCAACCATATCTCCCTTGGATAATGGTACATTTAAATAGGTTGTTATGGTTTGTTAGGATCACAAGGATAAATTATCTCTAGGCTATAAGACTTATCTTATACATTCAAGACCTCCACCAAACAAATGTTAACTACTAAAAGGCAAAACCCTAAGCAATGAAATCCTCAAATAATATTATAAGTAGATTTGTGAGCTTTAATGATGTATAAATGAATGATCATATCTTTTAAAATGAAGTTAAGGTGGTTATGTATAAACAAAGATTAACCCTAAACTCTCCCAATAATCTAATTGATAGGGTCAACTAGGTCCATCTCATTTGGTGGGAAATAGATCCATTAGGCCTCAAACTAGGTCAGTTGGGTTGACAAAGTTCTATAATGTACGTTGTATTTACAACAAGATCGATTAGGTTAATGTAGTAGGAAAATGAAGAAAATAGTGTTTTTTCATAGTTAAGGGTTTTTTTGGATGATTGATTACTTAGAGAAGTGTATAAGTGTGTTTTAATTATTTAGGGAGTTAGATAAAACTAGATTATAGTGGTTTTATGTAATGGTATAGGAACCAACAATATTGTGAAGAATCAAAGGTTTGCCAACACCTTTCCCCATTCATCCTGTAAGGTGTATACTCATAGAGATTGAGACTTGATAGGTTCTTAAAAAAGAGATAGTGTCAGTAACTGATAATGTTTACAAATATTATGTGTATACACTATGTACAATTCATTCAAGAAAAAACAAAAAACATTTCAGACATGTAAATGGTGTTTTCATCATAATATTTGTGTGGGCATTGAAAGAATATTTTGGATAAAATATTATGATGTAACCAATATCAAATATCAAGATGGGATTTATATAATTTAATTTCAAATATTATCCTATATCAAAGTAGGAGAATTTGAACATTGTCCCTTCTTCACACACTAGAAAATGATAAAATCTTGTTTTTTGAGATGTGAAGACAACTCACTGAGGTGAATAATAGATGTGGGTAAATACATGTGGTGTGTGTATTTTTTACAACCAAATTGGTCCATTATAATTATAAAAAAGACATATATGCCATAAATATTGAGGTTTTTTGCTCAATTCACAATGCATCATTACATGAGTAAATCCTAAATTGATATCAAAATATATGTAAAAGCTCATATCAAAATTGGTCCTTTATATGTATATAAACCAAATATGGAAGATAATTAGGTTTTTATTGTATATATGAATATTAATTGATGATACATGATTGAGGTCAACTAATTTAAAGTTATATTAGATCCTTCACTACCAATTAAGTACTAAATGAAATGATAGATGACATGAGTGCATTGATTTACCCATATTACATTGATAGGTTCATATCCTCACCTATGTTTGTAATTAATTTATTATCTCAAGAGTTTATGGATCTACATCTTAAAATTAATAAAGTGTTGGAAAGTTTAGATGCTAAATATATATTTTACATGATAAAAAAATCTTGTAAACTTGAAAAATATCACTCATGGATAAACCTTTTAATTTAGAACATTTCCATTCCTGAAAAGCTCACATTCACCATCTCCCTATGCCTAAATTCTTATCTTATATTCTAATTACCCACATCACATTTAGACCATAGTATGCATAAGAATTGATATTTGTTTTACATTAATATTTACATATCTTCAATAATTATCTATCCTTTAGGATAATATAATCTAGACAAGGACACTAGCATTAACGCTAGTGTTCTAGGTTTGACACTAATGTTTGACCCAAAAAACACTAGAATTTGATGAATAAAAAATGATAATCATCTTGACTATTTCTACATATACAACTCCCAAATTTACTTTCACGTCATTTATTAAGCTAAGTATTATTCCTTCTTCATGTTTAAGCAATCATATTACTTTTGGCATTGCAATTTATATATTTAGGATATTTCCATAATTTATCACTATATAAAAATATATTGTGAATCAAAATTATTTAATTGGTCTTCTAGAATAATATATTCCTTATTTGATTAGGCTATTCTCTTTACCCTTATTTATAAAATGGGTTAAACATTTGGTGAACCTGACCTCTAAGTCTTGCTATATAACCATAGCTTGCTATAGGGTTTTTGACTTTCTATAGCTTCACATTGCTTCATTTATTTTCCATATGTGATTTTTTTTACATGGGCATAGTATAGGCGATGTTTGTTCTCCTTATTACCCTACACTTAATTCTCTTTTTATTGGATCTTTTCCATGATTTTATTTATATCATTTTAATTAATCATATATTTATAGTCATGTTATATATATATACCATGACTATAAATATACGATTAATTAAAATGATATAAATAAAATCATGGAAAAGATCCAATAAAAAGAGAATGAAGTGTAGGGTAATAAGGAGAACAAGCATCGCCTATACTATGCCCATGTAAACAAAATCACATCTGGAAAATAAATGAAGCAATGTGAAGCTATAGAAAGTCAAAAACCCTATAGCAAGCTATGGTTATATATTTGATTACTATAATGTAGTAACTATCCAAATCTCTAAATAGTCTTCATTAATGCAAAATTCTATGAAACCAGGTAGGACATGGGAATACTAGAAATCACATCTTCAAGATTTTATATGTCTTCCTCCCAACCCTCAAGAGGGTGATAACTAATTTCCCACTAACTAGTTTCATGTTATCACTACTCGAAGGGACAATGTATCCCATCTTATAGTGCTAAAATAAGGTAACCAACATACCCTTCCTCAAACCCCTGCACCTCCCACATCTTCCCTAGATGGCATGTGTATGCATATTCAATCCAAATAACCTAGAGATTGTGCTTGTGAATATCTCATAAATAAATTATAACCATTTGAAGGATCATATAATAATATAAAATGCATTTTAGTTAAAATATTTCATAAATGTAAAATAAAATCACGTACATGAAGAATAAAATATATTCTAGTGTTACCCATGTGTTTACATATTCATCTAACAATGTTTTGTGAAATGAGATTTTATATCAAAATAATAAGATAAAATATAATCCATATACAACAAGTGATTCATAAATTATAAAAAATACTAATAATAGTTTAAGTGAAATTCTAAGGGAAATGCTTAGAAACAAGTCGATCAAACTATCTCCTTGACATCCTCTAAGGAGATCAAAATACTATTGTGCATATCATATATTGCATGATCATCATCCATATTTTTTTTGACTTTGAAAAGAAAATAAAAAATACAGCTGATAGTGGTGATCATATAGTAATCATATAAATAAAGTAACCCACTCACATTATGAGTGCATCTCCTAAAGCACAAGTTTAGAAAGAATAAGTATGTGTACCAAAGGATAGTTTAGAGAAAAAATAGATGTAAATATAAATCTTAGAGAAAAAAATATTCAAAAGGCACAATTAGATCAAGCAAATATTTAAATGGAGAAGTTATAGAAAGCATTATTACAAAAAGATAAAAAAATTCAAAGCACAAATTATATATTTTCCTAGTGTTCAATAAAAATACATGAATCTTCTCTAGTGCATAATGAGATACAACATTTTGACAATGATGGAAATATTCAAGAGAAAAAATTTAAAATTAACTGCAATGTATGGTGTTATTAGTTTTTCATAAAAAATGCTTAAAATAGGGTATCACAAGTTCAATAACAACTTATGAATTTATTCCTTTCCTATGCCAACTAGGGTTTTGCAGAAGATAATCAAAATGACACAACTAATATTCAAGACAAATAAGGAGATAAAATTTATGGTTATGAGACACATGATACAATACATTCATAGGGGCATCACCTTGATAATATCCTTTACTCATAGTATAAAATTTTCCTTGCCCTTATAACCTTTTCTAATCATACTAAAATAGAAAAAATTCTAGAAAATAAATAAATAAATAAAATAAAATAAAATAAAATAAAATAAAATAAAATAGGAAAATATTCTAGACAAAATCAAGAAAATACAAAAATAGTAAAATAAAACAAAAATACAAAACTGTTTAGCATTTCACATGTTTAATAAAATTTTCATATGTTGTTTACTTTATGTTAGTAAATATCATATAATTTGTTTTCTATACACATATATGTTTCATAGATACTTGAATATACAAGTATACACTAGATACATGAAACATGCATGTAAATATGTTGGACATTTCCTCTACCCATGTGACACACTACATTAGGGGCATTTACTTATATTGCTTATGATTGATATAGATTATATTATTTCATGATCACTTTACATTATCATGTTGAGATCATATACTAATGCTTACACATTTATATAATAATGCCTGAATATTACACAAGGTGCTACATATGCTATGTTACATGACATTTTGATAACAGACATATGTAGGGACTAGTATGGTATGCTAATGTTATTTGATTATATTTAATTTATTCATATTATCAAAAGGATTACTTATGTGTATTTTTTTTTAATCTTGTTTTTATTGCAAAACATTTTAAAAATATCCCTTTCTGTTGGCCATAGTGTTAGTATGAAAACATTTTAACATCCCCTCTCCTTTGAGTTTGTGGCATTTGAACATTCCCCTTGATTGTAGTCTCCTTAGACCCTATTTGTGTGACATTGAGTGATCTTGTATGTGTGATTTATATTTTTTTGAGTTTTTTCTTGTTACTTTTAGACATTTCCATGATCCATATCATGCATATTAAGTCCTATTGTGTTTGTAGTATATGAGATTCATTCATACATCTACTTGGACATGATTACCCTATGTTTCTTTACTACATGATTGCTACAAATATAGTATAATTTTTTTATCCTTTTGAGATAAGGTGAATATAAAAAAACATTACCCTCACTTAAAAATGAGGGTAAATTAGTGGGGGAATGTCATAGAGACATGAATCCACATACATAGAGTTGGTAGATTTAGTATAATTTGCTACAATTTACATGATTCAGTTATACACGGGTTAGAATCTTTTACATTTGGCACTAATTTTCTTAGATTTGGGACAATTGTTTTCACATTTGTGATAGATATCATACACAATTAATAGAGTAAAGGTTACATTTTGATTAATAATTTAGCTTGAGACACATTATAGGTGCATATGCATGTAAATACACCAAATCATATATACATATTGTACACATATTTATCCACCAAAATTACCAAGATGCACTGATTGAGGTTTTATATATTTGTATAGTTGGATCCCTTGAGTAGTATGATCAATATTTAATGACCTAGATAGACTTAACACTACTTAATTTTTTAGGTTTATATGGTTATACGATTTAACGTAGGTGAGATTGGCTATATTGGCTATATTATGTATATATTTGAGTTGTGCAATGGAGATTTAGTGATCTCGATGGCCTTGACACAACTCATCGTTGGACCATATTGAGGACATGATCACCATAAAATTGTCATCTTCACATATCTAAGGTTAAGTAATGAACCTCTCTCTAATGTTTTGATAAGGAAGAATTATTACCAAATAAAACTACTAAGGGAAAACATGGTTGCATCTATAAATAAGTGTAGTCCTTCCTTTCTATATTTTCATTCAAGTATTTAAATTATTTAAATTTTTATATTATATTCACTATTTACACTATAACAACATCTTTTTTGTAGGTAATACACAAGTAACAAATTCAAACATGGCTCAAGTTAAAGTAAGTTGTGTTGTATACACCAAGGTAAGTGTTTATTTACCTTTAACCTATAATTTCATCCTTATGAATTACTAAATTAAAAAAAGAAAATATAGATGATAAATCTTTATTTTATATGATAAACTAGTTTTGTACACTATAAAAATATCACTCATAGGTCAACCCTTCAATTTAGATTTTTTCACTACTGAAAGGCTCATTTTCACCATCTCACTATACCTGAATGCTTATCTTATAGTCTAAACCTAATATTATGATTACCAAAATCACTTGTATCATATAGTATGTTTGAATCATGTTATATATTTTCAACATCTAGTTATATATCATTAACAATTATCTATCCTCCAATACATTATTATCTAAACTAGTATAATAACATCTATGCTAGAGTTTTGGGTCAAATACTAGTGTTTGAACCATCCAAACACTCAAAGTTGTAAATATTTCATGATGTATAGATTTTAATATAATATTATTATAAAAATAACATGAGATATTATTAAAATATATAGTATAAATATGAGTCAAAGACCATTTATTATCATCAAGTACCAATCAAGCACACTTCTATATTATACAAAAAAAAATCACCTCTCAAGATTAAAAATCTACCCTATTCTTCCCTATTTTAAAAGTAGTCTTAGAAGTATTATTACATGTCTGAAGCATCCAAAGAGAAACTGATGATGATTATTTTTAAAGTTACAATATATTCAATAGATACACTCCCATATAGATTATTGCACCATTGTTCATACATAAGCCCACATAAGGAGGAGAACTACATTAGTCTAAGGCCCTCTTTAGAGTATTTGGCTATGGAGGCATCACTCACTAAAAAAGGGGTCTTTAAGGTTATCTCAACTTAACATGATTTAGGGTTTACGTAATTAGAGGATTTAGGGTTTTAAGCTACACATAAATATCTAGAACCTATACACGTGATTCAAAAAAATAATCTGTAAGGTGACAATGAACCCTAATATGCATAAGTTAAATTAATTTAAAGATAAATATATTATGAATAATATATAAGTGTTAGTTTTTAGACATAAGTGTTGACATTAATGTCTATATTTCAATTATAGTGTTCAGGCTGACATAAAACTATTTTTCATAATTTAATGAATCACATCTTAACATCATCATAACTATTTATGCACCTGAACTTATGAGATATAATTTGACATAATTTAATAATATAATTATTTTTAATTATTTATTTTAATTAATAAAATTACTATTTTTCATTACACTTTGTATATTTAGCATATTTCCATAATCCAACATTGTATTCAAATATATTGTGAATCTGAAGTATTTATTTAGCATGCTTATAGAATATTCTATTCCTTAGTTTATTAGTCTATTATATTTACCCTTATTTAAAAAAAATTAAATATGAATATAAATGAAATGGTTTAATGATAAACTTACACAATCAAATAGACTTGGTAGCTGAAGGATATCTAGAACCTTAGACCCACCAAGATAAGCTTTTGCGTAAATCAATAAATCATCTAGCATAAGTAGTTCCAAAGACATATCTCACCCATATGATGTTTTATGAAATTATGGAGGTGGATAATATATAAATCATCCCATGTAACTAAGTAAAACTTTTGGTTAAGGGTCCACTACAGTGATAAAGTTGCAAGGTAAAAAAATAGTGAAACTATAGTCATCCTCCTCCTTGAGAGGTATTAATATTTTTTTGATTCATAACTCAATGTATAAATATATTTACTCTTGTCATGTATGTGAGAAACCATTAGTTTCATGTATTGATTCAATTTATTAACCTTGATCACCAACATCTCCCTTTATTTTACTCCCTTTGTTTTAACTCTCCTCAAATATTGCCTCTACCACATTATACACTATAAAGGAAATCTATACCACCATCCATTTGGATTGACATAGGAGAATAGATGTCGAGTTTAAATGACATTAATTCCTATTGGATGAAACCATTTCTTTAAAACAAGAATAAATTAGTTGATCTTAAATTTCATGATTTTGTAACTATGTTAGACCTTTTAACTCCTCTACCACTTGACGGTTAGTGTTTGATCCCTTTGGAGCTTAATCTATTTAAAATTTTAAAACTAATGTTTGAAATAATGAGGATGAAATAAATATGTATGGATATACCCTAAAAATACTCTCAATGGGTATAACCACTAATTTCAAAAATAATGATCAAAATTATGAAAAATATAAACTAACCCAATAATAGTTGAAAGATCATGTCTAACATCTTGTGGGTTATGTAAAATACCTTTTGAATCCAATGGAGGATATATAAGTTCTTAATGTATATGCTCCAACTCAAGTCCCTAAGTTTATTAGAGAAGACATATCAACAAAAAGTTGATTTAATGGATATGGAAAATCTATTGAGGCTTGGGTTTAATATTTGTTTCTATATGTTCTAAAATATATTGAAGAGATGAATAAATTATATGATAAGATTGGGTCATAACAAAACATTATTGATTAACAATCTCAATGTCATAAAAAATATCTAATTTTGTTTTAAAGTGTGAAAGGGGATACTAAATAAATCTCAGCCACCAATGCATAATTTATAGTCAAGGCATGTATTTCTAAAAAGAGATAAAATTATCTATCATATGATTGTTTGAGGATAATTTTTTTTAAAATGTAAGTACTGAACAAATCAATGGATGAAATGAGTAAGTTTTCAAAGATTGGATAAGATAAGATGATTGATATCTTCTCAAATGTGGGGATCTTTCATTGTGACTTGCTTAAAGAATATGATTCTAAAATATATATAGTAAACAAATTAAAAGAATAGTTTGGAAAATTAATCAAGGAAGAACTATTCAAATGATGCATCTTCAATGTCCCATACATGAACGTACTTAGTGCAAATCATGCCTCTCTATAATATTTGAACTCCAAATGGGAAAAATTGATTGATATCCATAATATTATTAAGATGATATCCAATATATGGTTGGTACACTATAAAATATAGTGGTTCCCAAAGAATTTTGTGTTGTTGAGGTGGTGAAAATATTTAGAGTGTTTAAAGAATCTTAAGATAAAATAAATGTTATCGATCAAACTATCACATTTCCACTAGATCCATCATGAACAAATTACTCTTTAAGAAAATAATTTGAGGGAGTATTCCATCTCTTTTTGTCTTTTTTATTCCTAGTTTTGGAAATTTTATATTGATTTTTTAAAATATGAGTATCAATATAATGTAGGATAGGAATAAAAATTAAATATGAAGGGTCAATCCATTCCCTATTGCATATATAAATAGGACAAATGGAACTTATACAAGGGTTGTTTGATGTTTATTGTAATTTTTATTAAAATGAATAAGGAAAATTGATTTTGACTCTTCCATTTGGAAGTAAAAAATGCAAAAACTTTCTGTCTTGTGTGTTTCTTTGTAGATGTGTTATTATTAAGTTTAATACATATCTCTCAACTCCCAATAAATACATGTTTCATTATTAAATTTTCAAAATATCTTTTAAAAGTTCTTTTGTCATGTATATGATAATATTTGCATGTTATTTTCCATGTTTGACCTTTCATCTTCCCTTTTTTATAATTTTATTTTAAGGATTAAAAATAAATAAAATTAAATATCATATCCTATCTATAAATATTATAAATAACTTTATTTATATTTTCTATTTTCAATAAAAGCAACCTCCACATAGAATAGAGGATTGAATTTTCCCCCTTCACTAATTCAAAATATAGATATTTCCCCTAGTGCCAAATATTTTTCCATTTTTTTTTGGCCCACCTTGGGGCATGTTTCAGGTATTTCCATGTTAAGCCTCAAAGCATATCACTCCCAATTATATAAATTTCACAAGATGAGGTTTTGTCCCTACTCATCAAGTGATAGATAGGTAATAATCACCTTATTAGTTAAGTCTTTCATCATAGACAAAAATAAATTCACAAGGATTAGTAAAATTATATGTGGCTTTGACCCCTTCTTAGAGTTATAAGAAAAATATGTTGGAAAATTTATCTTGGGAGGATAAGAAGACTTGGTCTAACATTGATTATAAATTTTTCTCTGCCTTATATATTAATCCCCATATACATATATTTTCATGATATGGTAGTCGTTTCAGTAAGCCAAGGTCAAAGGATTAGACCATTGGCTCTAAGTGTTTAACTTAAGGTATTTCCTAATCACTCAATAAAAAAATTCCCCAAGTTTACTGGGGATGGGAAAAAAATATCTAGATGAATATATAAAGTTATTTTTCTATGTTTTTTTATATTTTGAGTGTGTAATATGAATATGTGTCATTCAAGAAGTTCAGTGAAACCCTTAGTGATGAGTAGAAAAATGGTTTAATCATTTGAAACCAAGTTGTATTCTAGACTATAATACAATGAGAACCAAATTTTAGGAAATATTCAAGCCCAATGAATATGAAAATTCACTCTCAACTCGATTGGCACAAATTAAAAAGGAACCTCATGAATTAATGAGATAGGTCATAGATAAGTTCAATAAATTGGTCTATAATATTCATTTTTTGCCCACTTTGATATTTTGTTTATAAATGCAAAAACACCACATGTGAGTTTATTCCTACTTCAAAATTGAGTACCAAAACTAGAATAAAATCAAATGCAATATATTAAAATAGAATATGATTATTATGGGTTGAAATACTAAAAATGACACATTAGAAGGAAAATGAAAGGTTGCAGAAAGTCCATTGATCCAAATGTAAAAGAACAATATGTTTGCTTTAAATAATCAAGTTACTCTTTCCCATCTAGCCACACTTTATAATGACATACCTTGGAGACTATTATCTACATAAAAAAATGTGTCCCCACCTTCCAACTCCAAATATTTAGCTCACAATTGAAGAAATTCCTATTAAAATGAATTTTTCTTGTACTTGGCATGATATTAATGATCATGATGGTTAGAAATGACTATATAATTTGATATCTATATAGTTTTTCACCTTGATGGAACCGTCAAATGAAGGTGTTTTTGGTCCCTTTGACCCTAAAATATAGGAACTTAATGGTGATTCCACTTTGGTTATCTACAATTTGAACCTGATGAAGATGAACATGATGAAAGAGTGGATGCTATGAATAATCGATATTTTTGTATGATAACAAGAGTGTAAACTAAAAAATTTAATGTAGCGATAAATGGTAAATAAAAAAATTAACAAAATAAGGAAATTATACTAGAGTATCCCACGACAACCCTTTTTGAATGTTATCCTCAATAGAGATATTCTATTACCAAAGTTTGTGAAAATGAATATGGGAAATATATAATTTCTACATGTCTTCAAATAATGATAGTTTAAACTTTGCTTACCCTTATTCATTTATAAGCATCAATCATGTGAACAAAACCAAGATACCAATAACTCAATCTAAATATATCAAATCAAATCCATAACAATCTAATCAATTAATCATATTTATTAAACGATACAAACCCAATATTTATTTCAAAACACATTATTTAGTTATGTATTTTACTCATCAGATGCATAAGGTTTATTCTATTTAGAATGGAAAGAAACTGGAGCTATTCTATGTTTCCATTTTCATTAGATGATTTTATTTGAACAATTGTATCATTGATTTGGAGCTTTATAAAATGTAATGTTGACTAAGGTGGCACCTTCATTGGGATTTACATGTACAAATACACATCTAAACTTTTTATATGGAATCAAAATAATTTCCTCTCGTCATTGAAATCAAATATGTTGAAATAGATCTAGTGTCACTTCCACAAAAAATATCAAGTTGACAATCTAGGTGGCAAATATTTCTCCAAGCTATGAGATATTGTTAAACAAATCCTTTTGAAAGAATACTTGTGGAAAATTTTAGAAGGATTTAAATCATTTTAACATCCCATTGAATGGATTTAATATAAACTCCTATAAGATCTTATGGTAGACCATTTAGTGTAAAAATCAAAAGATCATATAGTGTATATTTTATATGAAAAAATAGGTCTTAGTAAATACATGATGATGTAAGTAAAATGTCTTGAATTACTTGAAATTATTGAATAACAATTTAATGATGTATATAAATTGGAATTTAATGTAATTTGTGCATCTATAGGATCAATGGATAGGATAACTATGATTTATTCTCAAAGCAAGTTATTCCATTTCTCATACAATATCCAATTCAAATGTAATAATAGTATACACATAATATTTTTAATTTTTATTGATTTATAACACTTTACATCTTAAAGGAACCTATTGAGACTCAATCTCTCTAAGTTCACACTGTGCACTGGCAAAGGGGTTGGTAGACCTTTGGTGCTTTGCAAGATTGTTGTCCCTTTTTGACTCAATATTTCTAATCCAACTAGTTCCTAAAACCTTTCCCTAAGATATTTCTCCCCCTTTGCACAATATTCTAGTTTTTTTTCCTCTTTCCATCCTTCATTTCCTTGATTGTCACCCTTTTGACCATTTAGTATACTAGGTCAACCTGGTTGACCTAATACAATTTATGGACCTTTTCTCTCTTTTGGTTTGTTAGCTCAAAAACTTGCTAAGTCGACCAGGTCAACCTAGCAGAACCAACATTATTGAATAATTTTAGGGTACGATACTCCTATAAATGCAAGGAAATTTTGGTCATTATTATAATATAAAATCAAGAGTTATTATTTGCTCACTCTTCTTGACAATCTACTCTTTCACCATTCTACTTGAGGAGACTTAGCTTAGGTTTCTTATTTTGGAGAATCTAATCTTGTGGATAGGTATTTGATGCTTTGGCCTAGTAAATAGATCCTTATGAACCACAACAACCTATTACAAATCCCCATTTTCCAAGGGAAAGATTGAGTCTTGATAGGTTCACATTTAGGTAAGTATATTATAACTTTATTCTCCTCTCTTTTAGTTTATAGAAGTAGCATAAGTGTTGTCTCGAATAATATTACTCTTCATATTCCATGTATTAGGGTGTTACTCACACTTAATTTAATTGAGGTTATCTATACATTTTTTTGATTTATTTTCTTTACTAATCCCCACTTTGTGCCATAAGCTTTGGTGTGCACTAGATTAGATTTACTTTTCTTGTTATTAGATTAGTGAAATTTTAAATCATAAGACTCTTTTAGGGTTTTATGCATTTGTGTTAAACTATAGGATTTGGAACCCTATTTAACACATCATGTTGTGATAAGTGATCCCCTAATCAAGTCTTGTGGATACTCATATTAGTCATGCTCCCACTTAACAATTGTATGGCACCCTATTGGAAGTGTAGGTGTGATCTATCCCATTTGATCTAAGATTGATTTATGGACATGATGCATTTTTGATAGCATACATTTTGATGAACCCGACGTGAATCAAACCCATGAAATATTTATTTCACTTATTTCATTTCTATTTTTAATTATTTTTGTCATATCTTTACTATGTTAGATCAACCTTGTTGACCCATTTTATTTATCTCTATGTGTAGGTTTGCAAGAACAAGTAATTAGCTTGACCAGCTTGACCTAGTACAAGTTTTAGAAGTTGTAGAACTCTATTCAGACAATTGGATCAACTAGCTCAACCCAATGGAAGTTTTTCCTATTTTTCAAACCTATAGTCTAGCCTACTAGGTCAACTAGGTTGACCTAGTGCATTTTCAAAACTTTTTCAACAAGTTCTTGTATTGCTTGGTTGACCATCTTGACCCAATTTGTAGGTTTTTTACAATTTTCTCCAAGGTTCTTGATCATAAATATTCTCATTTTTCATCCCTAAACCATTTATGTCAATTTATATTCCTTTGTATCTCTTAGTTTTTGTACTTTCTTTTCATAGTTTGTAGTCTTCAAAATTGCCTCCACACAGTCAACTAGGTTGACCTTGTGGACCTTGTTCTATGTTCTATGTTTTTTGAAATAACTAGGTCAACCTGACTGACCTAGTTTATTTTTAGACTTTTCTTCCACATTATAAGTTCAACCATATTAAACATATTCTATATGATTGTCCATATAGTTTCTCAATTGTACATTGTTTCAGAGATGGAATAAACCATATATGTTAACCACATCTTATTTTTTAGTTGTTTGTGTGCTTAAAATAGCTCACATAGTCTAATGAAGTGATTTTAAATTAATCATTTAGTTGCATTATTTCTATTCTTTTGCACACATGTCTAAACCACATAAACATCAAAAAACATTTAAAATTTTGACTACCTATACCAACTTACTTGGATTTCATCACCAAGGGGGAAACTGACTTGATGCTCTTATCAAGTATAAATTGTGGTTAATGATATATTTTGGCTAAGCACCCGACACCCTTATCACTGTGGTGTGTGAAGTGAAGGGGTAGGACCCAATACCAAGCCTATATCATTGCCACTATAGTACCTTTCATTCTAAACTTACCTAAAACTATCCTTAGATTATTATCTAGTAGCTTGCATATAGCCAATCGCCTTTCACATTTAAAATCACTCTTAATAATCTAATCAACATTCTAGGTTAACCAAGTAGATTGTTTTACTTTCAAGTTGTTTACTTGATTTTTTATCAATTTTGTGTGTAAAAACTTGTATTATCCAATGTTAGTTCAATATTTTTCTTTGCATGCATCAATTGGATTGGCCACGATCATTTCAATTGATTGCATGTTTCCTTTATGTACTTACTTTCTTAGATTATCTAAAAATTATCTTGTTTCATTTCCAAACTTATTACCAATCTTTTCCTTTTCCCTGTTACTATACTATGTAGACTTGGTTGGCCTTATACTTTTTTTGGATTCTATGCACTATACTAGATCAACCTAGTCAACCTAGTATAGTCTAGAAGCCCTATTTCCTACACCAAGTCAATCTAGTCAAACTAGTTTTGTTTCCTACTTTTCCTATTTTTCAATTTAATTTTCCATTTCTCCATTTTTTCATCTTTTTCATATCTATTTAGTCAAAATGAGGTCTCCTATTAGAATATTTTTGGATAAACTAAATCCATTTAGATACTATATGGGATGTTCATTCCTTCCTCTCTTTTCCTCCTAAGAAAACCATCACTCTTGGGGCACCTCTTCTCCTCCTTCAGCTATAAACTATAACATGGTACAAATAACACCTCAAGATGAATTTGATGGATCCAATGCTTTACATACTTATCAAGACACTTCTCAAAGTATCCAAACCAATGTAGGATTGATTGATATAAATCTCTTTAATAATCCCACTAATAACCCTCCTTCTAATAATCCTCCCCCAACACTAATTCGGGGAGTGATCGACCCAACACTAACTCACCTATCGATACAATCCAAATTTAGCTAAAGTCATTCAAAAAATTAACATCATCCTAAACTCTAATACCAACCAAATGATGCAACTTCAAAAATATTTAATCTATGTAACTAATCAACCTCCAACTATTCATCCTCAAGCTAATCCTAACTATATTCCTCCACCTCTTAGGGATGCCTCAAGTAATGTTATTCCTTAACCCATAATTAATAACAAGATGCTTCAAACCATTCAAAATGAGCCTTTGTCTCCCTTCATCTCCCTTCATTATATACATTTATATTGGTAACATAACTCCAACTATCATATTTGATGAGACTAAAGACCCTACTTCATTCCTAAAAGCCTTTGGAAACCTTTACAAAGAGTGGATCCAAACTAATACATTTTCCACAACTAAGCTATTAATCAAAATTTCATTATTGATGTATTAGAATGGTATAATCAACTTCCTCAACATTCTATTTGGCAACTTGAAGATTTGGTCAATTTTTTGGTTAAAGAATTTCAACATAATGATCTTCCAAAAAAGTTTCTTAGTGACTTCATAAATGCTAAAAACTCTTCTATAAATCAACTCATGAATTTATTAAAAGATGGAAATATTTAGCCCATAAATCTAATCATAATATGACTGATGATAATTTATTCAAACTCTTTATAAATACTTTAACTCCCACTCTGCAATATAAGGTTTGAACCTTTTCTCCTCAAACTCTTAATGAAGCTCTTGACCAAGATAAGCATTAAGAATTTATTATGAATCAATTAGAACCCAATCATAAACTTCTTAAAGGATATTTTCAAACATCTAATGCTATCACTAATAATACATCCCAAACCAAACCTAGATTTGCCAAATATGATGTTCATTTACCATCTCATACACCTCTTTCAGTTCAGTAAATGTAATAATTTTTAACACCCTCAAAAAATGTCATTTATCCCAATGCTCCTTCTAAGTGGTATGATCCCAATCTATTCTACTAGTTTCATTCCAGCATTAAGTATTCCCATGAATCTTATAGAGGGCTCACTAAATGTGTCATTTATTATATACTTGGTGACTCATTCAACCATGAGGCTATGATCAAACATCATCGTCAAGAGTATGCTATTGCATATAAAAAATTACAAAACTTTAAAGCTTTTATTTTTAATAATCCAAAATCTTCTTCAAACAATAATCAATCAAATGTCAAGGATGTTTGTGCCATCGATGTTGATTATGACCTATATTATAAAAAATCTCAATATGTCAACACTGTTAAGGTTAATTATCATCATAAACTAACTCACAAAGATCCTATTACCAAGCCTAAGAAATCATCTTTAGAATAAAAATTTCTTAAATATACCACTACCACTCATGATGATTCTGAAGCACTTGAGGAACAACTTCCTTCTTCTGATTCTTCCAACACATTTATACCTCCTAAATCTAATTTTCCTTCTAAAACTCATACTAGTTCTTCTAAATCATGTTGGAATTTTCTTGAAGAACTCAAATCTATGACTTGTAAGATTCCTCTTATGGAGTTGGTTTGCATTTCACCTTATCTTTGAAAATTTATTATGCAACAAATTAAATAAATTGAAGTTCCATCTTCCATATATGAAGAACCAACTTCTATTGATTATCAACCAACTAATGTGAATACCATTGAGACTATGTGTCCTTCTTCCAAGCCTTCCATTGAATTTATTGAAGAGGACATGATCAATGATGAAATCCTTTTCCATGCTGATGATCGACCTCTTTTTATCAAAGTAGCCATTAATACCACCCTTATCCAAAAATTTCTAGTTGATGAAGGTTTTGGTATTAATGTCACATCCTTATGGCTCATTCAAAAACTTGGTTATGTCAAAGATCATATTAAAAAAAAAATCATCTTACTTGTCATGGCTTTGACAAGACTAATCAAAATCCACTTGGTTACATTTGGCTTCTATTGACTATTGGACCTAAGACTGTTGGAACCAAGCTTATGGTCCTTGATCTTCCTTTATTGTATAAAATTATTCTTGGTCGTCCATGGACTCATTAGATGAGGGACATCACCTCTTTTGGTAGTTAGTGTATTAAATTATTACATAATGAAAAATGTTACAAACATGAAGTTGATCCAAACCCATGGAGCATCTAGCTTCCCATCCTAAGCCTCAATATCAAATTCCTCCAATTTTTAAAATCAATAGTTCTCCTTTACCTAAGTTAATCAACATGAATCCTAATCTTCAAGTTACTCTTGTGGATTTTTATGATGATGAGACAAATGAGTTGAAATATAATTAAAATACTAAGAAGCTACCTACCTATATTGTGGATTGGCTTCCTCCTTCTCTCTTACCTTGAGATTGTATTTTTCCTTTCATGAATGAGATTACCAATTTTCCCCCTTCATGCAATGCTCAAGAGCCATCTTTACCTAAAGATGATTTCACTTGAAATGATTTTGGAATGGATAAATTATTCAAAAGATCCTCTCACCATGTTCCCTTGTACATTGAAAAACATTGGGATTTCACCTTCTGAAATTCCTCCTAATTCTCAAGCATGTACACTTTATCCAACATATGATGACAATTATATCATGGCTCAAGGTCACTCTAGAGACTTGGATATCTAGCACTATCAAATGATTTTATCCCAAATTCATGACTTAAATAAATATGTACATACCATATCTACACATCATGTCTTATATCATGAGGGTTATGTACCTTCCACTAATTCTCCACTTATCGATACTCCTTGGCTGGTAGAACAACTTACACCTTCCAGCCCTACAATAACTCCTACATCTTCTCTACCTCCTATGGATCCTATCATTTCTTTGCATTCTTCTCCCATCACCAACTCTACCAAAATTCCTATCTCTTTAAATCCATCCTCTTCATATACTCCCAAAATTACACTAGATGCCAAGGCAACTGATGTCCATCAAATTCATTCTAAATATGATTGCCATGGCAATAAAATTTTGGACCCTGAAGTAGATATTGAATATTATGGTCCTCATCCTACCTTGCCTAGTGATGAAGTTATTCTTCAATTAATTCATGCCTGGGAACCTCAAATTCCTTAGAAACCTCATAAAATTAGAAATTTCAAGCATAAAACTCCTTGCTTTAACAACTTTGTCACTAGCATTGATCCTAAAAAAATCCAATTTCAGTCCTACCTAGAGATTTTGATGATGATGAGCCCAATGAGTTGTAACACACTTACAATACTAAGAATCTACCTCTGTATATTTTGTATTGGATTCTTCCTTATTTATTATCCTGAGATTGTATGGTTCCTATCATGGATGAGATTACCAATTTTCCCCCTTCATGTAATGATCAAGAGCCATATTTACCTGAAGATGCCTTCACTTGTAAAGAGTTTGGAATGGATAAATTATTCAAATATCCTCTCACCATGTCCCCTCATACATTTAGTTGTAATTTCACCTTCTAAAACTTCTCCCAATTCTCAAACATGTATGATTTCTCAAATATATGATGACAATTATATCATGGCTCAAGGTCACACTAGAGACTTCGATGTCCAACACTATAAAATAATTTTATCCTAAATTCATGCTTTCAATCAGTATGTACATACTATATCTACACATCATGTCTTATATCCAGAGGGTTATGTGCCTCCCATAAATTCTCCCTATCGATACTCCTTGGGTGGTATAACAACTTACACTTTCCAGCCCTATAGACACTCCTACATATTTCTTACCTCTTATGGATCCTATCATTTCTTCATATTCTTCTCCCATCACTTAATCTACCAACACTCATGTCTCTTTAAATCCATCCTCTTCATCTACTTCCAAAATTACACTAGATGCCAAGTCAACTGATTTCTGTTAGATTCATTCTAAATATGATCACCATGGCAATAAAATTCTAGACCTTAAAATAGGTATTGAATATTATGGTCCTCATCTTACCTTTATTAGTGATGAAGTTATTCTTGAATTAATTCATGCCTGGGAACTTCAAATTCCTCAAAAACATCATAAACTTGGAGATTTAAAGCATAAAACTCCTTACTTTAACAAATTTATCACTATCATTTATCCTAAAACAAATCCAATTTCAGCATTACCTCATGCACCTTACCATTTTAAAGACAAAAATGCCATGATTATTAAAGAAATAATGTTATTTAATATGGTACCTCATATTCTCCTTGACCAATCATGGTTTCTTGAAAACTCTCACCATTTGAACATGATTACTTTAGCCTATTCTTTGATAAATATCAAGAGGCATTTATTTTGTCCTACCAAGACATGCTTGGCATTGACCCTAGTATTGTGGTTCATAACATAATCACTCATCCTAATGCTAAGATAGTACATCAAAATCAACATAAATTCCCACCTAAAGTTACTAATCTATGTCATAAAGAAATCATTAAATCACTAGATTTTAAATTCATTAAACTAGTGGATTATTTTGAATGGGTTTCCAACATTGTTCCCATTCAGAAGAAGGTCACTATGGTCATCCACATTTTTATTGTTTTTTTCAACCTCAATATTGCTTGTCCTAATGACAACTTCCCCTTTCTTTCAATAGATGCCATTGTTGATTTTATGGTTGGTTATAAAATTTTATCTCTTATGGATGGTTTTTCAGGATACAATCAGATTCATATCACTCTCAAAGACCAACATAAGACTACTTTCACCATGGAATGGGGAACCTATTGTTACATCAAAATTCCTTTTGGCCTTAAAAATGTTAGAGCTACCTACCAATGTGCTATGACTCACATCTTTCATGATCTCATCAACAAAATTATTTGAATGTATGTGGATTTTCTAATTGCTAATACCAAACATTGTAAGAGCCAATTTTTTGATCTTGATATTATCTTTGACCATCTCCTTAAATATAAATTTAGACTTAATCCTTTCAAATGTGTCTTTACAATCACATCTAGAAAATTGTTAGGATTCTTAGTCTCTCTCCACATCATCGATGTTGACCTAGACAAAATTAGTACTATTGTTAACATGTCCATTCCTTGATCTATTCCTGATATTTGAACTTATTTAGGAAAACATGGGGAAATTGGATGTCTTTTTCTTGAAATGGATTATCACATTTAATCCATCAATTCCATTCTCAATAAAGGTATAGGTTTATAATGGATGGATCCATGTCAAAAATCCTTTGATAATATGAAAGAGTCATTACTTCATGTACCTACACTTTGTCCACCTTCTAATAATACACCACTAATGTTATATACTTCTTCCACACTAATTTAATTAGGGAAATGTGTGCTCAACAATATGATACATGAATACATTATTCTATTTAATACATTATTCAAGGCCTCATTGATTATGAGACACATTATACCAAAGTTGAACATGATTGCCTCTATCTATTTTATGACTAAAAATCTTCATCATTATATGCTATACCAAACTAATTATGTCATCATTCATCCTGACCCCCTTCATTATTTCTTTTCCAAATCCTTTCTTTTTAGAGATAGAATTGGAAAATGGATGGTATTGCTTATGGAATTTGATCTGCACATCATTACACAAAAAGGTATTAAAGGGAAAGTCATAGCTGACCAACTTGTCATAGCTCCCATTCCATCTACTTTGTCACTTCAAGATGAACTTCCCAATGACAATATATTTTACAATGAAGTTCTTAATCAAGCTATATCTCTTAAAGACTTTTTTCATATCCTTACTAATAATCTTGACGAATCTTCCTCTCCCTCTTGTACTATTGAACCAAAGGTAGTTATTGAGGAGCTACCTGAAATTAATGTCAACTTTGCATGAGGATACTTGGACCCTCCACTTTGATGGTGCTAAATGCCTTCAAAGAGTTGGGTCAGGTTACATTCTCACTAGTCCTTTTGGTAAGATAATTCCTTTAGATTTTTGCTTCACTTTTGATGTCACCAACAATATGGCCAAATATGAATCTTTATCTTAGGAATGAGAGCTGCTCTTGATCTTGACATCTAATATATTCATGATTTCAGATATTCTCAACTCAATTGTCATCACGTTAATGGTGATTATCAATGTAAAAGTGAGAACCTCATTACCTATCATTAAATCACCACCACTCTTACTAAGGACTTTATCTCTTTCACTATTGAGCCTATTCCTTAAGACCAAAATTCCATTGCTAATTCTCTTGCCTCTTCAGCTTCTCTCTTTCATCCTCATCAAGTTCTTTCTGATCATTCTTTTATTATTAAAATTAAAAAATATCCATCATCTATCTAACCACCTAATTCACTTATTTGTCACATTGAGGTTATGACTATTTGAAAAAGCCCTTGGTATCAAGATATCATTCAATACTTAAAACATCAAACTTATCTTCCTAATCTAGATTCTCATGAAAAGACAAGCATTCATAAAAAATATTTCAAGTATGTATTTTTAAATAACATTCTTTATTATCACAACAATGAAAGTACCTTGCTCCATTGTGTTATGCAATATAAGTTTCTTCCTCTTCTCAAGCATGCACATGGGGGCATTTATGGTGGTCACTATAGTGGACATGCTACAATATGTAAATGCCTACATATGGGTTATTTTTTGCCTACTCTTGAAAAAGATAAAATTTAATTTTCTAATAAGTTTAATCCTTGTCAACTTCATAATGATCTTATCCATTCACCTCTTGTTGAGATTCAAACTATCAAGTATCCTTGTCAATTTTCCACATGGAGATTTGATCTCATTAGTAAACTTCTTTGTTCCCAAGATGGACACATCTTTATCATCACCACTACCAATTACTTTACCAAGTGGGTATAAGCCATGCCCCTTGTTAATGTTACTAGTACTACCATAGATAAGTTCATTCTTAACCAAATTATTTATCACTTTGGTGTTCCCCATACCATCATTTTAGATAATGGTGTTAACTTAAAAAATAAACATGTTAAACAACTTTGTACCAAATTTAAGATCAATCACAAATTTTCCTCACCTTATCATCCACAATGCAATGGTCAAGCTGAGGCCACCAATAAAATTATAAATAAAAATTCTCCAAAAAAAAATTCTTGAAACCTATATGGATGGGTATATTCATCTTTACCTTACACTATGGGCCTATCAGACTAGCATTCGTACTACCATTGGGACAAATCTATTTTGTTAGTTTATGGTTCTGAATTAGTCCTTCTATTAGAAGTTGAACTTCTCTCTCTACATATTTCTCTTCATGGCACTATTCCCAATGAAGAATTATGTGAATCTCACCTTCATTCCCTTGACCTTATCAATGAACATCATCTTTCTACATTACAACATAACCACCAATACAAGGCTTGTATCGCCCAATAACATAATAAACGTGTTAAAATCCACACTATCAATGTTAGTGATCTAGTCCTTAAATTAGACTACACCCATTATAAGAAAGGCAAATATGCTTTAAAATGGTGGGGCCCATATTTAGTTAAAGACATTCTTGTTCTAAGCACTTACCAACTTCAAACAAATGAAGGCCATGTTTTCAAAGAGCACACCAATGCACAATTCCTTAAAACTTTTTACATTTTACTTAATCATGGGTCTCTCCCTTTGCATTAGTTTCTTTCTTTTCACAAACCTTTATTCCTCCCTTTTGGTCTTTTGGTTTCTCAATGTACCATAGTATTCCTTATCTTGTATTTTCTCTTATTTTTTTCACCCCTTGGGTCTTTCTTTTGTTAGTTGCTTTATAAGACCATGGATAGGACCTAACATCCCTCACAAAACCACCATGTTTTAATCATTTCTTTCTCTTTTTTTCTACTTGTCAATGTTATTTTGGCATCCTTTAGGTTTTTCTTTGTGAGGTGCTTTGTCCAAAGGCTCCCTCACTTTTAATTTTATGTTACTTATCATCACCCTCATGGGTCTCTCTTTTATGAGTTCATTTTTAAGACCATAAGATAGAACTTGACCCTCCTCATAAAATTACCATTCTTCTCATATTCTTGATCCTTATTCTCAACATTAGCTTTTGCTTGTTTTGCTAGATGGAATATACACAACAAACTATGTTAGCATGTTTTCCTCCATTTCCCTCTTTCTTATGACAAGGAATCACACTTTCATATCATTGTCTCCCTCTTCCTTTCCCTTTTTCAAATTTTTTACAATTTGAATAAATTCAAATTGTTAAGTGTCATTCCTCTTGATTTCCTATTTCTCTCATCTTCATATTGGGTAAAATAAGGTCAAAGTCAAGATAGCACTTTTATTTCACTTTAATTAATGAGACTCTTAGACCCCATACTCTTTTAAGTTTCTCTATCTTAACAACCTTATCCCAAATTTTCAAATCAAAGTCATCTTTAGTAGACATGTTTGGTTTTCCAAATCCATATGGAGGAGGAATAGAAAAATCCATCAAGAAAGTTAAAATCAAAATCATTTGAAACAAAAGGAAAGGATATCTAAAAAGGAAACATATAAATCTCAAATGTCAAATTCACACCAAAATATGTGATTACAATCACATATACTATCTCCAATTGAAGCTCAAACTCCATATTCAGCTTCACATAGAGCTGAAGTCCTTTGGGGTGTAGTAGGCTAGAAGAATAGAATAGGGGATTTCAAAAAAATGTATGGTTCTACCTACTTTCTCATGCAAGTACCCAATCTTTTTAGTAGACTGACAACTCTATAATGGGTCCTAAAGAATGGGGAACACATCATGAGAAGGTAGGTCCAGTTTAATTTTCATGCATATAGTCTTCATGGGATGATCTATGTACTCCATTTATTTAACCAATACTTGTGTGGTTAAGAAAAGTTCTTCATAGTTCTTAAGGTCAAAAACCATCCAGTTCTAAAAAACCTAATTTAAGTGTCTTGACTTCGATAATGAGTCCTCTCTACCTTAGTTTTTCCTTCATTCTCCCCTCCACCCATTTCATTTCCCCCCTTGATAGATAAATTATGATTCCAAATCTATTTTCCCTTCTTTAATTCCTTCTTCTTCATCTCTTAAAAACATGCTAGCATTACCTTATTCTAGTTTTATGTATATTTTAGAGTAAAACAACATGTTCGAGTAACTTTAGATCATTTTCTTCACTTGATTTTACATTTAATAGACTTACTTTACTTTATTTTTCCCATTTATCATGATTTTATTGTCTTTTTGTTCTGGACACTTGAGTTAATACCCTTTTTCCATTGATTGAGTGAGATGTGGATTGTTACTACTCACTCATCAATGTTGTTTTTCCTTTTACTCATCCTTTTTCCATTTATGATTGAGACATTGTTTGTTACTGCTCACTCATCATTGCTATTTTACCATTTTGTCTTTTTAGTTAGTCTTTTACCATTTATTTTGTTTTATTTTTACCATTATGTTTAACACGTGTCCTTGGTTTGATTTGGTGAGTTTTCCCTTCTTAATTAAAGATAACTTATTTGAGTTTTTAAGTCTTTAGTAGGCTTGGCTTTTTGATTACCCAATTTACTCTTATTATTTGAATTGGTCATTTGGTCTAACATAAAACCTATCACCCTATCTTGAAAAATTTCCATAGTACTTCCCATCCTCATAGAACCAACTATCTTGGGATTTCCTACGTTTGTTTGTTTTCTATCTTTAGTTTTATATTCTCAGGTTTGTCGAAAGTAGTCTCTATTCCCTACCTAATCAAAATTAACAACAAAATAGTCAACCATCATATGCTAAAGTTAAGTCAAGGTATGAATTGTATTACTTTTTAGTTATTTACATTTTAGATTAGTTTCCATTTTAGTGATTTACTTTCAGTTTATTTTACTTTTAAAAATTGTAATTTTTTTAGCATCAATGTTGTATGTGTCCTTATGTTGTTTCTCTAATAAACATCCCCTGTTACACCTTACTGACATGTTATGAGCTTCAAGTGGGCCATATATATACACATACTATTTTTTAATTTTATTGATTACTAACATTTTACATCTTGTAAGAACTAATATAGACTCAATAAATCTGAGTGTATGCCCTAAAGGGTGCACTAGGAAAGGGGTGGGTAGACCTTTGGTTCCTTTTAGGATTTTTACCCATTTTTACCTCATTATTTCCAATCTAACTAGTTCCTAAAACCTTTCCCTAGGCTATTTCTCCTCATTTCCAAAGTCTTCTAGTCTTTTTCCTCTTTTCATCCTTCATTTCTTTGATTGGCACCCTGTTGACCTATTTAGCATACTAGGTCAATGTGGTCAACCTAGTACAATTTACATACCCTTTCTCTCTTTTGGTTTGTTAGACTCACAACCAACCTAACATAGACCTAGTGAGTTATCCCAAAAATATGCTAAGTCAATCAGGTCGACCTAGCACAACCAACACTCCCAAATAATTTTAGGGTAAGATACTCCTATAAATACAAGATCATTTTGATCATTATTATAATATGCAATCAAGAGTTATTATTCACTCATGATTCTTCACAATTTTCTCTTCCACCATTCTACTTTGGGAGATTTATCTTAGTTTTCTTATTTTAAAGAATCTAGTCTTGTGGATAGGTCTTAGGTGCTTTGGCCTAACAAAGTGATCCTTACAAACCTAAACAACCTCTTGCAAATCTCCATTAGCCAAGGGAGATATTTAGTCTTCAGAAGTTCACATTTAGATAAGTATATTCTAACTTTCTTCTCTTCTCTTTTAGTAGATAGAAGTAGTATAAGTGTTGGCTCAAATAATATTACTCTTCATATTCCAGTATTAGATTGTTACTCATACTTACTTTATTTGAGGTCTCCTATACATATTTTGATTTCTTTGCTTTACTAACCCTCGCTTTGTGCCACAAGATATGGTGTGAACTATATTAGATTTACTTTTCTTTTTATTATATTAGTGAAATATTAAATCATAGGAATCTTTTAGGGTTTTTATGTAATTATGTTAGACTATAGGATTTGGAACCTTATATCACATGGTGTGTTGTGATAGGTTATCCCCTAATCACGTCTAGCAAATCCTCATATTGATCATGTACCTGCTTAATAATTATATTCCCCCAATCGGAAGTGTAGGTGTGCTCTACCCCATCTGATCTAGGATTGATTTATGGACATGATGCATTTTTGATTGTATACAATAATAACATAATGGAATGTGAAGCATTTATTTTTGGATTAAATGTGGAAGAAGATTTGAATTTAAAATACTATGGCACATTGAGACACTAAACTAGTAATGAAATAAGTATGGAATCAATACCAAGTTAAGAATGATAGACTAAATCACTATAGAAATAATGTCAAGGATTGGATTAAAGAATTTAAGACCCTCAATATTATAGTTGGTCCAAGAGAAGAATAATTTAAAGCATACTACTTAAGTATATATTCACTATCCTAATTCATCATCCTTAGATAGACAAGGATAAGTATACTATTGAAACATTATATCTTCCATGTAGCCCAAACAACTCAAAACACTTGTAGGTGTTCAATAATGAAAAAATATATTTTATTTCTTAGAACAAGTAGATAATTTATGCAATTTATATTTTGAAGAGATTACATCAACATACAAATATTTTTTTTCAAGAAAACAAAATTGGGGATGAAAATGAAATAAAAAAATTAATTAACATTGAGGAAAATAAAACATATGATATTAGTGTCACTAAAATCAAATAAAATAAAACCTTAAATAGCTTTCTACCACTTGAATAATTGTCTGATAAACATGATTGGTACATAAATAAAAAATAAAATAAGACTCTAAGGGATATTTGTACTATGAAAAGGTGAATATAGGTATTAAAATAATTATAGTACATGAATATCAAAAAATGTTGCTTTAAGGAAGAATACAAAAGGATCATATCTCTTTGAATAATTTGTGGAAAAATATTTTTCATAATTGTTATGTGAACTTAATGTATTTTAACTTTAAATATATACAACTTAACATTCCTAAAAGAGTGGGTATCAATCTTTTCATGCAAAAGCTAAGGTATTACAACCCTATGTCACAAAATATATATATATGAATAACTTAATAAAATGTTATATGAAAAAATAATATTACCAATACATCACTCAACATGGGTAAGAAATATGGTGCTAGTAAGAAAGAAGAAAAAAACTCAAAATATGTATGTATTTTCAAAATTTGAACCAAGCTTCACTCAAATACAACTATCCCCTATCTATAATGGATGAGATTTTACAAGTGATCCCAAGATATGAAATGATTTATATGTTGGATGGATTATTTAGATACAATCAATTAGAGGTATCTTATGAATATCGACATAAAATAACATTGACCACACCATGCGATATATTTTCATAATGAAGTATTCCTTTTAAACTCTCAATGTTGAAGACACTTTTAAAGAGCATTGGATTTGAATTTTAGTGACTTAAATAATAAGATTATAGAGATATATTAGGATGATCTCACTAAATTATATAAAATAAGGTAGGATCATTATGAACATTCAAATATGGTATTCAAGAGATTCAAATCTCACTGTATCTATTTGAACCCAAAGTAATCAATTTTTTTAGTCACAAAAGGAAAACTCATGGGTAATGTAATATCAAGTAAAGGCAACAAGATTGATCTTGAGATAGTCAAGGAACAATTGTCTTTACCTACTAGCAAACCTTGTACACATTAATTTTTTACAAAGGTGAATTTTTTGAGAAGGTTTATACCTAATTTCAGCAAGTTAACTAGGCATATTACTCAAATATTGTGAGGAAATATAATTTAAAAGTGGAGTAAGGATGGAATGACAACATTTGAGGAAATAAATAAATAACTAATAATGCTCTAACATCAACCTATCCACATTTCTAGAAGTATTTTATTGCATATTATTATTCTTTTGAGTACATGTTTATAACAATTCTTGTGTAGAAATATGAAGAAGGCATTTAGTCTAAAATTTATTTCATGAGTTTTAGATTTAATTATAATGAATTAAAATACTATATTTTGGATAAACATGCATATGTTATGGTTAAATCCATAAAATTCTTCAAATTTTATATGTTGAATTCTCATATGGTTGTGATGGTCTAGAATCCAACCTTAAAATCTATATTGACACAATAAAAAACTTGCTTCCAAATGTGTAGAATGGATTACCAAAGTGTAGGAATATGATTTTAATATCAAACCCAACAAAATGATATAGGACAAGGTATTTTAAAGATTATAGTAGATGGAGCTCATATTCAAAAAGGATTATTTTAGATAATCTAGACTCATGTCTCTAAATTGGATGGGATATAATATTTGAAAATGATTAGTTTTTGGGTTTTATAGAAGATTCTTGTGGAGACTATGGTAATAATTTGGACCTATTTCCCATTTATTATATTTGAGATAATTTAAACTTATAAAATTTTGAATAATGTAGGTGTATTATTGATATTTATTTTTTAGTTAGACTATAGATAAGTCCATATTATTTGAAATAGTCCCTCAAAGAGGAATCAACCAAAATTAACCTCAATGAGAATGAAGCATGATTTTCCACTCATTTTGTTTATTGATTAAATAAAAAAAATGGTAATAATATCACCTATTTCTTTTCACATGGATAATTTCTAGCTCACTTAAGTGTCAGACACAAAATTTAAATCCAACTAAGAATAACAAGATATATGATTTGGGATAACCTTGTATTTTAAAAGGGCATTGACTAAACTTCGTTGAAGGGCATGGATAAATAAAAACAAAAATATAACTAAAATACTTCAAAAATAAAGCTTGTAGTGGTTATTTATTTGTTCAAATCACTACATATAATATTTTTCATCTTCATTGATATTGGCCAAAATTATTCAAACATTTACAATAAATAGTTTCAAAATTTTATTGGGAAAACAAAAATTGAACTTTTTCTATGACCTCTAGTCATTGAATACAATTTTCACCACTAGCTAGAAGTTAATCCAGTGAGATTCACATCTTCATAAGCTTTTTGTAATTTCATCAACAAAAATATTCTAGTAGGTTTGGTAAATTTTCAACATACTATGAATGATTATTATATCATTTTTTCTTCATTATCACTCATTAGTTTTTTACATGTATATGGAATTGATTTGGATCCTTCTTATAATTATTATTATCAGGGTAATAATCAAGATGAATCAAGCTATAAAAACATCACTACTAGTGTTCACAAATTTTTAGATGAAAATCAAATAAATAATTGTCATAAGTAACTATATGATACTCTTTGGGAAGATCATATACCTACATAAAGAGAAGTTATGGTTTATCATTTTGAAATAGTACATGTAATGGATGTATCTATTATCATTTATATAGAATTACCATCTTTCTAACTAACTCAAGCTATGGAGGATAACTAATTCAAGGATTATTTGGAGAAAAACATTATGTGCTTTTAAAAAATTGTTGAAGAATGTGTGATGGGTGATGATCATATTATAGCTCATTAAGAAAAGGTGAAATAGTTATTTCATAATAAGGCATGATAATAGAATTTTAATATTGGATATTTGGTAATTTTGTGGGAGAAAAGAAGAGAACCCAAAGGGAATCATTAAAAATTTGGATATTGGATGGGGCATTTTGAGATCCACCATTTCTGTAGATAAAATACTTTCTATTTTGCATATCATTATGGAACTCGTCTTCTATTGACCTATAGTGGGAAATATCTAAAACACTATAAATATTTATGATAGATAATCCCCTACTAGACTTATAGCTGATTTAATATTTTATTAAGGTATGTTTCCTCCATATTGGTTTCTTTATTTTATATTGAAGTGTTTCCTTCCCTATTGGTGTCTCTTTCCCTTCCTTCATCAAGATGTTGTAAACTAACCCCATGTACCAATGGATAATGAATTATTATTGAAAATTTGATATTTTAAAGTTTATCTAATGTTATTTTACAATCTCATATCCCACGTCAGAGCCAAATATTGTTCTCAAAATTATCATGGTCAATTTTTTTTACAATTTTAGCATCAACACAAAGATTCATTCAACAAGTTTGAATTCTAAATTTATTTGTAATTATTTAAGAATAAAATAATTAGTTTTTAAAATTATTAAAATTATTCTTACATGCCATACTTTCTAATAATTCCAAGTTATATTGACCTTCTAGGTGTGATAGCAATACTAAGCTAAAATAAGTTGCATATTGATATCTACCACACTCAAAAGGCCCAAAAAACCTATCATGAATGGACATTGTGTGTTTATGCATGGATGGAAAATTAGTATCCTAATCATGTTGACTTACCCACTCTGATGCCTATATACTTTTTCCTTAGTAACTAATAGGTTAAAATGTTTTAATTTTCACTTGATTATTTTTTTCTTTGTACCTACATAAATCCTGAGTTTTGTTCTTACACCATTTCTCTCAACAAAGGAAAAAATAAAGAACAATATAGTCAAAATATATCTTTTCTTAAATTAATCCACAATTGTACTAGTTTCAAAAGATTTATATCAAATTATAGGTAAATTTCACTCTAAGGTAAGATCTTAGTTCCATGGATACACTAGAGTTTTGGTCAACCTCAATAGCCTTTTGGAAAAGGATCCAGAGGTAAAGAAAACATTTTCATGATCACCATGTCTTATTATCCACAACCACATAAAAGATTATTACCTATTGACACATGCATTAACCTTTATTCCATTTTTACTAGTATTATATTACACTAGATAGTCAAAAATAAAGTTTAAATACATGGGTTATGAGGCCATGCATGTGTTAGAGAAAGCCATCCCAAAAAATAGTTATTCTCAAATTATACATGTGGATCTATAAGAGTTGATTAATATAGTTAATGTAAAATCTAATTTCCATGGCTACCATCTTGTCAACAAGTGGTTTACCTGAGGTAGATGGTTTTACAATGCAATACTTTAACTTGATATTTGTATGTTCTTAACACTACAACCCAGATACCAAGGAGATAAAATTATAATTATAGGCCTTGATGGAAAAAATATATGGCATTATTATGGAAATAAGTTTGAGTATTCTAATAAAGGAAGCCTATGCTAAAATGAACATTAAGGTCAGGAAATATTTTTGGGATAAAAAAACATAAAATAATCTTGACACCATGAACAATGGGTAGCTAAAACAAAAAAGGAGAGGACTATCAAATATCTCAATAAACTTCTACATATCAAATTTCAAATATTATTTGTCAATATAGTCACCCTTGTCAATAATATGGTGGGTAATAATAATACCAAATTAGTGGATGTTCATGCCTATTATAATCATATGCACTGAAAAAAATATATTGACTAAGGTAACATCATAATATATACCCATTTTAATTATCGATATATTTGAGGGTCTACCCAAGTCTCACTCAATTTGATAATACATGCCCACTAATCAAGGTTCACAAGTTCTACATAAAATTGATCCTAAAACCAAATAACATACATTTAATATGGGTAAATTATGATTTAACCATGAGAGTTTTGTAGACATTGAATGAAGATTGGGGAGAAATGATTTTAGATGAGGAATCCAATATCATATTTCAATACAAGTTTTACTTTATTCAATTCTAGAAATGATTTTATATAAAATGAGGATAATTCAAAGGTTTTTCTTTGATATTTCCAAGGCTAAAAAATGTAAAGATATTTTTTATTGAGATGTGTAGATAACTCAATGAGATACATAATCAATTGAGGTAGTGTTTCTAATATAATTGGGTTTTTATAATTTTAATAATGCCACGTATGCCTAAAATATTGAGTCTTAAATTTATTAGTTCATTATTGATCCTACATGAGTGGATAATACATTTATATTAAAGGATATGTGAAATCTCATCTTGTAATTTCTCCCTCATATGTGGCCAAACCAAATCTAAAATATTACTCAGTTGATTGTGCAAATGAATATGGAGTGTTGATATGTGATTGAGGCTGACTAAGTTTGATTCAAATCAAATACTTCACACATATTACACTAATAATTCCATATTCACATCTATAAAAATAATAAATTATTATTAATGAGATTTGATAGATATGCAAGCTTTAACTAATATAATATTAGAAATATCATTGAAATGTTTCAAAGATAAGTTCATAGAGGAGTCGATAGCTCAAGGAGAACCAAAACCTTAGTCCCTATAAGTAAATATCATACATCAACCCCTAAATAATTTTACATAGGTGGAACCATATCTCACCAATAAGTTGTTACATGAGGTGATGTAGGTGGAGAATATCTAAATCATCCAAAAATTTGAGTAGGACTTGTTGTCAAGCTTTACACTATAGTGATGAATTTGAAATCCAAATTTTATAATAAATAATTTCATACTCCTCCCCAAAAATTAATTCATATTTTTTAATTAATAGCACAACACAATAATATATTACCTCTACTTATGTATTTGACAATCTATTTGCTATAGTTATTTTTTCAAGTTATGTACCTTAGGAACAAACATATACCTTCTTTTAGCCTCTCCTAAAATTTCACCTCTCCCACATTCTACACCACCAATGTAGCCTACATAACCATCCACTATAACTAACTCAAGAGTATAAATGGTGAGTTTCATTGATAATAATTTATAATGGTTGGAACCATGGCTTAGAAATAATAAAAAAGTGGTTGATGCATAATTACGTAATTTTGATGTTGTGGGAAACCTCCACATGAATCTTTATCTAAAGAAGGATAAAATGACTTAAATGTTAGTGTTTTCCATTACAAGCTCATTTAATTGAAAGTTTTGAGCCTAATGTTAAAACTAATGAGGAAGAAATGGTTGTTTGATTATACCTTTTAAAATATCTCATGAGTATAGCCACTAATTAGATGGATGTGCATAACCTATGATAAAATTTATAAATAATTATCAAAAGGTTTGAACAAGATATAACCTAATAATAATTAAAATATCAGGTCTAATAGCTTGTAGGTTATGTAAACTACCTTTTAAATCTAGTAGAGGCTCCAATATTTATTTCTTTAGATGTTACAAATTATGTACATAGGATTAATATAGAGGTAACATAGCTTATAATCCTATATAAAATCTATGGAAAATATCTTGATGTTTTATTTAAATAATTGATACTATATTGTCTAAAATATATTTTAAAAATGTCAAAATTATATCATAAGATGGAGTTAGAAAAAAAAAGATTGTTAACAATATAAATGTCATCAAAAGGAGCTAAGTTTATGGGAAATTTTGAGAGATTATGTTGAATAAATTTCATACAATCATGTATAATTTATAGTCAAGGAATGGATTTTTGATAATATATAAAATTATCTCTCATTAGATTGGTTGGAGAGAATTTTACATAAAATGTAAGTAATGAATAAATTGATAGATGATCTAATGAATAAATCAAAGATTAGATGAGATAAGATGATTTAAGTCTATTTTAATGTGGGGATATTTTATTTTTAGTTGGTTAAATAATATGGTTCTATTTAATAGACATTGAATTAAGTAAAGGAACAATTTGTAAAAATATTCAAGGAAGAAATATTCAAATAAAGCATCTTCAAGGTCACATCCATGAAGATGATCAGTGAAATTCATTCCTCTCTAAAGGAATTGAATTCCCAAGAATAGAACTTTATAAACATCCCTAATATTATAAGGATGACAATGCATATTAAAGGTCACATCCATGAAGATGATCAATGAAATTCATTCCTCTCTAAATCAATTGAATTCTAAATTATCTAGCTTTATAAAAATCCATAATATGATTAGCGTGGTATTTTATACTTGGCTAATACACTAAAAAAATATTGTGGTTCCCAAAGGAATTTCTATTGTTAAGGCAGTGAGAAAATTCAAAACATTTAAAACATTTTAGGAAAAAGGAAAAGTTACTGATTAAATTGTCACCCCACTACCAAATCCATCAAGAACTAATTCTTTCTTAGGTAAATCATCTTATGGATTCTTCCATATCTTTTTTGTCTTGTTTTATTATTATATTTAGAAATCCTATATTTATTTTGTAAAATATGAATATCAATATAAAAGACAATGGGATGAAAATGGAAATATTAAGGGCCAGTCCATTCCCTCCTACATTTCTACAATTTATAAATAGGATAATTGATATTCATACAAGGTTTATGTGATGTTAATTATATATTTTATTAAAATAAAGAAGAAGGAAAATTGGTGTTCACTCTTTCATTTGAAATACAAAGGAAAATTTAAAACTTTGTGGCTTGTAAATTTCTTTGTAGATGTGTTTTTATTAAGTTATATATATATATATATATATCAACTCTCAAGTAAGACTTGTTTCATTAAAAAAATATGAAACTATGTTTTCTAATTTATCTTGTCATCTATAGGATAATATCTACATTTCCTTGTCCATATGTGACCTTTCATCTTCCTTATTTTCTAGTTTTTTTTATAAGGATAGAAAACAAGAAAATTATATCTTAGATTATAATTTTAAATATTTTAAGTAATATTATTTATATTTTTTTTAGTAAATGGAACCTCCATTTATAATAGAGGAAGGATGGTGTCCCCTTCAATGTTGAAAAATAAAAATATTTGTCATAGTGCCAAATAATTTTCCAACACCTTAATAGTAAACTGAAGTTTGAGAGACCCTAATAATGTTGAGGGAAAGAATCTTAAGATCCAAACATAGTCTATATCTAACTAATTAGAATAAAACTATGTAACATGTTGTTTAAATTAATATACAAATTAATTTTTATTTGTTCAGATCTTGTGTGTTTATTTAATTTTTTGGATAAAGAATTCATTCATTTTAGACAATGTATTTGTGGTTGCATATATGTATAAAATTGAGGTTTTGAACCTTATGAAGTGTGGAAAGTTAGGCTGCCTATGTATAATTTTTATTTGAGACTTTTGTAGTAGTAGGAAGTGCACCTAGAGAATATATATTGCACATAGAATGCTTGTTGGTAGATAAGGTACAATGATAACCAGCTTAGATGTGAAAAATTAAAGTCATACAATTTTTGAGTCATGCAAACATGATTGGACATTATGGAAAAAGATAAATGGTGAGGTTTTACATGATATTATTATCAAATTTAAGGTAAATAAGTTTAAAACCCATACAAGGTGAAAGAGAAGATGATGAAGCACACATGGATATAAGTGAAGGTACACTCCTAAGAGTTATCTCTTAGATTGGTGAGGCATGAAATGAAGCATGTAATGTTTTTTAGGAACATTGAATCCTAGGGAGCTCATCGATTTGTTCACATATGTTAACAATTATTTTGAGTTTGAGGACATTAGTGATAACTAGTGCATGAAGGTGGTGTAGACCTATCTAAAATATGATTTGGTGATTTGGTGGAAGGAGTTTAATAATAAATAAAAATAAGAGACAAGTATAACATTAAAAAATGGGATAAAATGGTCACAAAGATGTAAGGTAAATTCATAATTGATGATTATTAGATGGAATTTTTCAAAAGGTTGAATAATACGAGGCAAAAATAAGTGAGAAAATTTAAGTATTTTATAAGATCACTATCATATCTACTCATAGTGATGTGGACCAAGATAAGATTGTAAAATATCTGAATTGTTTGAGATATGACATCTAGAAGGAGCTAAGAATGGCTTTGATCTAAACTATGTTTAAAGCATGTAATTTTTCACTAAATGCTAAGGAGAAGTTTTTATATAGAAAACATTTTTTTAAATTATTAAAATAAATATTTTCATGTGAAAGAGGAAGAAGTAACATTGGAATAAACCGTATAAGATAATCATAAAATAATAATACATACAACAACACACCCACATTTGAATAATGCGATATGTGTAGAGGAGAGAAAGGATATGTGTAAGGAGGTTTATGTTACTCTTGAATAAGGTGTATATGATTTTTTTAAGGAAGAGGAAGAGAGTTACCAAGAATGTGTTTTGGATGAAACCTAGACATAAATCATATGAACTCCATCATGTACAATGTAAAGATAACAATATATCAAAAGCTAGTGTGCATGTTGCACATGGATATTGAAGATAAAATTATTTATAAAATAATAAGAGATAAGAAATACTACCATAATATTTATCTTAATATTTGAATATGATAAATTTCACATAGATAATATTACATAATACATAATATTTCACGTAGGCAAACCTTACAGGTAAAAAACCAAGATAACTAACCTACTTTACTAATGTATTAACATAATTATATTATAACAAAATAATGTACTTATAATTTTTATTAATCCCTATTCCACATGTGAACATATATAGGTAGATGTATAGGTAAAATTTTAAGAATTCTTCCTATAACATGGGAAAAGAATAAAACCCATAATGTAAACCCATAAAACCATGGGTCATAACACTACCCATATTATTTATATGTATAAAAATACTTATACGATCACCAAAACATCCATTTTTTATAAAACAAATTCTATCCTTGGACCATGGCATTGAGGGATAGTGGATCTCCAAACCCATAATTGAGGAAATACCCTAGATCACAATTAATTTTCCAAGATATACAATACTTAAGTTATGTAACACATGAAAAGTATACAACAAAAATTAAAAAATCTCACTTGTTGAACATTTTCAAGAGTTCACATCTAGATAATTTTAACATCCAAGTGTATCCATGACCATTTATTTTTTTCACCCATAAAAAATATCAATACTCAAAGAATTTTTAAGTGATTTGAAAACATAATTATGCCTACCCATCTTATGTATCAATATATTCTTATCTTACACCATTTCCTAAAAAAAGGATAATGGACGTCATTTTTTACATATAATAGTGATTCTTAGGATTTTTCACATTAAACATTTCACATTAATTGTCACAATCTATCCTTATGGCCTTTCAAATGAACCCAATATTTGAACAAAATATTTACATGGGTTCATTCCTTATATCCTTATATACACCACAAATACTCTATACATGGACTCAATCAAAAGTATATGTTACACTATTGGGTTCATTCGAAAGGCTATAAGGATAGATTGTGACAATTAGTATGGAATTTGTCAAGTAAAAAATAGTGGAACACAAAATTTTGAAGAAATGCTTGTTTTTCATGTGCTCTTCTAGCTTATAGCTAAATTGAAAATGTTGAACACATATGCACTAACATATCCACACTAGTCAATATCTCTATCCTAATGAGAATCTAGAAAGACATGAGGACTTAATGTCTTGACTTCTCCAAGATTACCTTGATCACATATTATATATTTAGATGTCCTATATAATTATTTTAAGATCCTCTTCACTATATTTTAATGCCCCTTTCATGAATTTAATGTAAATCAGCTCACTACTCCAACTACTTGAGCAATATCATGTCTAGTATAAATCAATGCACACGTCAAACTTCTAAATACACTAGCATATGGGATTTGAGACACTTTTCAGTAGATAGTTTTTAACAAAATATAAAAGTAATACTCACATGCTTTATTTACTACATCCTAAAATTTTAATAAATAACTTTAATATATTTTCATTAATTTAATTATATTTTCACGTTTACACGATCTCTTTTAATGTCCATTCCAATAATAATTATTTTAACATACATATCCTTCATATAAAATTTAGATGATAAATGAGGCTTAGATTCATTAATAATTTACTTATAGTTTCCAATTAATATCATTTCATATACATACAACACTATGATAATACAAAAATCTTCTTCCCTTTTAAAACACAAACATGGATTAACTTTGATTCATTCATTCCCAAGTCCTAACACATGTAAAATTTATTATTCCACATACTTAGAGGTCAATTTAAGCTACAAAAATACATTTTTAGCCTATAAAATAAATATTACTTTCCCTTTACATTAAAACTATCTAGATGCAACATGTATATTTCTTCTTCAATCTCACCATGTAGAAAAAATATGTCTACATCCATCTATTATATTCCAAAACTGAAAGCAATAAAAATAGGTAAAAATTGAATCTATTTTAGAAGTAGATTAAAATGTATCACCATAATCAATTTAATTTATATGATATAATATATTTTCTACTAAGTGAGCTTTATATTTATCCATTTTTTATTTTCCATTATACTCATTATTAAATACCCTTTTACAGCCAATAGGTTTTATACTTGGAGGTAATTTCAACAGCTATCATGTACTATTTTTATCTAAAGACTCCAATTATTCCTCCATAATTTTATTTTAAGACATATTTTAATTTGATCCAAATGTCTCCCTTATAGTCTTGGAGTCTTTGTTAATAACTGATAAAATTGATAAATGAAATGTAGATTGAAATCAAGAGGAGTATACCTTGTTTGTATTCTTCTAAGATGATCTGATCATCTGAAAAGTGGGGTTTTTGCTTCTACATCTTATAGTTCCTTTTCCTCTGCTTATTCTAAATTTTACTCCTACAAACCCATTTTTTCTATATTCTAAATTTTCCTTGAATTTAAATAACCTTTTAGTTTGACATGAAACTATTCAAGTTCATACTTTAGTTGTCCTAATTTTTAAACCCATTTGACCTTTCTAGAGATAACATTTTGACTGTAAATAATCTTCTTCATTTATGGGTTCCTCATCTTATATACTATTACACAAGCTCTATATGTAATAAATTAAAAGAATGAGCAGGAGATACACAGGATCCATAGGATCAATCCAGGAGAAAGAACCCACAACAAATAACCTGCAAAAATAATACCAGAGAATAAAATATGTTTTTCTTACACACCTAAAAAATAGATGATAATCCTAAAAATTCTCTGTATTCTCTTGTTATTCTCTCATTACAATCTATTAGATTGTAAAGTATATATAATACAAATAGTTTATTTTACGATAACATACTATTTGTTGTGATTACAAAAAAGAGAAAACAAACTATTTATTTTCAAATACTACGAACAAAAATATTGTTGAGAGACTCTCAACAATAAAACAAATTATCCTAGGTAAATATAATTAACCCTAGGTAATAAATAACTTGCCCTATTATCCCTAGGTAAGCTTAAATATTCATTACTCCAACACCCTCCCTTAAGTGAAACATAGGGAGAATGACAAACAAATATGGGTCCCAGCTACTAGGCCTGATAAGGTACCCATGTACAAACCAATCAAAATATATGAAAAATAAAGGAAGGACTTCATGGGAAATCCCCCCCAAGGAGAACTTCCTTCACCCCAAGCATTGCTCACAACTAAAGATAATGAGGAGAAGCCAAAGGTTTAGTGAAGATGTCTGCAATCTACTTAGCTGTAGGAACAAACTCCAAAGAAAGAACTCCATCCTGAATAAGATGTCGAATGAAGTGCATGTGAATCTCAATGTGTTTTTTTTACTAATGCTCAATAGGATTGTGTGAAATAACAATCACACTTTGGTTGCCACACCAAAGAGTAGCAGGACCCTACTGTGTGAAGCCAAACTCTCCAAGCAACTGTCAAAGCCAAAGTGTCTCTTGATTAGCTTTGACAACACCTTGATACTCAACCTCAGTAGAGGACAATGCAATAGCAGTATGATTTTTGCATGCCCAAGAAACTGGACTTGAACCAAGTGTGAAATAAAATCCACAAGTAAATTTGTGAGTGTCAACATCACCAGCCCAGTTAGAGTCAGTGTATCCAACAAGCTATGTAGAACTCTATGGTGTGTAATGTATACCAAAGTGAGTGGTGCCTCAAATGTAGTACAAAATATGCTTGGCTACTTGCCAATGACTCTCATGAGGCTCATGTGAGAACTGAGAGACAAGGTTCACAATGAATGTGATGTCAAGATGGGTATGAGTCAGGTATAAAGGACTACCTACAAGTTACCTATACAAATTTGGATCAACAAGAGCAATCATACAAGTGGTAGACAACACAACACCCGACTGATATGGAGTGGGGGTAGGCTTACAATCAGCCATGCCAAATCAATGAAGAAGATCTGTCGTATACTTCTAATATCCAATAGAGATGCCCTCAAAAGACTAAAAAGCTTGAAGACCAAGAAAATAATGTAGAAGTCCCAGATCTATCATATCAAACCTATTTGCCAGCTTGTCATTGATGTCATGTATCAATGAATTAGAACTACCAGTGAGGATGAGATCATCAACATACAAAACCAATATGACAATCTCCTCACCTTGCTTCAAGATGTATACATTGTGATCTGACTCACAATGAATAAAACTTGAACTCAAAAGAAAACTATCCATCTTCTTGTACCAAGTTCTAGGAGCTTGTTTAAGACCATAAAGAGAATGATGGAGTCTACAAACCAATGATGAGTCTTACACAAATCCTAGAGGCTACTCCATATAGATCTCCTCATGGAGATCACCATGCCAGAAGGCACTCTTCACATCCATCTAAAAAACTGACCAAGAATGGGAAGGATCAAGAGAGAGTATAAGCCAAATAAATCCATCTTAGCTATAGGGGCAAAGGTCTCAGAGTAATCAACCCCTTCAACCTGTGAAAAACCCTTAGCTACTAATATAGCTTTGTACTTATCCACTGATGCATCTGTAACATATTTGGTCCTATGGACCCATTTACATTTTACAAGTTTTCTTCCATTAGGAAGAGGGACGAGATCCCAAGTATCATTCTTCATTAATGAAGAATACTCATCATACATTGCAACGTCCCACTCAAGTATACCAATGGCCTCAAAAAAACACTGGATCATCTATACAAGATTGTCCCAAAAGAGCAACACCAGATGTCTGTGAGTGATTGTGATGACAATCAGATGGATCACCAATGAAAGAACTAGCTACATGTAGAGTGCTCTTTGCCCACTTGGGCAAAGGTGGTGAAGAAGATGGTTGTGGTGGCTGAACAAGTGCAACATCATCATCAACAACAATAGAAAGAAAATCCTCACTATCCTTGGTAAAAGGAGGGGAAGAAGAAGAACTAGATGTACACTCCTATGGAGTGGGTAGCTCATCAACTTGAACATCCCATAGAAACAACACATCATTTGTGATAGGATTAAAAAGATGGTAGGCTTTTACATCTTCATAATAGCCAACAAAAATGAGTGGTTGGATTTTCTTCTCCAATGCTTTGCATTTGTCATCAGGAACAAATGTCCATGCTTGACTTCCAAAGATGTGAAAGTCTAAAATATCAGGCTTGATCCTAGACCAAGCTTCTTCAGGTGTCATATTTTGCATAGCTTTGTGAGGCATATAGTTTTTAATTTAGTTTGCATAATTTATAGCTTCAGCCCAATATTGTAGACCTAAATTTTTAGAGTGAATCATATAATTTGCCATCTCCTTCAATGTTTGATTGTTCCTCTCTGCTACAACATTTTGTTAAGGAGTGTATGGTACAGTGAACTGGTGTTATATCCCATGCTCAATACAAAAATCATGGAAAGCATTATTTTCATATTCCCCCTATTGTCAGTGTGTATCTTCTTAAGAGGAAGAGATGATTATTTTTCAACAAAGTCTTTGAAATCCTTAAAAGTTTCAAAAACTTCACTTTTTAACTTGAGAAAATATACCCAAGTTTTACGAGTAAAATCATCAATGAATGTGAGTGCATATTTGGCCCCTGCAAAAGAATGAGTTGTAAAATTCATCAAATCATTATGAACCAACCCTAAGGGTGCATTTTCACGTGTGGCCTTACCAACTGGAAATGGATCCTAGTGTTATTTACCAACTAAACAACTAGGACACACCCCATCAATACATGAGACCTTAGGAAGGCCTTTTACAAAATGTTTTATACTCATTTGTAGCATATATCCATAACTCAAATGCCCTAATCTCTCATGTCACAATTTTTTGAGACTATTACCATGTGTTATAAGTGAAGAACTAGAAGACATAAAAGACTCAAACTTATCAAAAGTATAGAGTCTTATAGTATGGTCTCTTGTACTTGTAGCAACTATCTCACTAGGATCATTACCTTCTCTTATTACAACATCATGTGAAGTAAACTCCATAGTTTTACCAGTACTAAAATTACATATTTGATATACAAAGAGAAGATTAGAAGAAATTTGGGGTACAAGCAATACATTGTTAAAACATCCATCCTATTTATCGATAGTACCTGATCCCAAAACTTCAATCTATGAGGAGTTACCCATAAAAACATGTGATGTACTACAATCTATAAGAGAAGAGAATAGATCCTTAGAATGTGTGAGATGATGAGAAGCACCTAAGTTAAAAATCCACTGATCATGACATGAAGATATAACCTTGGCTAAAAGTGCTTTCTCTTTTCTTGCAAGAGAAGGAGATAGAGATAGAATGGAAATTTTGTGTTGTCTGACTGCTGCATGTAATGCTTCCATCTTCTTAAAACATCTAATTTCATCATGATTAGGACCACCATAAAAATTACATGGACCAAATGTTTTCTTCTTTTGCTTAAAGGACTTTTTGGTCTTAATAGATTTAAAATGATGAGGTGTTTGGGTGGTGGACTTTGGAGGGTTATTTGAAGGTGTTCGCTTTTGTTTAGACTTAGGTGAAGGTTTTCCTTTAGAAGAATTAGTAACTAGAGCATGACTGGGACCAGGTAGAGCATCTAGGGCCATTAACTTTGTTTGCTCCCTAGTCAATCTTTCACAAACAAACTTCAAAGGAAGGCCATTTGAATTCATCACCTAATGTATCCATTATTGTATAAAAAGCTAAGGAAAAAAAACAATATATGGTCTTTTCAACTTTGACAAAATCATGAAAATACACTCCTCATCACTTTTATCCTTGTCACTAGCTTTCAACTGTAACCTAATAAATTTGAATTTTGCCAAGAATTCATCTATTGAAGGAAAATATGATGGAGAGAGAGTACTCAATTTTGCATCTAATTGCAAAATTTCAAACTCATTAACTTTGACAAATAGGTTTTTAAATTTTTGACATACCTCTTTTGGAGTTGTAGTAACTACAATGTGAAATTAAAGATTATCTGAGATATTGAGGCAAATCAATCCAACAGCCTCATCCTACTTACAACCATATGCATATTTGTCTTTTTTAGTGGTGAATGCCATAGGTGTTGTTTCAAAACAAATTATCCATAATCCCTTTAATTGAAGGAGTTATTACATTTTTGACCTCCAAACATGGTAATTTTTAGAGTTTAGGGGTTTAAACAATCGAGATTCCATTCCCAAAGAAGACGATGACATTGATAGGAATGACCTAGACATTTTTTTCTCAAAAAAAATCCCTTCTGTTACAATTTAACGTCTCCTGACAAATATTTTTTAGCATTAGCTTATACAAAAGTAAAAAAAAATGGATTTATGTAAAAAAAATATGTAGGGGGATTTGACCTCAAGACATCCTCCCTTACAATTTTTAACAAAATTCCTCTAGCCACTTTAGCAAGGTCAACTTTGTTCTATTGGAGCTAGAGACTTGCTTTTAAACAACTAAAAATTTAGAAATTAATAAAAAATAAGCCAAAATGACTCACACATGTGAGATGAATGCTGAATAATCTTTAGCTTTATCAAAAATAATTTCTTGTTCCATCAAGGTGTGGTGATCAGGGAAAATTCTAATGAGAATTTTGTAAATATTTGCCAAGGAAAAAACCTCCAAGCAATTCAGAATTAGGTCCATAGGATCTACTCAAAGGATTGTACGGCCTAATCAAAATCCATACTTTTCAACTGGAATTGAAACTTGGAAAGTTTGCTAACACACACAATTTTCAGATTTTGATTTTATGTAGTATAAGGCGTTTAAACTAAAGAAAATTGTATGGCTATGCAGTAGAACAAAAAAGATTTTTAATTCCCTATTGTAATCACCCAAAACATTATATGACCTGATCCAAATCTATACTAATTAATCTAGAATTAAGGCTAGCATAGTCAACTATCATTAACAGGTGTTAGATTTCAAAAAATACGTCTGTACGATCTGCCACATCAGAAAATTATACAGGTACTGCAGTCTGCCAGAAAAACCAGTCAGCCAATTTTTGTCTGGAAGAGCTGTATGACCAGCAAGGAATGAAAAAAATCAAGTTAGAATGGATTCCTGATTGAATTTTCTATGTCCATGTGCAAAAAAATTCTGGTTTTGGAAATCCATATGGTCATAAATGATCATAAAGTACAAAAATTTCTAAAAAAAACTTGTAGACAAGAACCTGAATTCGAGAGAATAACTAATATTTATAACGCATCAATAAAATAATGTTTTTGACTATGTTAATAGATAAAAATGTTGAAAATTTTGTAGGGAAGCAGATCTTCAACTAGAACTCCCAGCTCTGATACCATGAAAGAATGAGCAGGAGATACACAGGATCTACAGGATCAATCCAGGAGAAAGAACCAACACCAAATAACCTACAAAAATAATACCAGAGAATAAAATATGTTTTTCTCACACACCTAAAAAATAGGTGATAATCCTAAAAATTCTCTGTATTCTCTTATTATTCTCTTGTTACAATTTATTAGATTGTAAAGTATATATAATATAAATAGTTTATTTTACGACAACAGACTATTTGTTGTGATTACAAAATAGAGAAAACAAACTATTTGTTTTCAAATACTATGAACAAAAATATTGTTGAGAGACTCTCAACAATAAAACAAATTATCCTAGGTAAATAAAATTAACCCTAGGTAATAAATAACATACCCTATTATCCCTAGGTAAGCTTAAATATTCATTATTCCAACATAAATATAAACATTATTTTAATTTATCATCTAGATTTGTCATATTTATTTTGGAATATACATATAAAAATAACAACTAACATTCCAAAGATGTTTGAAATATGTCTTATTACCATTCTACACTTCTAAAAAAATTTATCAATAAACGCTGAAGTGAGCAATCTATCGATCACATAATACTTAGTTGTATCTACTTCTCCCTATTATTATATTTATAAACCTAAAACACTTAGCATACTTCTCAACTTATCCATCATAGTCATATTAATTATTTATACAACTCCATTATTTTTGGGTGTATATATGGAGTCATATTTTGCCTATCTATTGTGTATTCCTTACTTAAATTATAAAAATCATTGGAGTGGTATTATCCACCATTATCACTTCTCAAGACCTTAATTTTAATTTGTCTTGTTTTAAACAAGAGCATTAAAATCCTTTAACTTCTTAAAATCCTATGCTTTATTCTTGATGCAATCAACCCACTATTCTCTCAAGTAATTATGTATGAAATACACATAATACAATCAATTTCCTATAGATGCAACTTTAAAATGTCCAAACACATATGTATGTATTGAATGAAAATTACCATTCTCTCTAATGGAACTACTATTAAATGTTACTCAATTATTTCTTCCATATATTAAATGTGACAAGTATTCAAAATTCAAAGGACAATCAAAATTACCTTCAGCCATACCTTTAGTTTTTAGTTATTGAAGGCCTTTATCTAAAATAAGACCCATCCTATGATGTTAGAGTGGCATGCATGAGTTTTATCTGGTCTATTTATATACTTCGGAATAATTTGACCATCATTGACAATGTTTTCATCAAGTCCAAAAAATGTTTTAGTGTGGACTCCTATTATCAATACCAAGGATCCATATACAATATTTTAGCTTTGCATGTAATATATCACCTACATAACAACACAATTTGTCTTACTTACATAAACTAGATTTCTATCAAAATTGGAAATGTGTAAAACATTAGGAGGGTGTTAACCTTTCCATATTTAACATTAGCTTAACTCTCCCTCTACCAATAATCTCATAGGTAGAGTTGTCTCCCAAGAATACATTACCTTCATTTATATTTTCATATTCATAGAATCACTCCTTGTGTGGAGTCATATGAAAATAGGAACCTTCTCTAATCAACCATGCATTATGAAATCCATTCTAGCTTGATGTCACTAGGAATAGATACCTTGAATCTTCACTAGGGGTATCTATTTATGCAAAATGGAAATCATCAAATGACTTACCCTTTTCAATATTTTTATATTCTCAATCTTTTTTAAAATTCCCCATTTTACCATATTTCCAACATTACCTCTCATCTTTTGTTGTAGTATTATATTTAACTCTACAGTTTGACTTTTTGGAACTCTTTTGATTTATCTCTGGTGAACAAATCTAAAAAAAATGAATAATTTGTTTTATAATATTCAACATATTTATACCTAATTTGTTTTGATAATAAGGCTTTTACTCTATACTTGGTTTTTAATGTCAATGTAGTATTAGTTATTTCCATAACTAGACTATCATAAGATCCAAACAAATAAAACATCAAATTAAAAAACATTTATCCTTTATCCATTATAATTTCAATATAAATTATCTGAATTAACACTATATTGAAGGAATTCATATGTTCAACCACATAGTCAACATCATTCACATTTAATGAATACAAATTATTTAAAATAAATAGTGATACAAATTCGCCAACTTCTCCCATAGTTCCTAACACTTTTTCTCCAGAGATACATTAAGAAAAAAATAATGTGATAGACACAATATGATTGAACTCTTTTAATTCCTATTAATTTTTTAATTAATGTTTTACCTTTAGATCCATAGGTTGTACTCATAATATAATAACCCATTGATCCCTATCCACAAGAAAAAGTTCCAGCCATAGCTTTTAAAAATCAAAATGTTGATCCTGGATTTTTTGAGTCTCTATTCTTGTGCTACTTTTCATTCTAATTTACACAAATATTCTCATGGTCAAATATGACACTAGAAAAATAATTTATCGCTAGTAAATGAGACATTAACTCTTTAAAAAAAGGCTTAAATATAGCTCTAACATAAAATAATGATAAAATTACTCGTAAACCAAGATGAAAAAATAAATACTAATAGAACATTCATACTAAAATTATAGGAGAAAATACTTAGATACATTACTACATGGTACAAAAAATTTCAGTTGGGAAACCCTTACGTGTAAAAACACCCAACATAGTATCATCCTTTAAAATTGTATTAATTTAACTTTTTTTAATCCAATAATTTACTTCTCAGATCTACTATATGCATACTACATGTCCAATTATATATAGGTACATAAGAAAAATACAACCAAAGCAATATTACAATATCATGGGTACCAAAATAATGGGATAAGAATATAACCTATAATTATTACCCATGAAAATATGGTTCCTAACACCACCCATATTATTATTATAAGTATATATATCCATAATATCACTAAACCTTTCATTTTTTATTAAGAAGTCTCCATGGGATGCTACCCCTAAACATCCATTTCATGGGCTAATTGCCCCACAAACTTACTAATTGGAGTGATGCCTCATATCCCAGTTATTATGCCTATCTTTAAAATAACTAAGGGTGTAACAAATGAAAAATAAAAAAAAAATATCTAACAAATGTGAGGATACCATTAGGTTTATCAAAAGAGTTAGAGAACACAAAAACTATCATGATGAATATGGCATTATTGAAGCTAACCAAGGATGATAATGAAGCATCATAAAGTAAAGAGTATCTTCCATATAATTTTTAATTTGGGAGGGAATTTTTGTAATTGATTGTGGATAGTTTCAAAATATATAATTTATCCTTGTGAAAAATGTTATAAAATTGGGTTTGAATAAGGAATTGCACCCAACCCCTTAGAAAATATCATGTCTAAAAAATGGGCCTCATAATTTAGGTAATGAGAAATGCCTGGTGAAATTCTAAATAGGGGTATATAAAATAAATTGATGTGATGGGATTCCAATATATTTGTGTCATGTAATTTTGGGGAGACCTTATAAAATTTTCAAGAAGATTAAACATGATGAAAGAAAAAATATATATCACTTGTAGAATGATGGAAATAAATTAAAATAAATTTCAATGAAGGAAAATAAAGAATAAGTGTAATTTTGTTTTTGTATGAATGTATTGATGGTATTTGGAAATTAATTATTTAAGATATTTTCAAATTATAAGGCATGATATCCACTGGTGTAAGGGGTTCCTTAAGATCCTCTTCCCTTTTAGTAGATTGACTTGATTTACAGGCTTGAAGCCTTTTTACGAGGTCCATTTGTTATTTTTACATTATAATTCAAAAATTAAAATTTATAAATAATAAAATGGAATTAAAAAATTAATATATATGTTATATAAACTCTTGATATGCATTTATACCTTTATCCTATCTTAGAAATGTAAGATATGCAAAATAGGGGTTTCTTGGTTTAGAAACTAGGCCTCTAGAATAAAACATTGCTATAAATTTATTTAAAGAGATAAAAAAAACTCTAAAAAAACATGTAAATGTTTTAAAACATTACCATACACCATTCCTTAAATTTTAATGAAAATTTAAGCGTTAAATCTCAAGTTATAGTGATTTTTGTATTTCAAACTCTAGCATGCCTGTATAAAGGTAGAGAGCACACAAAAAAGGATAATTTGATTTTTTTAAAATATTTTTAAAATATATCACCTATATTTGGTATTCACCACAATTATTATCCTATGTATATCACTTAGACACTTTGAATAATCCTTAAAAGTGATAAAAACATAATTTTATTTGACTATAGATGCACATTTCAAGACTGTACCACTTAATTATGTTTGTAGACCTTCATAGTTTAACACATAATCATAAGAGTGTGAATTAATATCAGAAAAAAAATTAATTTCACATCCATAAAATAAAAAATCATGACAATAATTCCTTTATTCATATGTCAACTAAAACTGATATACAGACCTGAAAACTATCACACTAAATTACACTAAAAACCCACCAATTGAGTGTTTCATCCTTTTATTCATGCATTATAAGTTTCATTTATGATTGGTTTTAGGTATATATTTTTGTTACTTATAATTAAATTTGTGTTCTACTTGTTTCATATAACAATAATCTCTCAACATCCTATGACTTATCCTAAAACATACTTAATTTGAGCTTTTACCTATGTTGGATGCATATAGATTGGTTTTAGGACATGTTTAGACTAAGTGATATAATGTTAAACTCTTAAAACATTTTTATATACAATAAATACCAATTAGTATATGACCAATACCTTATAACATTCCAAAACCTTCAATATTCTTACTAATAAATTCAAATTTTTAAATTTCTTGTTTTTGTAGGAAATCTAAAAAGCCCTCTAAAAAACCTAAAAATGATAAGTAAGGTCTATGAAAAGATTATTATTGACCATTTATGACCTTTTAGATATTATAAGACCAAAATAAAACATAATTGAGTTATTTACAATCATGTACCTACATCAAACTACTGAGGAGCAAAATAATTATTCATGAGATCCTACTTATCAGTTCTTTAACGTTGCTACCATGTTTAACTATCTCTAAAGGTGTCATACAAATTAAATCCTAAATTTTATGGCTATACCACATTATCAATTACTTAAAATATTTATTGCATTTGGTTTTGTTCACCACCTTCTTGTCTATAATGGATTCAATTTGATCTAGTCGTGTTTTTGTTATTTGTTGCTCCCAATCAATGGATTGATCATCTTTGTATTCAGATGCCTTCTCCAAGTTATAATCTACTTTGAAAGGGTACATTTATGTTACATTAAATATGGGTGAGATTCTAATGAAAAATAGAATCTCCAATTCATAAGCATTAGCATAAAATTTTCTTAAGACCTTATAAGGTCCAATTTTATTCATTTTTAACTTGTTATATTCCCCCTTAAGGAAACTTTAATTTTTTTAGATGTGAAATTACAAGATATACTACCTAAAAATTTACATTTTTTTCTTCTCATATAATCATTTATCTTATATTTTTACTCAATTCTAGATGTAGTTTGACCTGCTCATGCAACTCTTACACAACTATAGCAAAATCCTCACCTTGTGCACTTATTTTCTCCTACATGCCCAAGTTACTCAACTCATAAATGCCTATTACATGGATTATATCCACAATTTATAATGGGATATAACCTATACTTATATTTTTATAAGCATTATATTCAAATTAGGCTTGAGCTAGTGTTTTATCCCATTGTTTAGGATGGTCACTTACCAACCTTCTAAGGATGTTTTTGAGACTCATGTTGACCACTTTAGTTTCAACATCAATTTGAGGATGGTAATCTGAAATAAATATTAAATTTTTCCCCAAATTATTATAAATATTCTTCCAAAAATAGACAACAAACTTTGTATCCTTATTGTACACAATGCTTCTAGGAAGCCCATGAAATCTCACTAATTTAAAGAATAAGTTTAAAATATTAGTTTCATCACTTTTTTTTATAAAAGTATTAAAGTGTTTCATCTTAAAAAACCTATCAACCATAAAAAATATGAAGTCATTACTTTTTTGTGTCTTTGGTATCCTAAGTACAAAACCATAGTCATTGAATCCCATGGCCTACTTGGAATAGACAAAGGCTAGTATAGGCATATATATTAATTTTTCCCATTATGTTGTAATATTATGAACATTTATACAAACCTATTTAAACCAACTTGAAATTTTAGCCAATAATAGTGTGCACTTAGTTGATAAAGTGTTTTTGATTTCGTAAAGTCTCCTGCTAAGCCACCACTATGTTTCTCCTTTAGTAGATATTCTCTCATTGACCCTCTTGATATGCATAGTTGAGTGCCCTTTAATAATAATCTCTATTGTATCATATTATATAATCAGACATTTTATAATTAATTCATATAAAAATCTATTATCTTACCCAATTTTATATTTTATAAAAAATAAAAACTTTTCAAAAATTCAACCCATTTCATATGCTTTTGACTTATTTTAGTTTGACTACTAATGAATTGTAAGGCATGGTTATATGTATAAAGTGCAAAATATTTAGGTTGAAAGTAGTATTTATTTATTTAAGGCTTGGATATTGGTGTAAAAAACTTGGTCATATGTTGATTACTTATTTAACTCTATTAAATTTATGACTGAATTAGGCAAATGATTTTCCCTCTTGGATAAAAATATCCCCTACAATAGTTATACTAGCATTACACTCTACTTGGAAAATATTACTAAAATATAGGAAAGATAATATTGGTTAATCTATGATTTTTCTTATTTAGGAACTAAAAACTTCTCTAACCTGACTTAGTCCATTGAAATTATTTTTTGTTTGCTTTGATAGTTTTCATTATTAGGGTAAAAATGTCACTAAAATTATTTATAAACTTTCTATAAAATCTATCCAATCCATGAAAACATCTTAATTGAAATACATTCCTTGGAGTATGCCATTATACTATGGATTTTAGCTTATGTTTTTCCATCTTCAAACCTTCTTGGGAAATGACAAATCCCAAATAGATAAATTATGTCTTTATGAAGGTACACTTCTTGAGATTAACTAGTGACTTCTCTTTTTATAGCTTTTTTAAGACTATTCTAAGATGTTTAAGATGTTCCTCTTTTGACTAAATTTAAATCAGAATATCACCTAGGTAGACAATAAAACATTTACTTGTGAAATCATTTAACACCTCATTTATAAGCCTCATGAAGGAGCTTAGAGTGTTAGTTATCCCAAATGGTATTATAAGCCATTCATATAGTCCATCATTAGTATTAAAATTTGTCTTCCATTTATCTCCCTCTCTAATTCTAATATGATGATAGCCACTTTTCAAGTATATCTTGTAAAAATACCTTGCACCACTTAAACAATCCATTATATCATCAATTATAGGCATCGTAAATTTATACTTGATTTTAATATTGTTTATAGCTCTTGAATCATTGCACATTCTCCAAGATACATATTTCATAGGAGTTAGGACTATTGGAAAAACACAAATATTTAAACTTTATCTAATTAGGCCTTTGGACAATAATTCTTACACTTGATTCCTTATCTCCTCATTCTCTTTTGGTGTCATCCTATATGCTATCTTGTTTGGTAGATTGGATCTTGGAATGAAATCTATATGGTGACCAGTGATTGTAATTGGAGGTAGTTCATTAGGTGAGTCATCCACAATAATATCAATAAACTCATTTAATAAATTTATTATTTATAGGGGAAGATTAATCAAATTTATAGTTGTAAAAACTGTTTAAGATTACCAAACAATGCATAACTTACCTCTTCTTTTTTGATTTATTGTAAGAACTCTTTCCCACTTCTTAACAACACCTTAGTATTTTATTCTATAATTGTATTCTCATCTTTTAGTGCTATTTTTGTGTACTTCATTCCATGTTTATCAAAATTTTAAGTGTTTCTTCTCCCATCATGTATTCTTTTACTATCAAATTGCCATGGTTTGCCGAATAGTACATGGCATAAATCTATGGGCATGACATCACATGACACTTCATCCTTGTAGCTATTATTTGAAAGTCCACTTTGGATTGCTTATTTAGTAAGACTTGGTGTCTCTTTGATTTCCATGACACCTTATAAGAGGTATTTTTATAATGCTTTATATTAAAAAAACTTGGAGATCATTAGGTGAATTAGATTTGTAACGATGGCAAATTAGGAGGGAAGGTGTATAATAATGTAAGAAAATCAAGAGCTGTCACATGGTGAATGAATAACACATTATGAAATTGAGTGACTACATTATTACAAGTGTCCTAACTACATAATAAAATCACTTTAATATATAATATAGTTAGGTGATTGCATAGTGCATTCAAGAGACTATATTATGTAGTTAGGTGATTGCATAATGACATCACCCAACTACATAATACATCTGGGTGAGTGGTGACTACATTATGAAATCACCTGACTACATTATTTAATCACTTGACTACATTATTCAATTTACTAACCACATTCTATAGTTATCTGATTGCATTCTATAATGAAGTGACTACATAATGTAGTTAGGCAACTACATAATGTAGTCAGAAAACTGTATGATGTAATCAGGTGACTATATCTTATAGTCATCTGAATACACCATGTAATTTTTTAACTAAATTATTTACGTGGAAAAGGGATCTCTTAGGGGACTTGTCTCTACTTCCTATAAAATAAGATAGATATTGGTAGATCTTTCAAGATGGTATTTTATTTAAAATATGAAAAGATAAAAACTATGCCTGATTTAATAATGAAGCGCTAAAATGTAGTTTTTATTTTATTAACAAACTTACTATTCTATCTTATGTTACCATATTCAAAACCAAACTCATAAAGTTCACCTAGAACTTAACCATCTCTAGTACTTGCTTAACCATTAGAGAAATTCCCTATGCATGATTAGTTGAGAACCTCCTAAGCCACCACATTATCCTATACATCACTAAGGGCAAGGACATGGTCCATACTAATAATATTATAGAACCAAACACAAGAGTCATTCTCCTTATTAAAAACCACCTAGATGGTCTTCCCTATGGCATGGTAGTCTGAGTGGCTCATCCATATCTAGAAGTGATGACAGGGACTAATGCCCTCTTCCCCTGAATCAAGATGGTGATAATAGGGATTGGGGTCCTCCCCCCTCAGATAAATTTCTATGACTAGATTTTCTAATTTATCCTAAAATAAACAAAGATAATGAATTATAAACTCAACAAAATGATAGATGGGATCCCTTAAATGTGGATGAGGATCCTCTTACTCTGGGAGGATGGGATGATAAACCTCAAGACCCATCGTCTCCACAACCTTGCCTGAATTCCATGTTTATTATAGCTTCTTAATTTTCCTATTTATTGCTTTATGTTCTTTTAATCTTTGTGCTTAAATATGTTGAAATATTGATGTGACATTTTTTGTGTGGTCATTTATTAACCACCTTTTGGACTCTTCCTGAGGTGTTTTTTTTCTTTACCTCAATGTGACTTTGCTTGTAGGGTGTGATTTTTCTACCATTTTTTTGTATGATTAAAGTTGTACTATACTCATTTTTCATTAATATATAGATACACTCTTAAAAAAAAAGAATTAAAAATTATTTTTGATAAATCATCATATTATGTACTAATTTGTTTGACACGTGAATATCTACATGTGCATTTGAATTTTATTTTCCTTAGAGATGTACTTGTTGATGATTTTAACATTTTTGATAGAATTTTATATTTATTAGTTATTTCCTTTGGCACCCTCTTATTTTTTCTTATAGATGTAACAAAAACTAGCCTTGGATGATTTTAATGATTACTTAATTGTTTCATTCTTTATATATATTGTATATGTATTGTGTCTTATTAAATATTGTTTTTATTTTATTAATCATTGTATACCAAGTATAACATTATATGGTATCACATAAGATGTCATTAGAAACAATATATGAAACATTTGAATATAAACTAATATAAGTAATGTAATATGTTCCAATGATTTAAGTATATGTTCAACTAGAATGTATATGTGTGTGTTAAATTATTTGAATTATAACCAAATTCCTTAATAATAAAAAAGAGTGCACATTTTTTATTCAATTTTTCATCAATCATAATTCCTTTTATTTTTTATCTTTCAATTTAATCACTAATTACCAAATGTTTTGCAAGCAAAATATTATTATTTTTAGAACCATTAAAAACTATGATTGGTATGTTGTCATATTTAGGTGTGTTAGAATTTTTACTTTAAAAGATGAAACATCATTTTTATAAGTTTTTACATATTGAAGAGTGTACTTTTAATATATGATTTCTATTAGGTTCATTAGATATAATATCATCACTTCCAATAAAAACCTGGATATTATGTTTCAAAGCACAAAACATATCCATTATATGACCATTTATTCATTCTAAGTTGACACTTCCCCTCATACATGGCCCATGCTATCCTTCATGGTCTCTATTGATGATGACACATGTACTTTAGGCTTTTACTGTCACTTTACACTTTCTAAATTCACAATTCAAAGTAGCATTATGACTTTGCATTTATTTTGTGAATCTCCACAAACCTCCATGTGGACTTAAGACATAAGCTATTAGCATGAATTTTTTAAAACTATAGAAACATGTCTAGTGGGTGGTGGACTTCCACTTGAACATTGTAAATTACATGAAAAAGTTGCATTGTGACATTACATTTCCCCTACTCCTTTGATTGTTTCCTTGCAATCTGATCATGGACTTCTATGTGCATAAGGAATTTGCATGGAAAAACAAAAATATGTTTCTCCTTTTATCATCACATATAATATAATATATACTTTGGAGTATAATTTGCAAATTTTCAAGTTAATGTTTTCATTGTAGTATTGTAATCAACACCTAGATATCCATTGTTATTTAACACTTTTTGAAATTTTATCTTGTAAATTGACCTTTGCTAAACCTATGACATAGGTGTGTATTTAAAATAATTGGCATGGGATTCTCCTTTTGGTCCCACATGTAGTGGGCTTTGGGCATTTATTTTCAAATTTCAAATCAAATTTTAATATTACAATTTCTTATAACATCTCTACTTTACTTTTTGACAGTGGACTTTGGGTATTTATTAGTAGTTTTCAAATTTTCAAATTAAAGTTACCAAGTAATGTTTTATTTTCCTCTTGAAGCTCTGAACCATTATCTTTAAATGGGAATGTTAGACTTAGCATGTTTTATATACTTACTATTTTTTTTTTTAAACTTCATGACTCAATATTCACCATAGACCCTAAAATGCACACATTAAAAACATGAAACATTAATTATTAGTCGAACCAAACTTATGGGTTTTTTCACAACATAATTCCAAAAATGTGTTTTCACTATGGATGAACATTTTATAGATTCCTTTCAGGGGGAAATAATTAGACCTTTGGATACATGTATCTTAGGAAAAAGGGAAAAAAATTCTCATGTAGATTTGGGCACTAACACACTAAACCTTAAATGTTTTATAAAGCTATAAATAGACATGTGGCTCAAAAAAATGATGTAAATAAAGGAAAAATGAGAAAAAAAACATATGAAAGTGAGATAATGCCACATAGAACCTAATGATTTCAACTATGTATGGGCATAAATTTAAAGTTTGTTTATCTATTGACAAAATCCAAATGATCATTGATCCACATATTTATGACAAGTGTCACTCTATAAAATATCAGGTCTAATCAGCACAACATAAGGCCTCTTAGGCCCAAAGGCCCATGATGATGGCATGTAACAACATTTTAGGAGCTTGATACTTGGAAAACTTTAATAAAGCCTTTGGGATCCCATAATGACCCATTGTGATGGCATCATAGAAGCCTAACATTCAATGGGTATTCATAGATTGATATAATAGTTAAATCCCCCATAAATTGGTGATGATGCCATGTGGCACCATCATAGGATATGATGACTCTGAGAGGGAGTGAAAGCCACCATAGATTAAAGTCTTGAGATGACACCACGTGGAAATATGTCAAGAAATGAATGATCAATAGAATGCATAAAATGCTAGAGTCCCATAGTTATTCCAAATAACACAATCATATTCAATAATAAAATACCCAAAGGGTCAAGATGATGCCATATCTCATCATCTTGTGAACATTAGATACATAATAAATGAAGTGAGAAATGGACATGTGCCCCCAGTAGATGACATAAGCAAAGGCAATTTGAGAGAATAATGCATGAAATCAAAAGAAGTATATGTGGATCCTAATGACATCAAATATGTAAGGGCCTAAATTTGATGGTTATTTACCAATCAACTAAGTAGAAAGCATCCTCAATTCCTATGACTATGACAAGTGTCACTCTCATGAAATCCTAGGCCTAATTGACATAACTTAAAGCCACTTAAAGTATTGAAGGCCTATGATGATGCCACATTGTATCATTGTGAGAACCTAAGACTTGGTAAAATTTAATAAAGCTTTTGAACCTCAAAGGCCTACAAGGATTCCATGTGGTGGCATCATAGAAGTCCAAGACTTAGTAGGCATCCATAGGTCGATAGAGAAGTTAAATCCCATATGATATCATGATGATTCCATGTGGAACCATCTTATAAGTATATAAATGTAGAAGTGAGTGAAATCAACCACAACCTGAACTCTTGAGATAATGCCACATGGTGACATCTTAAGAGCTCAAGGCTTGACAGAATGTACACAAGATCAGTGTCTTTTGATCTTTCCAATTGGCATGATCATGTTCAATCATGAAGGACCTAAAGATCTATGATGATGCCATGTGGAATCATCCCCTAAACTTTAAATTTATATTAATTGAAGTAATAAATAGACACATGGCCCTGGTAGATAATGTAAGTAAAGTCAAGCTGAGAAAATAATGCAAGAAAGTAAGATAAGTCCATGTGGATCCTGATGACATCAACTTTGTATGAGCCTAAATTTTATGACCATTTTCCCATTAATAGATTGTAACAACCCAATTTTTTCATGATTTTATGTTAGGATTTACATTGATCAATTGATGGCTTATGTGGTGATATATTGTGCTCATTTATGCTTTGACTTATACTTCGTTTCAAATTAGAAAACTTCTTTTTTTACTACCCTTTATTTTTATATTGGATATGTTAAATATAAAATACATATAATTTATTAAATGCATTCATGGTTGTCAAATTTAGGCTCTTTGTTCACTACCATGAGGTTATATGTTATTTTCTTAGAGGCCCTAGTGACGAGTGTTTAGCCTTTTTTGGGATACTATAATTATTCCACTTGTCATGATATTGACCACTCAAGCCACCACTTCCCTTTGATTTCACCTTGATTGATTTGTAGGGTGGCTTTATATTTATTACATGCTTATTGATTGAATCTTCCCTAAGGCTTGGGTGTTTGAGATAACACCATGTGAGATCATCAAGGCATTTAGAGTCTTAGAGGGTCGTTCTTATATTTGCTAGTCCATTGAGTCCTAGGATCCTTAGATGTAACCATGTGGCTTTTATTTGAGGCCATCATCATTTGAAAAATCTTTTGATTTATGTTCACCCTCTAAATCTTGGGCTTTTAAGATCATGTCATGTGTCATGACCTTGGAGTTTTGCACCTAGGATACTATTGACTATTCATTACACCACCTAAGTCCCTAAATCCTTGAGAGATGCCATGTGGCATCATATCTTGACTTTGGGGGTGTAAGGACTTTGAATTATCCACTACCTTCCATAAGCCCAATTTAATGAGACCATTTCATGTGGCCTGGTCTCTAAGAATCAATTTCAAGAAGGCTTAGCTAGTTTTAGGGTATGATTTTTGAGTTAAGACAGAGGTGATTATAAATAATGAATAATAAAATATTTAGCTAAAGAATGAATTATTAATAGGCTATTATATATCCAAATAATCTCCTATAATATAGGAAAAAGGAATTACAAACAAACTCCTATAATATAGGAAATAGGAATAATATTATCCCATAATATAGGAAAAATTAATAGTAATGTGCTATGGTGAATTAATCACCATCTATTTTAATCTAATATTCTCCTCCTTAATTTGGGATAACTCAAATTGAATAGTAGAGATATTATCTATATGCCCCAAATTTTTTGCTTTTAAAAGACTGGTGAACACATGTGCATGTTATTCTTCTATCAGTTAATACTAGAGATGGATGTTGTGTTGTTATACATGTTCATGTATGAAATAAAATTACACCTCAATGTGATTTGTGCATTCTAAAAGACTAAATTGTGAACAAGTTTTAAAACAACATCATTGTCACAATACAAGATGGTAGGTGAATTCCATGGTATTACCAATCCTTCCAGTATGTGATGTAACCATATAAATTCATAGACAATACTTCATATAACATGATATTTTAATTCAGTGGAAGATTGAGAAACAAAGTTTTATTACTTTATCCCCCTAGATATATGACCAGATCCTAAAAATAATACATATTTGGAAGTGGACTTTCTATCATCAATATTTCCTACATGATATGAGTCTAAACATCCTATCAAGAAGAAATTACCATTATTATTATACTTTAAGACAAAATCTATTGTTCCCTTAATATATCATAGTATTCACTTTATTACTCTTTGGTGATACATCTTTGGTTCCTATATAGACTATGAAAGATAACTAACTTCATATTTGATGCATGGAACAATATATGTCAAGTAAATAAGACTCCCAATCAACTATCAATAGATATTCATATTCACTTATAGTGATGGATTTGTATAAGATAACTAGAGCCTTATCTCCATAGGTGTATTAATTACATTACTATCCATCATCCTAAATTTATCATGCATTATATTGACATATTTAATTTTGAACACAAATAGGTGTTGTTCCTTTTTCCATAGTTCTAATCCAAGACAATAGTGTAGAAGACTGAGATCCGTCATGTTGAATGATTGATTAAGATCTTTCTAGGTTACATCAGTCATCTTTACTAAACTAATAGTGATGACTAGATCATTTGATATATACTAAAATAATCACAATCTATCCCCCTTGTTGTTTAAGGTAGAGATTTATATCATATGGACTTCACTAAACTCTATGTTGAATGAGATGTTCATCAATTTCTATGTACTAGGCTTAGTGTGCCTTTTTGAGACTGTATAAATATTTGATGAGTATACATACTTTTACTTCATTAATAGGATTGATAAAACCTTTTTTTTGTGTCATGTAAACTTCTTATTTTATATCTCCATTGAGAATGACACTTTTTACATCAATTTGGTGGATCATCCATCCAAATTGGTCAGCCAAAACAAATATCATTCTAATTTTATTGATCTTGGATATGGGATCAAAATTCTCCTCATAATATATGCCTTCCTTTTATTAATATCCTTTATTTATGAGTTGATACTTATGCTTTTCAATACTACCATCTACTTTATATTTAGTTTTGAAGACAAATTTACATTTGATTGGCATCTTCCCTAGTGGAAGATCTTCAAGCTACCATGTTTCATGTTTTATCAGTAATTGAAATTATTCATCCATGGAATCCTTCAAAGGTTTAGACTCTATGGCTTCATGAGTTGTATGTGTCTCAATATATTCAACAACTATAATCATTAAGGAAAAATTGGCATCTCTTTGACTCGTGCTACAAGTCCTTGATCTAGTACTTGATGTGCCTAAAGATATATCAAGTTTAGCATCCCTTAATGTACTTATATATCATTTAGGGATAAAATAAGTGGTACCTATGGGTAGTTTAGCTACACCATTATTCCCATCATCATTATCTTCATTGAGTGTATTACCATCTTTTGTATATATTATGGAACCGATTGGTGTACCAAGTGAGCCTGTAAAAGGAAATTCTTCTATTGTCTTCTTATAAAACTCAACATTCATGCTTATGTATATTTTATTTGTCTTTAGATCCATTAATACGTAAGTAATTCCTTCTTCATTGTACCTTAATAAGACATAATTTTTTTACTTTCATGTCAAGATTAGTCCTCTATGCTTTGGGAATATGCATGTTAACATTGCATCCAAAAACATGAAGATGTGTTATAAATCAATTGTGTCCTAACCATACTTATTGTGGTGTTATTACATCAAGATATACAGTTAGAACTATATTTAGTTGATAGAATATACTTTTATTACTTCTACCTAGAATGACTTTGTAAAAATAAAATCATGTACCATATATTACAACATTTCCATGATGGTACAATTCCTTCATTCAACAATAACATTTTATTTTGGTGTTTGTTGACATTCCATTCGATGATGAATGTCTTTTTATTTAAAAAATGCTTTGAATTCATTACTGGTGAATCCCCCCCATGATATGAGTGGAGTGTTTTAATGTTTTGACCAGTCCCATTTTAAACAAATTTGAATTTTTTTAAAGTTTTAAAGGCTTTTCTCTTTCTATTTAGATAGAAACCCCAAATTTCTCTAGTAAAATCATCAACAAATAGCATGAAGTACTTAAATCTAACATGACTAGGTGTCATTGGTCTACACATATTGGTATGCACTAGATCCAATTTTCCATGGGAATGATACGTACTTTTATGAAATAGATATCTATGTTGTTTACCTGATAAGCAATGTTAAATTTTATTTGTACCCTTTCTTAGATATGGAAGTCATCTTACCATATTATAATAGTAAAGTGTGTCAAGATATATAAAATTTATGTGACTAAATCATTTGTGCCATAATTTTGTTGAGTCTATGTCCTTTTCCATAAATGTTTGCTTAGTTTTATGCAAGAAGTCAAGTTAAAACATTTTCCTAACTCCTGAGGCTTGTGTAATGATTTTTTAGAATTTAGAATTATCTCTAATTAAAAATAATTTACCATCTTTCTAGTCAAATTCAACTTTGAGTTTGTGTTCAAGTGACTGATAGATTGATATAAGATTCTTGGTGAGTCCTAGAACATATAAGACATTTGAGATTTTACAAACATTGTGTCCAATTAGTAAATCCATCTTCCCAATACCTTGAACATGGTAGAATGAATCATCACCTAAAGAGACATGATTTTTAGGAAAAGTCTCATTCATATTGTATAACCAATCTTGTCTTCCAATCATTTGTTGAGTGACACCTAAGTCAACATAATAGATAGAAATTTGTGATGTTGATTCTTCATGAAACTATGTAGTATATATGAAGTCTACATCTGAAGTGGTTTCTTCCTATTTGATAATATTTACTTGATGATTGTATTTAGTATTCCATTAACCTTTCCTTTATTATTGTCCTTTATGTAGATCATATGATTGTTAGTTATTGGGCTTCTTATTGCTTGAAAATCCCTAGGGGTAAATGAGTTGTACCAATAATCTTTATGGTCATGGCCTTTCCTCCCACATATAAGATAGGCTTTCTATTGTCTATTCCCCTATATATTTTATTAATGACCTTGATTTAATTTATAAGACTTGATCTTATTCCTTTTCTATTGATTAGAGGCAAGAGCATGTTTTTTTTATTTTCCCACTTTTGTATGCATAGACTCTTCTTTTTTCAACATGTATACCAACTTTGAAAAACATGGTTTTTATTATATGACTATCAAAGTATATATATATATATATATATATATATATATATATATATATATATATATATATATATATATATATATATATATATATATATATATATATATATATATATATATATATATATATATATATATATATATATATGCATAGACTCTTCTTTTTTCAACATGTATACCAACTTTGAACAACATGGTTTTTATTATATGACTATCAAAGTATATATATATATATATATATATATATATATATATATATATATATATATATATATATATATATATATATATATATATATATATATATATCTTATATTACTATCAAATTATACATAGATATCTTATATGACTATCAAAGTATACATAGATATCAAAGTGCTCTAAAGGTAATAGGTACAAGAGATGCATTTGACACTATATCACCCAATGTTTATAACTAAGCCTCTAGAGTTGTAACATGTTGTATAAAAGTTTCTATTTTCTCACCAAACTTTAATATGATTTAATTAGGTTGACTCTAAAAATAGAGAATGGTACCTTTATTTTTGGTCTCATAGATAGTTTGGAGCTTATCATAAGCATCTTTAGTTGTTGTGGACTCATGGATATGAGGTTGTACCTCATCTAATACCATGAATATTATTGTCAACTTTGCCTTCTAGTTGGATTTGTTAAACTTATGATCATGATCAGATTTAGTGGCATGTTAGGTGAATGTGCCATTGACAATAGGACAAATTTATTCAAATTCATTATGTCATGATTTTTGTTTTTCATGAAGTCTAGTTGTTGTCATGTAGAAGTTGTGAGTCTAGAAGAAAAATTTTTGGGCCATTTTTGACCATTATAGAATATGACCAAAGGTGATGGATTAGTTCCTTATTACTCTAGGTATCAATGTATGCCTTTAGTACGATATATGAAACCTTTATTTATACATACCCTTCCTTTATATCCTTGGTAGTGGAAGAAGCTCACCCTTTATTTATACCTAACAATACATGAAAGAAGCATAAAAGTATGTGAAAGAAGCATAAAATTACATGAAATACAATGATACATGGTACTTAGATAGTAATGAAAAAGGTTTGACCAATAATTATCACCTAATTAGATGGAATTATGCATATAGAGGCATAACTTCCCTATATACTTGGATTTTCCACTTGTCAGGGTTTATGCCTTTCAATTATATCAAATGTGTAAAATAGAGGGATGGCTCAGTGAATGTTTATCCTTATTTATCCTCAACTCTTTAGAGGGACAATGCCCAAATGTCATTTTTTTAGCTATGTAGTAAATCAAGCATGATAGCTTTAAATGTAAACATGATTTAGAGGCATAACTATGACCGAACAATGTGATTATGCACAAATGCACTATTTTGTATTTTTGCTTGTAAAAATAAAATATTATAATGTTTTACAATGAAATAATTATAATGAAAGGAAAGAAAACTAAATACATTGTACAAAATAATGCCCCCCTTTGAAAAATAATTTTAAATTCTTTAGCCTCTTTTGAATTTTTTCAACTTTTGTAGCTAAATATAATTAGTTGTAGCTAATTTTAGAAAAAAGCTAAATATAGTGGTATGGCTAATTTTAGAAAAATAGCTAAATATATTGGTATGGCTAATTTTTTGTTTCTTTTAAAAAATTGATTTTGTGGGATTTCAACCTCCCACCTACTCTTTATCAAAAAGATTCCATACCAACATAACTAAGCATTCTTTCAAGTTTATAAAGGATAAAACTTGTATTTAAAGACTTAAAAAATCACAAACCATATCTAGAATGTCCTAAGAAAAATATTCCAAAGGACCATATAGTCTCATAAAAAAATTCATGTCTCAGTTGAATGTGTAATATTGGACAATCTATTATCTCCTCTAATAATCAGATTTCAAATTTTCATAATGCACGACCTCCAAACAGGTAAAAACTATCCAACTAATATATTGACTAAACAAATTTCAAGTTTGTTACTTAAGCCACCCAAAACACTATACAACCTACTCATAAAATCTAAATATTGGTATAGGGTGAAAGATGGAAGAGCTTTATACCATGTTTTGGTCTCAATTTTCAAATATCTAATTTATGCAACCTATATTAGCTAAAAACCATATAGGGGAAGGAAACTATCATAAAAATTAGACTACAAGTTTTATGTTCAAAGATCTGTACAAACCACTCCAAATTATAATTTTTAACATAAAATCCATGATTAATGTAGATGATTATGCCCCTGTACCATCAAATTCAGTTTTTAGGAATTGTACAACTAAAAAATATCAAAAACATGTAGAAATTTGAATAAAAAGCATTCAAAAGAAAAGAAATATTGTGTGAGAATGATTGAAATTTAAAAAATAACAATAAAAAATGTGAAAAATCTATGTAATGGATTTGGTAGGGGCTCTAGCAAGTGAGATATCATTGAATAAGATCATAGGGTTCTCAATTGTTTTGTCCAACTTCAATATGAGGGTGTCTCAAGGCTCCACCTCCTACTATTTCCCTAGAAAATATCCTACTTTGAAACTAAATGTAGAACATAAATAATAATATTTTCATCTAAAGAATGAATTATTACATAGGCTATTATATATCCACAAAGATAGCCAAACACCCTCCTATAATATAGGAAGGAGGAATAACAAATAAACTCAGAATAGTCTTCAGGTAAAACAATCTTATAAAAACTAACAATAACATGCTATGGTGAATTAATCACCATTTATTTTAATCTAATAGCAATTAGGACAAATAAAAAGATCTACAGCGCTGTGGAAGATCTTTTAGGCACTTAGACATTGAAATTTGCTTAGTCAAGCTTTAAATGAATATATGAGTGCCACATGGATTATTAGTGTTAATCACGGGCTTAAAAGAATCAGAGGACTTTAATTAAGATGCAAAAGACATGGAATGGTCTAGAATTCCAAGATAAAGATAGTTTTTAAATCTGTGAAGTGAGTGACTTTTGAATATATGGAAGATGTGAACATTATTTTTTAACCCACTGATAGTCTAAGTCAAATATACCTTGTAAGGAAATTCTTCAAAGCATTTTATAATATAACTTAAAATGACCAAGACTTAAAAACTTAATCCAATTCAAGTATTTATATCAATGATCATGAAACCAAGCATAAATAGAAAAATGAAACAATCATGGTAAAGCAAGAGGGTCCCCATATAATAAATTAAGCATGGGGCATGTTGGAACTAACAATATTATGTCACCATAGAAATTCACTTGGTCAAAAAGTTTTGAGTGACATTTTTTGTCATTGAAATATACCTAAGGACATGATAAAAAAGATCCGCCTCATTTTTTTGGTATTAATAAAAAATGTGTTCATATGCATCATGTGATCTCCACATACAAATTAAATGGAATTATATATAAGATGGTGTAATTGAATCTCAAAACTAATTATACAATAATTTAAACAATTAAATAATTTTATATTATTAAACAATCAAAACAAAATAAAGTGATAAAATGTTACATTATGCTAAATGTCATATATTTTCATGCCTAAAAAAATTTAGATTAATCTAATTCAGTGTATGCAACATGATTTTATATTCACTTTTCCTTAGTTTCATCATTTATTAAATGAACCCATCGATTGGATTAATCATGGCTAGACATTGATGCTTTAATTTATGCCCTATAGCTTTCACCTAGACAAGAATTACAAGATCACATGGTGAATAAATCAAAATACAAAATATAATTTGAATTAATGATCCATATGAACAAGATATCATAAGCTATATACATGATACTCTATTCAGTTGCATGACTATGATAAGTTATTCAAGCGTCATTGCCTTACTCAAACCTGTCTTCTTTTCTGTATCATTTATTTTAATTATTTATAGGTCAATAAGCCATTAATTTATGCCCTATAGATTTTACCTATAAAATAATTTTAAGAGCACATGGTGAGTAAATCAGAATATAAAATACAATAAAATGTCTTTATAAATATTTAATTCAAATTAATGATCCATATGAACAAGATCACATAAGCTCTATACTTACTGCTTTGTTCAGTTTCATGACTATGGTGAGCCATTTAAATGTCATTGCCTTAATCAAGCCTTTATTCTTATCTTTAACATTTATATTGATTGTTAACAATCCATTAAGCCATTAATTTATGGCTTATAGCTTTCACCTATAAAAGAATTAGAAGATCACATGGTGAATAAATCAAAATACAAAATACAATTAAATGTCTTAACAAATATTTATTTGAATTAATAATCCATATGAATAGGATCGTAGTAATAATATTATAGTTATTAGAATCATACTAAAAATGTATTTCTACATGGGATATAATGTGGACAAACAACTAAAAATCATTAATCACTAGAATAAAACTTCATTTAAACAAATAATTGTCAAGTTGACAAATATCCTTCAAATATATAATTTCATAATTAATTACATTGCAATAATTTTTAATCTTCTAGAACACCAAAACTAAATTCAACTTTATTACATCCTTCCTCAATTACTTATAAATAATGTAAATGTAATAAAAATATAATTAGTATCAAAAATGGCTTTATATCTTTGTCTTATAATAAGATGTTAATATTTTAGATTATGGCCATCCTTATTCTTTTATTTCAACCCTCTAACCTCCTTTTTCCATGAAATAAGAGAGTGAATATAATTCAAAATATAAGGATTCATATTATTTAGTGATAACTAGGTTTTAACTAATGACTTTCACTACATCAAGGTGACACTGTACAGAAAATCGTAAAAACTTATCAAAGAATCAAGAAACTCAACACTATTATATGGAGATAATCTTATTTTCACGTTCTTTCAAAACCTTAGTTAAAAACAAAAGAATGAAACTGGATTAAAATACTAATTAAATAAAATATAATTTGTAACTAAGCTACACATTCACTATACTAATAAGCAAAAAAAAATCTCTTCTTCATATACTTTTAAATCTATATAATCATAATAAATTAAATTGCCTCCATATTGGTTATCGAGTTAAAATAAGTGAAACCCAAAACTTATCAAAAAGTGACAGTGAACATTATCTAATAAAAAAAATTTAAACTTTCCTCAACTATATTAATAATTTATCGATTCAACAACTCAAAACATATATCATATTGATATCATTTTAACATAGGTCATCGAAATGACCTTGGGGAATGAAACCAAAAAAATCATGAAAGTCAAAATGTTGGATTAAATAATGCATTTGAATGTAATTTATCAATTATCAAGCTACTAAAAAATGGATGAACTTAATTAGCACACACCAACTCCTAACATGTGCTAGTTGACGACCAGTGATGATGAAAAGTATGGAAAAAAGTCCCCCTCAAAAAACATGGGTCCCATAACAAGCTTAACCCACAATTTCCCCCAATAAGCTAAACCCACGGTATTATCCGTGTCACTATTAGAACAAACTAGTTAGTCATAATCTATGGTTAATCAGAAGCCATGATTAGAACAAAGCAAGAAAAAAGAACATGAGTTTTGAAATGGTTGACCTTACAATTGACCATCCCTTGCCTAAACTCATTTCTCTTGCCTTATTTTTTCCCTGTTCATTTGTTGAATTTTCTAAGAGGAGTATTGTGTGTAGAAATTTCTAGCTATTTGTTCATTGCATTTGTCAGGAGGAGCATTGTGTGTAGAAATTTCTAGGTTGTTATTCTATTTGGTAAATTTTACACCTAAATAATGGAATTATTTTCTTTTTTTTCATTTAAGAATAAATGTGATTGACTGCATTGTATGCATGCTATGACAAAATTACATTCAAGTAATCAAAACATAAACATAACTCAACTTGTTTGTGTCTACAAGTGCCCCCAATTGATTGAATTTTGGTTTTTTATGTCTTATAAACAAATATATCAATTGGGTTTCCATATAATTTGTAGATATTTAGAAAATATCTACAACTATAAGGTGGATTAAGTCAACAAATGAGAGATTAGAACCAAAAGTGTCATGCATTAATACTTTAATAAGTGCAGTAAGGTCCTTATCTTGACTTGGTTTTGCACAATAATGGTTTAATTTTTCCCACTCTAGAAATGGTTTCGCACCATAATGGTTTCACATAGTAAATTTTGTACCTAAATAATGGAATGTTTTATTTTTTATCCTTTAAAATGACTATCTATTAAAATAATAAGGTAACATTGAGCTTTGCTTTCTTTCATCCTTTAAAATGATCATCTGTTAAATGAGTTCTATGTTTGAACAATACAAATTTGTTTAACTCTGCCTACCATGTAAAATTTTATTCAACATTATCCTTATGCAATTTTGTATAGAAAAACCTTTTTTAATTAAAAAAATATGATTGATTAATTTAATAGATTTTCCTGATTTATTTGAAAGTTATTACTCTTATGTTGGGTGTGTGTTATTAGGTTCAACATCAAGCATAGTTCTATATAGTTCAAATTCCAATCATTACCCATTTTGGGTTGTAAATATGATATGAAAGAATTATAAAAACATACATGCTTGTAGAAAATGTTGCAGTCAATGAGCTTTTGTAAAGGGTTATAACTATATGTGTTATATGCTTTTCAGCCATGTATGTTGCCTATGTATGTGGGGCATATGTGAGTCATGTAGATTTAAATATTGAGTATTATTATTTTCTTTAAACTGCAACTGAAGCACATCATTAACACTAAAATGGTGAAAATAGTATTACTTTATTCAACATTGCCCTTCTTATGATCTATGTGCAAATCACATTTACAAGATGATCCATGTTCAAATCTCAGAAATGGCATGTTCAATGGCAAGCAAGCATAAAACCCTATATGGCATTTACTATTTTATGAATTGAAATATTGAGCATATGAGGAGAAACATAAATATAAAGATAGTGAGTTGGTGTAAAGTTTGTAAAGAGATTTTATTCTAAAATTGACTAGAATAAAATGTGAGAGTCCCATACAGAATTCAAGTTATCAAATGAAGTTAAATCACTTTATTCCACACATCAATGTATTTTTAATATTGGTAATAAATATCCAAATTCAAAGGAACATTATGTATATATGTTTCTAATTTATTAATACATTCATGGGAGGGTTTATTGCATCTTTAGAGTAAATCATTGCTCTATATGAGATCTTATTCATTATGAAGGTCAAAGATGTGTAGATATCTTCATTAGAGATATAACCCAACATATATTTTTCCTCATTAAGATTCATCAACACAACTCTTATTTCATTTTTCAGATTTAGACTCTTTTCTCCAATCTTAATTTTAGAGGCACAAACATAACCATTAATCTACTTAAAAATCATAAGTTGTTAGGAGAGAGATCTTAAAAACTTAACTCTTGTTTTTTATGTTGAATATCCCCTTTTTCTATTAAAATGTCTTATTTGAAAAGTAATTTTGAATGAATTCCTTTTAACCTACATTAGTTTGCTAATGTACAATATTATATATTCATATTTTGAACACAACAACAACGATATGATGACGATAAAACAAAATCAACATATATGATCATATGAATTCTATTAGTACATTTATATAATTTATGAATGATATGATTTACAATTGATGGCCCATCTCTCCTTTTATATTTGTCTATTATCATAGACACCTATTTTAGTACAAGACCCTTTTACATTAGGTATGTTTCATGTTTTATCACATATGGTCTATGTGAATACATTTAGATATTTTTAGTAGACCTTCATTTTTTTGGGCCTTATGTCATCATCTCCTAACTCAGGTCTTCCTCATAACTTGAATTTGTGTGAACACTATTTTTATGTGATAATATATCCATCAAATGAAAATTTTATGAAAGCCTAAATATTGACTATTCATTTTCCTTTGTACAATTTTGAATCCTCTCAAAATATCCAAAATATTCTTTTAGTGTCTTTTCCTTGGTTAGCCCATTTATCTATCCCCTTAATTTATGGGACTTGTTTACTTTATTTTCCCCTTTTACTATCTTTCAAGTTCAACTCATGTGTATATATTCCCTTAAAGAGTATGTATCCACACGCACATGCATGCATACACACACAATGCTTGGTCATTTCATCATTTATATTCTCATTAAAACCTATTACAAGTAGGCTTTATTATGCATATTTTATCATGAATTATCAAGAGGTTTTGACATTCAATCAAAAGAGTTATACATTGATTTAATTTTTCCCTTATACATCTAGTGCCAAGTGTTTGTATCAAATTAAGGTTATATTAAGAGTATGTAGTTTTATTGAATTATCTACGATAAGAGGTGAATCCCTTTATCTCATGGTTGAGATTCCACTCACATGTATGTTATGGATCCATCTTAGTATGAAGGCCCATAAAATAATTGTAAAGTACTAGTGTTGAATGTTAATATGATATTTGTCATATTGGCAATTTATATGTTTGTTTTTAGTATGTCACTATTTTCACAATCCCTCTCCAATTGGAATTTCAATCACTTATGGAATTACCTAGTCCAAATAAGATATGTAACAATAAGATACCTAGATCAAGTTGCACATAAATTTAATGGAATTTTCATTCGGCCACCACCTTCTTGGGCTACTCATGCAAATCACATTGCCAAGATTTGGAGGAATACTAGTAATGCTTTTACTTTAGAGTTGTTAAAAGGAAATTGATCACATTGACAAATGAAAATGTTAGATTTAATTTTTAAGTCTAATATCTTATCAAAATTAATTATTCCATAGCATGAAATATCATTGAATCCCATGATGTAATGTTGGCTTGACATGTACTTTGATAGAACTAGTTATGCAACATTCTTGCCAAAGACATTCTTTCGTACATATCACCTTGTGATTAGATTTAAACTTTCAACGTGAGATGGTCTTTATGATAATTGTGTGCAATTGTGAAATTCTCTAGATTTAAATCCTGAATTAGATCCTGAACATGTGTTGGATAAACTTACATACCAAGAAACAATGTGGCAAAGAATTCATTTTGAAACACCATAAGAAGAATCTAAGGATAATATAAATGCATGTGATCATGATGGGTACTACTTGGATTATTTATAAACTGACATTGGACAATGGTATAATTTTGTACATGTAATGAAGAAGAATCTTTTTGATCATGATAGATTTTTTTATAATTTTGTAAATGTGATGAAGAAGAAGATTTAATTTAGTTTCATAATTGTGTTATATCTTCTCATGGGCCTCCCTAAATTTAGTGGCCAAAACTTGTGGTCTGGTACGTGGGAATTACGGTACTAGTAGTTTATGAAGAAATCATTTAAATAAAATTATTGGCCTATTTTTCTACACTAAATCTCTAATAACTCAATATGGTTTATCCCCTGACCTTACTATGGGTGATAAGGCAACCTATGATTATAATTGAATGGGATAAATTGCATCCCATATGGGATCATATAACTTTTAATGCACATATGTCGTATAATTTTTTCTTGTGTCACTTACTAGCATTTCCTTTCATGTGTTATCCATAAATTACCAGTATATCCATGCCTCTAATTTAATACATTGAATGATTATTTGATGGAAAACAATAATATCATGTGGGATTCTTATAAATTTCTCTTTTTTACCCTCTCTGATTCTATGGGCTTCATAGAAAATTCCCTATTCTTCAACCATTATCTTCATTTTATAGGCTTCCTAGTGATTTTTCATTTTTTAACCCTTTCTTGAAGAGATGGGCTTTATATTGAAATCACATTCCTGAGCCCAGCTCACATGTACATAATTAGTGCATGCCACTTAATATTGTCTATAAGTACAACTACCTTATTAATGCATATTTTATCCATTTCTATGTTTTGATGCATTTATTTTCATATGTTTTATGAAGGGTTTTATATTTATTTCAATCAAAAAAATAAGTCCTTTAAAATACCTAGAAACTTGCATTCACTCAAAATATGAAAAGTCCATTTCTAATTCAATTAATGAAATGTTATCTTTATATGATGAAATAAATGGAAAAAAGGTGGGAAGAAATTATGCACCTTGAACTGAAGAAGCCACATGAGGGTCCATTTGATTATAGTTGTATCAAGTGGGCCAATTTTCCTGACATCAATGAAGAAGACTTGTGGGTTGCCTTGGTTGAGTAGGATAGGGTTGATGAGTTCATCAAAGGAGAATAAAGAAGGATGTTGTTCCCTACAGTTTTTTGTGTTTCACATTGGAGGAGATATTTAGATTTTGCTGGAAAGGATATCAAGATCACCACAGTCTCTAAATATGTCATGTGAGTCACCTCACACTATACATTGCAAACTGGTGTTTGTTTAGATGTTATTATGCTCTGTTCATTTACATTTTATTTTTATCTTGCATGAATATTTATTTATTCACCACAATCATGTAGGTACCAATGTTCATATGGGCCTTATTACTTTAGAAAAATTGATTCCATGCCCAAAGACAAGTCTTTACTACCCAAGTTGGGAAAAGGTAGCTGATCAGGTCAAAGGCATATAAGGTGCAACTTTTATTGTTATTTCAACATGCGACACATGGTTTATAGACCTTATCATGTGTTTTTCACATATAATCAAGTAGAACACATGGAAAATGAACACACCTATTACCATGACCAATAATATGAATAGTTTAAGGGAAAGAACTGGTTTTTTATTCTCACATTAGCTCCCAACTCAATGAATGGGTTCATAGGCTACTATTGTTGGGAAAGTCTATTGATTTTATCCACCTTAAATGCTAGGAGATGGTACATAATAAACTTTTATTTTTTAGTGGTGAAATGGAGTGGGATAATTTATTGAGAAATGATGGCATATACAATAGAGAGAGATTGATCAAAGAGGGAAAATATTTGTACAATGCTAATGATGTATCAAGTGTTAGGGAGTGGGCACTGGCCAATATTGACAAGTGGTTTTTCTATCAAGGATACAATAGGGAAGAACTTGATGGGGATGGGGAAATCCCATTCATCTTGGGCATCCAACTCCCACAACAGTTGGAATGGTTGTTGAGATTTAAGAAGCATAACTTATTGTGGATGGATACAAAATTTGGGATGAATGAAATGAAGGTATTGTGCCAATTTTTATAAGAGTAGTTGATAATATTAGTTTTTCTAATGTTAATAATAATAGTAGTTTTTCCAATGTTGTTATTATTTTCTTTTACAATTCTAATTGTACACACTATTGGTGTTTGATTCCAAACATGAAGGTGTGCCCATTATATGGTTCATTATGTCTTGATCATGTACTATTGACATAAGACAATGAATGCAAATTTTTATTTAAATATTGCATATGAAATACATTGAATGGACAATCAGTGCCTTCATGGTCAACGATGTTGGTGTAGAGATAAAAGATATTAGGTGTGTCATCATTATTCATATAGGCATCATAGAATTCATATTTGTATGTTCATAGACACCATTCCCACCTTATTCCATTTACTTATGCAAAACAATTATGTTATTTAGGGAAGGATTCAACTGTGAGGTCTACTTATGCATTTGGCATGTTCATCACATGTGGCTGAAGAATTTGATAGAAAATGTGAAATATGATGATGTTAGATGTGCAAGGTTTCAAGACTTGGGCTCATAATGCATAGTTGTGATAATGAGGACATGGATACAAGGTATTCTAGAAAGTTTGTAGAAATATATCATTCCTCTTATCCTACCTTTATCAAATATTAGGAACAACACTAGGCATATAGGGTTGAAATGTGGTCATGATGTTGTTGGATACTTATGCATTGTACAAAAGACATCAATACATATATATAATCTTACCATTCCCATTTGAAATGTAATTTCATAAGCACAATTAGGACTTGTACACATCATAGGGTGGATTGGTTGGTTCACCAACTAATAACATTGGTTTACATACATTATTGGTGGCTACAACTATGTAAGGATAGTATCTTCCACAAGAACTTCAAAGTAGAAAGACATGAAAATATTTCATGGGTATGGGATATGAACATCCTATATTCTCATGTTACCTTTGATAATAGTGACCCTCATACGACATGGGTGTAAAGTATGAAAGATGAGACATGGTATTATCGTGTCCTTAATGTCATGCCTTCTATGTATATATGCATTTTTTCATTTTCAATCCAAGGACATACTTTCAAACATGTGCTCAAGGTGGACCTAATGAGAAAGATGACAACTCATGTATTTGTATAAGATGCATCCATAATGCATGGTTTTGAAGAGAGCCTCAAAAAAATTGATGTTGAGTACCATGTAAGTTTTCTTTCTCCCATATACTATATGCATTGATAAATTCAAGGTCATTGTAGTTTATGTAATTTGTTTTCATTGCTTAGGCCAAGGACAATGGAGTTAAAACTGAAAATGAGGGATAAGGCATGGATGTTGCATATTTGCAAACCAAAATGCATGGTGTATTAGATATGGATATGTAAGGATCAAGCTATGAACTATAAAGTATTGCAAAAAATCTGGTAGATGACACTAAAGACCAGCTAAGGGGGGCTGATATTGTAAGTCTAATAACTAGTTGTAGTCATATGTTTGTCATATTTTTCATCATTTTTGACTGGATGCTTTTCTCTTTATGAATAGATCTCATATACTATTGGATTTTATGATGTTGAGGCCTTGATATGCAAAGCACGAGAGATATTTGATAGATGTTGTGTAGTGGATAGAAGTGTGGAAACTATGGCATTCTTCAAAAACTATATGGTAGAGGTTTACAACAAGGTGTAGAGTAGGGTGATATTGAATGCACAACACCTAATGCCTCATCCATTATAAAAAGTTCAATATGGGCATAGAACTTCCACCCATAGATAGAGAGACTTCATATCAGATATAAATAAATGTAGATATCAAAGCATGTCATAGGAGATGACACATTTTCTAACCCCACCTCATAACAATCCAAAATTACAAGTTTGGGATGATGAGCTTAACAAGGTAGCAATGTGAGATAGGGGTGGAAAAAATAGATATCATGCATCTTGATTACAACCTTTTGTAGGTTTCAATGACAACACAATAATAATAGATGTATGTAACAATAATAAATGTATGTAATTAAAAATAAATACCTTTTAAGGTGAATAGTTTTTTTAGACTGCCCATATGTTGGAACATATTGCATAAATGTACTATCTCTTAAAGGATTTTCTGAATGATATTTGAACCCTACCTTGAGGAATGAAATAAAGCTAGCCATTGTTTAAAATATAAATCTAATTTATAAATATTATATATATATATATATATATATATATATATATATATATATATATATATATATATAAATGATGTTACTAAAATTATACAAATAAAAAATGCAATAGTTTTGAGGTTCATTTCATTCATTAGTATCTTTAATACCTTGTTCATGCTTAGAAGAGCCTTCTACTTGGGTGACTCTACCACCAAATGATGATCCTTTGCCTCCTTCCTAAGGTGTTATAGCTTATGCTTAAATTATGTGATGTATTTTTTTAATTGTCATGTGTTGTTCGGCCTTATTTTTTGTTTGTTAATTTTTACATGTGTTCACCTAATTATTTTCCTCTGGTGAAGAGTTTAAGCCATGAATTCTAACTAGATGCTTTGATAAATTCTAAGAGTTTAAGCCATTAATTTTAACAAAATTTACCAAAAAAATTTATGTTGAGCATACCAAACAAAATAAAAATGACCCAAATATGTACTCAAGGAAATAAAAAATGCATTTTACATAACACTCCCAAGAAAAGGTTAGAGAACTATAAAATAAATCCATCACAAACACCAACATATGACTAAATAGTTTATAATGTACTTTATAAACCCATAACCCACCACCTCAGGCCTTAAAAAAAATCAATAAAGAAAAAACTAACCTAATATAATTAAGTGCAACATAAACAATAATATAGAAGAAAATAAAGTCCAATGGTTGATGAAAGTTATATTTTTAACTAATGAAACTTGAGAGCAATAATTTTTGTTTCATGAAATAAAACTCTTTACAAACATTCCCCAACTTCTTTTACATCAAATATCCTCTATTTTATTATAGCATCCTTCTACAATCAACATTAAATTATGATTGGGAGATGAATGAGGATTTTATGTTATGATTTATGGGCATTATTGTATAAATTTAGTGTTTTTAATGTTAGGTTTATATCTTCCAAATAAATTTTGAAAAGTATTGAAAACCTTTTTGGCAAACACATTTTGTGCATATCTTGCATTTATAATAATTCAAAAGAACATATTACGTTAAAAAATTTAAAGTCTCATCATTAACATTATTTTGTGTAAATATTATAATCATAACATTCCATGATCCCAAATTTTATTCATAATTTTTTTAAATAATTTGTATTTAATGTGTATGCTTCAAATTTTTTAAATCCATGCCTACAAAGGCACTTACACCCACAAAATTTTATAAATATATTCTATCTATTATGATTTATTGGATGTTCATAACTTTAAGTATTCCATTTCTATTTTTAGACAAGGTGGAAGGATACTAGCAAAGGTTGTAGAGACTGACAACCTTGGTATTGGGCTCCAAATGTAAAATGAGTTGATGATATGAATAAATAAGTTGTTTTGGTTTTGAATATTCCTTATTTAAATAGTTATATTGATATTATAGGTCATGAATTATTTATTGGAAGGCCTTAGAGGCCATAATCATGCCAAAGTATTTTAAGTTGCAGGTTTAACAAAGTTTGCAGGTAGAGCCACTGAACCATTGATCACAACAAAGAATGGTTTACACAACTATTTTAGAGTAAATAAGGCCCAAATTTCTCATTTTATAATTTTATATAAAGGTTTAAAATACCCTTGGATGTTATTTTAAATTCTTATATGATTAGAAGTTTAAAAAATCAATTATAGTTTTTAAAACCCCTATTTACATACAAGATAAACCAAGGTATGCAAGTTACATGGATAGGATATAAGTAATGGATGTGTGAAATGATGTTTATTAATTTTTTTTAATATATTTTAATCTAATTTTTTAATGTTAAATGGAGTCAAACCCTTATAATAGAAGCATGTCTTTGTTGCTCAGCTAGACCCCAGTCACACACAGAAAAAACCCTGTTTTAGAGGGTTGAGAAGGAATTAAACATTTGTTCAAAGAAACTAGCATGATTTAAACATATTTATATCATTAATATAGTAATAATAGGTTATATTCATTAATTTAAGGATAAAAAAATATTAGGTTTTCAAGGGTGCATGTGTATACCCTGTTTGAGTACGTAGGCCCCTACATATTTTGGTATTATTTTGTCTATAGTGACAATGCATAAAGAAAAATGATATAGCCAATGGAATATTTTTTTTAAAATTAAACCTATATTGGAGGATTTTATGGTAATAATATACTAGTTCCAATGAGTGGCAACGTATTTGAAAAGGAATTGTTTTATAAACCCCTGTCTTGTTTTATACAAACCTTGGTTGGACTAAAAAACTCAGTATAGTAAGGTAAAGTGTAATGATGATGAATTTTGAATAAACTAGTGGATATTTAAAGATTGATAATAACATATTTAATATTCTTTTATCTTTCCTTGGCATGGTAATCACCCATTGAATGTCTAAACTAGTCACAAACCTGTAGCTGTTATGTTTTCTTACACAGTCAAGGGACATTCTCAAGTGAAAAGGGTAAATGGTGATATAGAAGGAGGTTATAAGGATTTTAATATGTGTGAGACCCACAAAAATAAAATTTTAACTTTTTTTTAACCATTTATTTATCGTACAACTCAGTATAAGGGTTTTAGAAGGATCTTAGCCTATGTAGAAGGAAAACACTAAAATTAGGGCTTAATTGATATAATGAGATTTAATCATCCAAATTGCATAAACAAATTATATTATAGTATAATTTGAGTTAATATAACTGATGAAAAAGGTTCCAATATTATCTGGTATAAATAACTATGGTTTTTAAAGTGGTGGTTATGGAATAAGCTTAATTAAGCCTAGTTTGCAAGAGTTTAACTAAGGACCTTCTATTTAGAATTGGATTCAAGACTTGAAATTTTTAAAACACATCATTAAGAATAAATGGATATTTAAAGTTTAACTATATCTTGGTAATAGGGCCTATATTGGTCAACCAATGGAAAATTGCTAAAAAAAAGGCTACAAGCCTCATAATGCAATTGAGAGATTGATTATTAACAAAGGGTGTTAAGGTGTATTAGAACCATTTAAATGAGTGTGTAAAAGTATATTATTATCTTTATGTCCATAAAATTATAAGGGATGGATTCATTTAACCTTAAAAAATATTTGAGACATTGATACCTATGTGACTACCCTAGTAAGAAGCTAATGAAAGAGAATAAGACAGTTTGACAGGTGTAAAGAGTGGAATGAAACAATGTATGACTATATGTGACTCAAGGAGGAATAAATACATCAATAAGTATCTAAAGATTAAAGATATAGTTAAAATGGAATTAGACCTATTTTTCATCTCAAGGGTAATCCTCTTACAATCCAACTCTTGTTACTGACTCCAATTAGAGATTATAGTTGATAACAAATAATATCAAAAATCACATAAATAACCACTAACCATATTGAATATTATAACAAGAAATTTTCTTAATCTCAATCATGTAATATCAATACATTCATAAATTAATTAACATAGTCCTCTTATTCATCAAAATTTCTTTATTCCATGTCCATTCTCTATCACATTTGAATGGAGTTTACCGAGACAACATCAAAAACCAAATTTACCAAACTACTCCAATAAGCATAACTAAATCTTGGATCACTCGTACATTGGGGTCATTGACCCTTAATTGAGTATTTCCAATATTCACACCTTCTTATGCCTATGTCAATCAAACAAAATTATTATAAACTATTATTTCACTTTTATATGAGATAACTTAACCCCCATATGTTGATTATGCTCCACTTTGTAACATGTAGGTCTCCTAACAACAATAGGGTTATGTATTCACATGTCAAGTATTTCAAAATGATTATATAGTATTTAAAAAATATTTTACTAAGAGGTATATTTAACCATACCACTTCTTCATTTATTTAACTAACATGAAAAATAAATAAGTCTTATCCCTCTATACAGGATGACTATCACTCTCACTGACCCTTTTCTCTGCCATATATTATATTTAAAAATCATTAATTATTTGTAATCACTCAGTTTCATTACAACAAACACTTCACTCACTAACTATGGTTTTAATATTTTCATAGTATATCCCTAAGAAACAATTAACCCTTTCTCTCTTGATAGATACAAAGCATGGCATAAGGTAGAATACTACATTTTAGCTTTCAAAATAGTTATTTGAATCCATCAACATATTCTAATTCATATGAAGGACCTATTTTTATTTAACAAAAAAATTATTATGTTACTCAATATAGTTGGATAGTGTTTTGATTTCACAATAGTGTTATTATGTTACTCAATATATTTTGACAATGTTTTGATTTCACAACTTTCTTTATTAAATAGTTTATCTTCTCTTTATTTAGTAGTTAAGTAGAATGATTAACTAAATTTTGTGATTTATTTTTATAAATTGTCACTAATAAATTTTTATAATTGTGTGTTAGGTGGAATTCATTCTACATGGTAAGTGTGGCATAAATTACATAAATTTATATGGAAGAAACCAAATGTACTAGAGTAGCTCAATGTAAAATGGCAAACATGGCACGAAATCTCATGTGTGGTCACTGAGGCCATCAATTAGAGGTGGCTTGGAACCATAAAAAACTTTAGGTAGCCTGATGGATTGAATTAGGTGAATGGTCTCCTCCACTACAACATGGTGTATCTCCCCCACCCTATTCTGTTGGTGAGCTATGAGTACAAAACAATCTAGACAAGCCCAACAATGATTTCTACATATAGTGGTCATATGAATGGCCAAAGGGTGATTTTTTTCTTGATGTGTGGGTTCCTCTTGGGTTTATTCCAATGTATCTTAGGCCCTTCTTGGATAAGTTCTTTCCAATGAAGGTGTCTAATGATCTGAATGTTTATGTGCATTTGGATCAAGTATAGAATATTTTCATTGGTGTGAAACTACCATTCAAAGTACATCTCAAACTATATAGTGTTCAGGATAACCTATTTTAGGCATCTAATCTTTGTTTGGTGTAGTCATATTCTACATTATGGAAGAGATAAATAATATCCCACACCATAGACTTTCCTCTCATACAACTAGGCTAGAGTATTTCAAGAACAGAACCATTGTTTTTTTACACGCATATTCTAGAGGATGAAAGTGACAATGTTGACAGTCAATAAAACATTTTTATAAAAATATGATTCAATATTGATAAATAATTTAATTTAATGGTAAATAAAGTCAATAAAAAATTTATTGTTGATCTTGATGTTGATGTTAGTTGTTGTTCTTAATATTAGTTTTTGTTATTGATGTTGATGTTTGTAGACAATAGAAATATGCACACTATGTTTTCAAATGTTACAATTCCCCTAGACTGCTTTAAGACCCCCTTGGTACCATTTCACCCTTTGACCCTTGATGAACCTAACCCATAGTCAATTTGGCTCAACTAGATCAACCTAACGTTTTTACCCCTTTTTATCCTTTGACACTTGAACATTGATGATCAGGGTGACCACCAATGGTCACCTTGACCGTTGATGGTTAGGGTCCACCTCTTTAACCAAAAGAATGCAAACTCATCCACCTTACTTTTATAAAAATAGACCATCTAATTCTAGTTATGATCCATTCTATGGATGATTTAATTTTGGAAATCCTAGTTGAACCTTCACTTCCACCTCTTGATTGTGCCTATAAGAAGAAAGGACCTAGGAGGTGAAATCCATCTACCAAACATCTATGAATCTAAAATCATTATCAAGAGCTTGTGCATCTAGGAGTTTCTTTTTTTAAAATCAATCATTATTAGTAATCTAGTGAACTAGATAACACTTTAGAGAGTTAATTTTTGACCAACTCTCCACCAAGTTCTTAAGTATCGTTACTCTATTAGAATCAAACTAGATTCAACCAGTAAGTCAACTACCTCAACCATCCACCCAATCAACTTATAGTAAGACAAGTACTTATTTCTCAGTATTCATTTACTTTATTTCAATTTTGTAATTGACCTAGGCCTTACCCATCTCTTGAAATCCATCCTTTGGATCTTATTAATCAACCAATTTACCAACCTAGATATTTACACAGTAACCATCGATGGTTGACTCAACCACTGATGGTATGTCCAATCACTGATGGTCACCTTGATCGCTAATGGTCATCCCAATCATCAATAATCATTGTGGCACCAAAAACTAAAAATATAATTTCACCTATCTACACCCAATCAAATCTTATTTTTTGTGTTCTTGCCTATTCACATACCCCCTTCTGATTTTTTGAAGCATACCCCAACCCTCTAGCACTAGTATTAATTATAGTTTAATCATTTATAGTATATTTATTAGCAATCACTCTTGTATTCAATTTTAGTACCTTTTTATTCATTGATGGAAGTATTTTCCTATTTGTTTATAAGCTTAATTGTTTAAAATGTGTGGATTGATAGCCCCTAAGGAAGCTCTTGCTTCTAGGATCTAGATATTATTAGGCAATCCACCCAACTATTTATCTAAAAAACAAGTTTACTTTAGTTTTTTATTATCTATAGATCATCTTCCCAAGCCACAAATGATCTCTCCATAATATTTCGATTCAACACATGCACTATTAATCAAATTCTTTAACCATACCCATACTTAGTTTCTTCTTTTCCCTCTTTTCCAATAATAAGCACAAAATTAATTGAAACATTATGGCATGCCCAGTGGGTCCCTTGTGTCTCTAATTAGATATTTTTTTCTTATATTCACATTAAAGAAATAAAATGTTTATTTGGGCTTAAAATTAAGTGCATACATCGACTGCTTGAAAGTTTATTTCACATAGCTGAACTTAAAAGCAAAATAATCTATCATAGCTTCACTCTTTATTACACACACTAAACCAAGCCACTTTCACCAATTAAACATAAAATAAACTTGAGACAAGACCCTATTAGTATTTCAACACCTATAAATAACCTTATCCCTTTCTCGATGATCCTACTTAGAGGTCATCACCAAGGGGAGAACCAACTCAGCTCTCTAGTTGAGTATAATCTTTAGATATCAATATATATTGGATAAGTACCTGACACCCTTATCATTGTAGTGTCTAAAGTGAGGTGGTAGGTCCCAATACCAATCCACATATTGATTCTAATATAGACCCCTTTTGAGAACCTAAACATAACCTAAAACTAACCTTAGATTACCTCTTTAGTACCCACTCCACAAACCAATTTTACTTACACAACTTGTTAAGGAATAAGCCAAAAGAGAGATTAATTAAAACTCTAGGTCTTAATGTATCTCTTAGAGTGTGATTTGATTTCTTTAATCTTTTCTTGTCTTCTCTTTGTTTGAGTAGTGTGGTTGTTTATTCTTTTTGTATCCCCTATCTTGTATGGTTATCACTCATCAATAGCAAAGAGACCTTGCAAAGTAAAACCCATCATCAATCCAACCTACCTCTTACACTTCTTCATCCATAGACTATACCTCAAAACTAAAATACTCTCTTCACCCTTCAATAATTATTACTTTCCTTTGGGAGTTCCTTTAAGGAGATGCAGATTTTACCACTTTCTTAGAAAATAATCTTATAGCCTTGCAAAATTATCTTACAACCACATCTTACACTATCCCAATTTTGACCTCACCCATAGATCCACCTTATGGCATGCCTCTCCACCTCATGGGGATTACCTCTATTACCACATTCACAACCCAACCATTAACTACCCAAGCCTCCTCATCAACCAACAACCCCTTTGAGATTACTATTGAAACCCAACAAACCCAAACTACCATTGCCCTTTGTGATCTAGGAATTTGAATCAAGAGAGGATGTTTAGTATGGTGTTAGTTCAAAAATGAAAATAAAATGAAATAAACACACTAATAGAATAACATATGTAGGCCTAGATACTATGGAGAGCTTATTTAACAAAAAACAAATGACAAACACAACTAAAAAGTAAGGAACAAAACACAAGAATTCCTTCACCTTCCTTGGATGTTCCAAATATCTTTGTAGAAGTGGCTTGCTCAGCTTGTGCTCATAAATTCCTTGGCAATGAAAGCTTGAATACCTTCATATTTTCTTGGCACCTTTGGCTTGTAGCTTAGCTTGTCTTGGAATAAATTTGGCATGGTAATACTAGTAACAATGGCTTATTGAAGATATTTTTGCATTATAACTTTACACCAAAATAACTTAGAAATGATGTTATTAGCCTCTCTATTTATAGATTTTTGCAAATGTCAAGAATCAACCTAAACCATACATATCAAGATTGAGATGTGTGGTTTAGTATTAATTCAATTTTTATAATTAAGTTTATAATTGTCCTCATCATGTTATTTGAAGAAGGGGAAATTAAGAGGCATGGAGGGCATGAATCCTGATATTTGTGGCATTTATGGCCTAGAGATGTCTTCCAAGAAATGAGGTCACTTGATGATGTAAATATTCAATATTCATTTCCAAAAATAAGTTTTCAACAAGTTTCCATGGAATTTTTTATTAGGCCTTGATTTGGGTTAATTATATCTTAAGCATGATTAAGCACTTTATGCACAAATTACTCAAATTGATCAGAATGCATTATTATTGATCCAAAATTTGACTAGATTAGAATTAGAATGTTGTGTCAGATGTGTTGGAATTGTATTCCTATTTAAGATATTACCAACAATAAATAACAAAGGCACATGTCTTGTGTAGGATATTTGAAAGGGAAGATCAATACAAAGCACCCAAGTGTAAATTTGGCATTTTGACTCAGAATGATCTAATCAAAGTTAGCTAGCCCATAAATTGCATTGCCCCATTTAGGGATACCCTAGCAAAAATTGGCACTTGAATATGTTATTTTCACATCATTTAGTGTGTTTTAGTATTTTTAGGCCAAATTATGCATTTTAGGTGGAAATTAGCCAAAAGCCTGATTAGAGCTTATCAGTGGCTAATTTTAGGTATCTATAGTTTGCCCATGTTTGGGAAGGAATTGCAATCTATAAACATAATAATGTCTTCTTAAATAATGAAAAGTTCTTGTATGCCTACAACTACAATGATGATAAACTAACTATATGATTCCCCCTCGAGGGAACGGCTAGCACAAGTAGGTCAACAAATGGTCCCTTGAAAAGAAAGAAGTGAAATGAGGGGACCAAAGAAAGGAAATATGATGGGGTGAAAACACAATTATAGTAAAAATCATTGACAATGCAAGTGGGATGGTGCATAATGGCTTGCCCAAAGGCAGTTATAAACATTGTACCTTAATAGTGGCAACATGGTATGATAACATAATGATTTTCCCAAAGGTGGTTATAATCATTGAGAAGATGGATTTGCCCCCATTAAGATATACAAACAAGATAATAACATACCCTTGTATAGGCAAAAAAAGGTAAAGTGGTGACAACATAATGATTTGCCCAAAGGCAGTTATAATCATTAAGAAATGCAAGTGGGATGGTGTGTAATGACTTGCCCATAGGTAGTTATAATCAATGGCCCTGATTATGGAAAACATGATAAACTTTTTTGAGAATGATGATAACTTAACATAGAGGGTAATGATGAATTGGAACAACCTATTAGTAGGGAGATGCTCATATGAACTAATAAAGTTTGTTATTCTTTCATGTTTAATTACTCTATTTAGGATATGATTAGGATGAAATTAGGATGTCAGTGCCAAATAAATGCCACCATTACTAAATAGACTTTTTAAATCTTAGGCTTTTTGTAGAATGTGTCATTAGGAATCATGGTATAACATCATGAGGACTTGGCCAAAATATGCATGAGGATTGAATCCCATAATCCAATACTCAATAGAAAAAAATGCACCAGTGATAGAATCTATGATGACAATGTAAACATATGAATAGAGATGGATTCAAGTGTGAGTGTGGAAAAAGAATCACCCAATGAACACACATAAATTAAGTCAAGGAAACAGTGATAAAAGCAAACAAATAGGCAAACAAACAGACAAAATAAGTAGAAATAAACAAATAAATAATGCAATAGAAACCATACAAATATTGTCCCTAGAAAATAGGTGACAACTTAACAAACAAACAAAATATGGGAATATAATAAAAATAAGGGTATGTTCGAGCTATCTCTATATGTACTAGGCATGTGGGCATTGCTTGCATAGTTCTATGGATGTAATATCTAATAAAAACTTTTAGGCCAAATGTAGTTCTCTCAGGGAATGGGAAGAATGTGATAATTGAGGAAACCAAATAGAATGGATGTGAAATAAGAAGAGGAATGATATTGAAAAATATCAAGTGTGTGAAAGAGAAAAAGGCTAAAAAAGATGGGGAAACACAATGACAAGGGATTTTTTTGTAACTTAGTAAGGGTTCCCAGAATCCTTAAGGCAAAGAAGTGGTCAATATTTTTGTTCTTTTCTAACAATTTTTTAAATGTTTTTGGAATTCTTTTTGAGTGTCTCAACTCAATTGAGAATGATGAGACACTAAATGGTTCAATCTCACAAAATAATGAGATCATTTAAACTAAATTTATTCATAGAACGATGAGAGTGTGGCTTAAGTTGTTAACAAAATGATGAGAACATGGCTTAGGTTGCTCACAAAATGGTTAGAGTTTGGCTTAAGTTTCTCAAAAAATGATGAGAGCATGGCTTAAGTTTCTTGCAAAATGGTGAGAGTGTGGCTTAGGTTGATCACAAAATGGTGAGAGTGTGGCTTAAGTTGCTCACAAAATGATGAGACCATGGATTAGGTTGCTCAAAAAATGGTGAGAGCATGTGGAAAAGGGTGACTGAGCTGACCTCAACAAGTATTGAGCATTACCTACATAGTCTTAGAGTAGGACCTCAAGTCACTGTAGTTTCACCCTTACAATGGAGGAATTTGACTAGTGTAATAGTCAATCCAAACAAAAAAAAGCACAGTTGGCAAAAAGGCATAATATGACATAGAAGTGGCAAATTGGTATGTCAAGGTTGAATTTTTCCCCTTGTTTTCCCATAGGTGGTTATAACCAAGACACAATGGCATAGATCAATGGTACTAATTTACCTAAAGGTGGTTATAATTAGTAGTAAGATTGATGAAAGGAATAACAAATTAAGGATGTAACTAGTGAAACTTCTATCACACTATCCCAAAATATGATCTCTATCTGAAGTTTTTGAACCAACTGATGAAACTAATTAGATACTTTGATGTTGAAAATGTGTAATAAATGGCAAAAAACTAAGGTCAAATGGGCTAGGATTTAAAACACACTAGGATGATAGGTTGGAAATGGGTAGTGGATACAATAAAGAGGATAGATAAAGATGGTATTTGTAAAAAAAATAATAGTGATAAAATGGCATAACTAAAATGGTCCTTACATACAATGCACCATAGCAATCAAGCATAGTACCATTTGAGATGAATAATATTTATCAGCTCAAAAATTTCATCTCCATCTAGTGTGGTAAGTTGGTATGCTCCTAATCCATAATCTACAGTAATGATGACAGGCCTTATCCAATTTGGTTTGAATATCCCTTTATGTTTCTTCTCAATCGTGGTGTTCTTTTGGTTTTCTTTAAGAACAAAATCACCAATTTCAAATGTTATATTCTTAACATGTTGATTATAGTGGCCTTTGAGTTAGTTCTAATATGCTTGAAGATTAATGAGTGTGACTATGTGTTTCTCATCAAGTAGGTCTAGCTCTTGTAGGTAAGCTACTCGATAGCTATGATCATCTAGGACATGCTTGAAAGAGATGCGTAGTGAAGGCAATTCAACCTAAATGGGAAGGATGGATTTAGTACCATAAACAAGTTAATATGGAGTGGTTCTTATGGCAGTATAATGATTGGTACAATATTCCCAAAGGGCAGGGAATACCTGGAGGTACCAATCATGATCGGTATCATTGACAATCTTTTTGAGAATATTAATAATGATTTTGCTAGATGATTCAACTTAGCCATTATCTTGAGAGCAATATGTTGTATAAAAATGTTGTGATGTTATATTAGTACACAACTGATCTACATATTTATTTTTGAATGATCCTCCATTATCAGATATAATATCAAAGGGGATACCATAGTGGTAAATGAGATGGTTGAATATGAATTTGGAAATTTATTTTCCAGTCACATAAGTGAGGGGTATAGATTCAACCCACTTAGAGAAATATTAGGTGGTGGTAAGGATATGTTTATGGCCATCAGAAGAAGTGGGGTTGATCTTCTTAATGAGGTTAATTCCCCAAATAGAAAATGGCAATGATGTCAACATTGGTTTCATATTTTGTGCTGGGGCATGATTCAAATTAGAATGCCATTGACATTTGTCACACTTTTTTACATATATAGTGGTATCTACGTCCATTATGGGCTAATAGTAACCAGTACATAAGATATTTTTGGATAGGACTACCCTACTAGAATGGGTCCACATACTCATTCATGAAATTCTCTTAACACTAATATAGACTCTATAAAATTTAAACAACAAAGCAAAGTTACATCAAAACTATGATGGTAAAGGGTGGATCCAAGTAGAGTATAACAAGTGGAATGATGAATGAATGCTTTGGCTTGTTTTTTAGAGAGGTTAGGTGGTATAGCTTGTTCATGAAGGTAGTTGTAGAGGTTTGAGTACAAAATATAATTAAGACCAACAATATCACAAATCATTGCGACAGTTGAAGGTTTATGAGCTGGTTTTGACAAATTCTCAATGAGGAATTGATACTCTCTAGCTTTATCTATTTGTTAAATTAGAGAGCTAATAGTAGCCATGGCATCTATAGTTTTGTTACTAGCCCTTAGTCTGTGTTCAAACTAAATGTTGTTAATTTGTTGTTTAAGAGTGTCAACCATGGCTTTATATGGAACTAACTTGTCATCTTTGGTCTAAAAATGATCTATGAACTGATTGATGATTAACTGAGAATCACCATAAACTGAGAGATGAGATATATTCCAATGCACTACTTATCGAAGACCTGCAACAAGTGCTTCATACTTGGCCACATTATTTGTATAAGGAAAGATGATTCTAAATGATTTAGGGATTAGATCCCCCTATGGTGTAATAAATAATAGGCCTTCCCTCGATCCATGTGCCATGAATGAACCATCAAAAACATCTCTCAAGGTTGTTCCTCAAGGGTTGTGTCAATGATGTCATGATGGATTCATCAAGAAATTGAAAGGTGAGTGGTTATGTGTCCGTGAGAGGTGCTTCAACAAGTTGATCCGTAAAAACTTATCCCTTGATTGCCTTCTGATTGACATAATCTATGTCAAACTCACTGAGAAGCATGATCCATTTAGCCATTATTCCTTATAAATTTGTTTTAGATAGTAGATAACTGAGTGGATCTACCTTTAAAATGACCATGGTCTTATTATTTAACATGTAATGGTATAGTTTATGAGCTACAAAGATTATGGATAGACAAGCTTTTTCAACATGTGCATAGTTATGTTCATATGTAACCAAGGTACATCTTAGGTAGTATACAACATGCTCCTTTCCATTTTCATCATGTTGAGCCAAAGGTGCCCCTAGAGCATGATCATTATCCAATAGGTATAACAAGAATGGCTTTCCTAACATAGGAGCTAATATAAAAAGCAAATTAACAAGATAGTCTTTGATTTATTGAAAAGTTATTTTGTAGTGATCATCCCAATGAAATGCAACTCCTTTCTTCAAAAGGTGTGTAAATGGATGACACTTATCTACTAACTGAGATATGAAGCATCAGATTGACTGGATCTTACCTTGAAAACTACGTAGTTGATTTAAATTGGTTGGTGGTGGCATCTTGGTTATAGTATGGACTTTAGTTAGATCAACTTCAATACCTCTACAAAACATAATGAATCCCAGTAATTTGCCTAAATTTACACCAAACACACATTTATTTGGATTGAGTCTAACTTTGTATTCTCATAATCTTTCAAATATCTTATGTAGCATTGCTAGATGGTTGGCCCTAGTTTTGGATTTTTCTAATATATCATTGACATAGTCTGCAATAATATCATGCATCATATCATGGAATATTATAGTCATGGCCATTTGATATGTGGATATAGAATTCTTAAGGCCAAATGACATCACCTAAAAACAAAATATTCCCCATGGAGTGGTGAATGTTATTTTATGTTGATCTTTTGGTGTAATTCTGATCTAGTTTTACCTTGAAAAGCCATCCATGAGTGAAAGCATTTCACAACCTGCCATGAAATCGATGATCATGTTGATATTAGGTAAGGGAAAATCATCCTTAAAAAAATATTTGTTGATGTCTCAAAAATTAGAACAAATTTTGATCCCTTTAGGATTTTTACTAATAGGTACCACATTAGATATCTATTTTGAGTAGTTAATGGATTAGGTACATCTTGCTTCTAAGAGTTTTCCCAAATCTTTCTTTAACAATACAACAATGCAAGGATGCATCTTACGTAACTTTTGTTTTATCAGTTTGGCATCAAGATTAACCACAAGGTAATGTAGAACTAAGGCATGGTCTAAACCTGGCATGTTAGAATAAGCCCATACAAAGATATCTACAAATTCTCTCAACAGAGCTGTAAAGATGTCATGTTCCTCCTTAGTGAGGGATGCACCTAATTTTATCCTTTTTAAATTTGATGGAGTCTTAATGTTTACCTCTATTGTATCTTTAACTAAAAGGGTTGAACTACCTTCTAGGATAGTAGGTAATGACTTAAACTATTGGATTATGTCAGGGTCCTTTGTTAAGACTTATTCTTCAACTTTTCCTAGGCATGATGAATTTGAATCCCCTAATCAGATATCTAACCATGTGAAAAAAAATAGTTGTAAATTCTTAAATAATTTGATCAAGTACTTGTTATTGCTCAAAGCTAAACTTAGATCCATAAGCAAGTTCATCATTGGTGGTCTCCTAGTCTAAATTTGAAGAAGATTGAACACCCCCATCTAATGGTAGCTGAAACAAGTTTTCACCACTAGATTGGCCTTTATCTTAACTTTTTCCCTATTTATAAAGTGCCAAAAAGAGGTTTTCACTTTGGGACATCAATGTTTTACTTATTTATTTTTGGCTAAGGGTGTTCACTCGCTCTATAAAATAAGTTGCAGGATCTAATGTGATTGAGAATATTGATTTGTGATCTTCCAATGAAATTTTGTCTCTAAGGCCTAAGAAATCACAAAATGCCTCATTATTCTAGATCTCATAAATCCATAGACTAGATTATTATTGGTCCCAATCTATCAGTTGGGGATAACATAATGGTAATGAGTTGCAATGAATGGCGAGGGTAAGGGTACAAATGACATTATTATAAAATAGGTTAGTTTTATCTAGGTCATCAAAGGTGAGGCTATGATTAGACTCTACTTTGATGTCATCATCATCATCACTAATCACTAGTGATGAAGATTAAATAAGATATGTGGGGTCACCCCCAGGTAGTTTAAATCTGAGTCATAAGGTATTTCATACTTAGTCATGGAAATTGGCTTGATGGTTTCTTAATAATTCGATCCAAGGCCTCTTCCTTAATAAGTGTGACACTCCATGATCCTATTGGGAGTAGGATACTTTGTAATTTTATAATAATTAGCTTGGTTGTCATTATATAACCATGCTTTATCCCTTTCAAAAGGGCCAAGTTCTAGGCTAGATGCTAGTACAAATGTGACATGTCCCTTATCTTTATTCTTTTGTTGCCAATGTATATGTGGGGTAATTTTAGGTCACCTAAAGGTTTTCAAATTCTAAGGAAGATTGGTAAAATGAAATGCATCATGGGTTACATACTCTCCCATTCCATTATCTATAATGGTAAAATGATTGGAAGCTTCAGGAGGTAGCATGTGAGAAAGGGAATCTAAGGTATTAGGATCTATAAAATTATCTGGTGAAGGATCAATAATTATATCCTTTCCTTTATCCTTCTTGAACTTGGATTCATGTCATACTGATAATTATAGCTTTAAAATTTGGCCTCAAGATGCTTGCAGTGTTCATATAGGTGTAAATCTCCTAGAATACTCACTTCCATCCTTGAGTGAGAAAACTTGATACATTGGTGCAATGTTGATGGGACTACATGAATCTCATGTAACCAAGGCCTACCTAGCAGTACACTCTATGATAACTCAAGATCAAGCACATGGAAAAGTGTATCATGGGTCAAAGGCCCAATGATAACTAGAAAACTAATAGTGCCTTGTGATTCTCTTTCCTGATTGTCATAGGCTTTGATTGTTATTATTTATGGCTAAATATCTATCATTGTGTACCCAAAAAGCTTAATGAATTTTAGGGACAATATGTTGAGGCCAAATCCATTGTCTATAAGGCCATAATTCACTTTATGCCATCTTATATTAAATTTTATGTATAATAGATTATTAAGGAGTGGACCATGGGAAGACATATTACTTTGGTTGAATGTGACTTATTGGGTTGGAGCTAGGTTACCAACCAAAGATTAAAATTATTAAGGGAATATGTCACTAGAAATAGTGTATTGGGTAAAAAAATCATTCAAGATGTTCTATTGACATTCACAACAAATCTAAAATATAAATTTGTGTTGGTATCTTCTACAATTGTTCCACAATATCAAACTTCTTATCTTGGTCAGTAGTGAATGGTTTATTCTAAGGTTGAATAGTTGGTTGGATGATAGGAAAAGTGGAAAATGGTTGTGGGCCTAGGATAGTAATCTTTGACCTCTAAGTTATGATTTCACAATCAAGATTAAATTCTAGACCATTATTGCTAACCAATGTTGGAAATGGTATGGGACTAGATAAGATAAGTCCTAGTTGCTGGTGCACTTGCATGTGGCCACATGGAAAGAATGAGTTGTCAATATAAGGTCTAAAAGGGGAAGTCTTAGTTTGTTGGTTTCATGTATGTACTCCTAGTTCAAAGTAGGATTATCAATGTAATTTGGCTAAATATTATTTTTTAACAATGGTCTAGGTTGATTAGTGTTTGGTATAGAATTAATGGAGATGGTATTAAAGCTACCACCTGTAATATGACCTACAACCCTATTGTAGTCATGTGTAACTACATCATAGGTTTGTTTGTTATTACCATTATGACCTTGTTTTTTTCCATTTTTTATCATTGTGTGTTTTACTGTTGATTTGATTTATTCTACTAGTTTGACCTTTGATTTTGATACTGTTGATTTTGCTATTGCACTATTTGTTGTTGTTGTTGATTATTTTGATGATGTTGATTGTTATGTCAGGGAAAGGGGTTTTGATAAATCCCAAGAGTTTGATTGGAATTATAAGTACCATTATCCAATGTTATTTCCCCATTTTTAAGCATGTTTTCAATTAAATGTTTGATTTGGACACGTATTCGTAGATTATGTCCATTGACCTGATGATAGTCATAAAATTCATTTTCATGATACCAATCAAGATAAGGAATGCATTACAGATAATGCTTTTATATAGGCCAGCTAATCAGATTAGTGGTACCCACCTTACAAAATATAGATTTAATAAGTTCTCCTAGGTCACTAAAGACATGATGTGTAAGCACGGTTCTCTTAAGAGGAGGGGTTTACAATGGTAAACATTGTTGTATTTGTTGTGTAGGTTTTGGTTGTTATGCCTGTAGCATTGGTTGAAGAGGTTACTAGGTAGGGGTAAGATAACAAGGTGGTGCACATAATGTTTAGACTATTTTGACATGACAGGACTTGGTTACTCCATTTCCCACAACATTCCTATTACGGTTGAATTACCTCGATCTTTCATGGTTATTAGCCTATGTCAGTTGTGATGTTTGTGCTTGAATAGGATGTTGATGTTGGAAATCTCCTTGATTGGTACCTTGATTTTGATAAGTTTAATTAAGCTTGATGACTCCTTTATTGATGAGCACCTATTTAATCAACAAACCTTTATTAATGATCTCTTTGAACGTATGTGCACATTGTAGTTCCAAATGATAAGCTATCTCACTATGCAATATTTTTTAAACATAGAAGCTAATTTTTTATCTATTAAATTATGGGTGAAAAAACTTACAAGGGTTCTCCATTACTATAAATAACTTGCAAAACTCTCACCATCTTTTTGCTTTGCTTGTGTCAAGTCCAGTAATGAAATCTCATGCTCGAGATTATAAGAAAAATGCTACATAATTTATTAAAAAGATAATCAAAATATAATACTAAATTCTGGGGAAACTTTAAAAACCACTCTAAGGCTTGTTGAACCAAGCTCCTTGGAAACAATAGCAAAAGGTATATGTTGCTATATGCCATTAGTTGACATGTAACAAAGAATTTAATTAAATCAGCCTTGGGGTCGCATTTCCTTTTATATTTATCAAATTTAGGTGGTTTGTATCTTGGAGGAAATGGTATCTACAAATACTCTATGTTGAATGGATAGGAACACACATCATCCAATTTGAATTTTTTAGTCTACTTCTTAGCTTGAATAAAAGCAATTACATCCTTCATCTATGTAATTCTTGGGATAGGCAACTAGAAGGGACATTGGTTTGGGTAGATGGTTGGGAGGTCACAAGAGGGACACTTTAACTAGGGTATGATGGAGATACATGTTGGGGTATATTGGTTTTGTTGGGAAATGGACCAAGAATATGCATACATGGATTGGGATGTACTTGAAATTTCACAATTGGCTACATGATATTCTGGTTTAGGTTGATGATAAAGGTTTGACCTAGAGGATTTTGTGGCTGGGATGGAGGGATATAACTATACCATGCCTACTATGGTTGAAAAGGGACATGTTGCTGACTAATCAAATGTTGTTATGGAGTGGGAACTTGTGGACCAAGACCCTGTCTCTGAATTTATGACACATTTGGAACCAACAGTTGTCTAGTAGGTACTTGAGAAACATGAGGACCTCCTTATTACATGAATTCCTTTAGGAAAGTAAAAACATGTTGCAAATTTGGTATCTATCATTAACCAATATTTGCATGTTGTTGACTAGTCATTGCTTGGCTTTGAATTGGCATATTAGTCTATGACTAAAAAGGTATGTTCATTATTACTTGGCAATGTATAACATTAGTTACCCCTGATTGAGGTGGCAATGTATTTATCCTCTATTGCATTGATATACTAGATAATGCTTGCTATTATGGATTACTACTTGTTACTTGTTGAGGAGGAGTAGATTCATCACATTTAATCATTGAGGTGTGACATTGGTTGTTATTTGATTACATAATCCCATAGGTTGTACACTTGAGGAAGTACCTGGTTGAGGCTAGGGTGTAGAAACCCCTATTCCCTGAAATGATGATCTACTCATGAGATTAACTATAGGCACATGTTGTTGGATAATTTTTTATGCATTAGTACCACTTCGATCAAGATTGGACATTGTTTGCACATTGTCTACTATGTTTGGCTCGCTATTCCATGTAGAGGTTGAAGATACTTATTTAATAATTGGCATATGCATCAAGTTATCTATTGGATAAATTTGTATGAATGGGTTAAAATTCAAATTATCCTATCTAGTTAACTCTATCAACACTCCTATTAAAGGTACTAGGTCAATAAGAGGCTTACTCACCATGTTCATCTGATTTAAATCATTTGCTAAATTTAGGTAAGTTTGATATGCTATCTACATTTTGGTTAAAGTGATTTTCCATGATGTTTTTACCTCGATTAGATATATTAGGGTCTTGATACATTCTTTGGAATAGAGCCATAGGATTTGTAGAAGAATCCTATTCATCATAAATGATATTGTGGAGAACTCTTACTAGCCTTGGTAAATTTTCATAGGGGAATTCTAATAGAAAATTGGCCCCTACCTCTATGAATCTAACCAAAATTTTGTCTTTATTTTCTAAAAAATGTCACTCAAACAAAAATTGATCATACATGGAAGTTGTATTAGTTTAATATGACTGTTGAAGAACTAGTTTATCCACTTTGGGTATTGTAGCTAGGTATTGCACAATTTGTTTTTGGTCCTATTATAAATAAGGTGGTGTGTTAACTAGATAAGTAGCCAATGGATCTTGGCTGTGTGACCCTAATTGAGTGTTATATGAGGGATAAAAATCCATCTCATAAGTAATATTATGTACATAGGGGTCTTTCACCATTTCTTCCTTCACCACCATATTACTAATTCCTGATTTGTACATGAGTCCACTACAAGTGTAGGAATACGGGTTGGGATCCATAATTAATAGTTTGTGATAAAAGGTCAAAGAGTTATACAAACTCTAAAAAGGATAGAATCTAAAACAAATGATGCCTTCAACTTGGTCTAGATTTTTCAAAAGGTTTATGCAAATATTTGTGAGGAAAAAAGCAAGCATAAAATATCTAACATTTCACTGTTCACACAAAGATAAGCAAGTAAATGGACCAAAAATCAAGATGCCAAACTCTAAGGTCAAAGTTTTTCAAATCAGTATAATCTAGGAATTTAAAATTTGCTAGGTCTTTTGGCCAAACATGACATCAAAATCTAGGCTCAAACAAGGCATGTGCTAGAACTCATGGCCAAATGGTGTCAAAAGCTAAACTTTTAAAATAGATAATTTTTTTTAATCTAATGGATTTAAAACAGTTCTAACAAACACTAAGCATTTGATTCATGTTCATGAACTTGATCAACTAGGTATAAGGTATGAAAAAAAAGGCACTTTAGTAATAGTTTATTTTCTCATAACAAAGGGTATAAAATTTAGTTCTTTTAATAAATAATCTAGACAAAGGTGAATAGTATAACTATGTCTTAGATAAAGGATACCAAAAAGTATACTCAGATTGGTCTGAAAATGTAGGGAAAAATTTAGAACTCTATACGAGGGGGTCTATGAAACACTATTTGAAATGTTTTGGGTAGTATAATGATGTTATACTACCCAAAAGGTGTAACAAAAAGTTTGTTTCAAAAACTCTTTAAGGAAAAGACATTTTCCCATAATTTTGATAGCATAACACTACCTTTCTTGACTCAAAATGTTGTGGTGCTTAAACTCAAAGTGCATGTTTTTAACATAAAATGGCTTAAGTCTATCAAATGAGGACAGTGATTATGAGTCTTAAATGGCATTCAACCTAAATTGGAAATTAAACCTAAGTGCCCTCATGTTTAGTGCAAATAGTGAACCCACTTAACACATCAACCCTATGAACATGTAAAGGTGTAATTCCAAATTTAGATTATAATTGAAGGACTTAAACAACTTAGGTAAAGGTCTAGACTCAATTGGGAAACATAACTATGCCAAAGTGGATTATATGACTCTCAAGCTTTTGATGAACATTTGAACAAGGTAAATGGATGATCTCACATGAGCAGTATAATGCCTCTTTGTTCAAAGAAAAATGTTGGACTATGTGTTGGTTTTGGATTGTTTGTTTACACAAATTTTTGACTCCAAGCAAGACTTCAATCTAAGACAAAACCAACTAATTAATCACCCTTAGATCCTAAACTGACAAGGTTGATTGGTATTGTTGGAATCCATCAACATACATCATTTGAGAGGATTTTAAGTGCTCATCCAAAAGTAAATACACATTATATAGTAGGGTTTTTACACACCCCTTATCTCAAATGATAGTACTTTGAAATAGACCTTGAGATGCACCTTGTAACAACAATACTCCCATGGAAAGTGGGGATTTGTCTAAGATATAACAAGTTTTCAAATGATCTAGGGGAATCAATTACACAATGACTTTCACACCAAGCAATGTAAAATATCATGGATTTCGGGTCCATATCACTTGGCTTGTTGCAAAAAGGTCTAGTCATTTTTGTAACCACTACATCTTATTATTCACTCAGTGTAGTGCGATGTCTAAAGTACCATTACATCCTGTGTACAACTCTAAAGGATCCAAATGAAGTCAATGTCAGGAGATGAAATCCCAAGTCAAAGCTTCCCTAAAGAACTTATGGGATGTGATGAAGTCCCTCTCACAAGCCAAAATGCACAAAAATAAAGAAAACATGAAAGTAGAAAGACTTTAGGGTCATTTTAAAGGTCACCCAAACATTGATGATTTTTTGGGGAGTGCATTAGATGAATTTATTTATAATCCTTTGACTAGGCTACTTATAATAGGAATGGCACTTTTGATTCTAAGCATTCCCTATAGGCACAAATGGAAGAGCATACATGCAACATTCCTCTTTTTTCCAAACAACAATTTGATTAAACAATTATTGCAAACAAGAATTAACAAGTGTGTTAAATTTTAGACCCAAATGAAAGATTTGGTGGTGTTCATTTGACCCCTTGGTCTTAGTTGTAAACTTTGAAAACATTCACCATAAACATCTAAATTCTTTGTTGAAAACCAAAAAGGTTCCTAATTGATTTTTAAGCATGCAAAGGTGATTTAAACATGTTTTGAGAAATATCAAGCTTGGTCCTGCAGCAAAAATGTTACCATGTCTTTTAGCTTTGAAGCTTTATTTAGCTTGAAATAATGAACTTTGGAAAAATATCTCTCAGGTCTATGTTTTTGGAAAAACACAATGACCAACATCAGTTATCTGCAACCAATGACAGTTACCTTGGGTAACTAAGATATAATTGATGTCAGTTTTACTAACTGATGTTGGTTAAGATATGTAACTAATGTCAGTCTTACTTATCGATGTCATTTACTATGTAAAATTGTGGTAAATAAAAAATAGAAAAATAAAGTTAGAAAATCAATTTACAGGAGTTTTAAAGTTCCAAATAAATATTTTACAGTTGTAAAATGATCTTCTTTAGGTGTGAGATGTGTTTAGTCTGACCAACCATGCCATTATGTGATCTAGGAATTTGACTCAAGAGAGGATGGTTAGTATGGTGTTAGTTCCAAAATGAAAACAAAATGAAAGATACACACTAATAGAATAAAATCTCTAGGCCTAGATACTAGGGAGAGCTTAGTTAAAAAAACAAATGACAAACAAAACTAAAAAGTAATGAACAAAAAACAAGAGTTCCTTCACCTTCCTTAGATGTTCCAAATGTCTTTGTAGTAGTGGCTTGCTCGGCTTGTGCTCATGAAGTCCTTGGCAATGGAAGCTTGACCACCTCCATCTCTCCTTGGCACATTTGGCTTGTGGCTTGGCTTGGGTTGGAATCAATTTGGCATGTTAACACTAGTAGTAATTTTTTCTTGAAGATATTTGTGAATTATAACTTTACACCAAAATAAATTAGAAATGATGTTCTTGGCATCTCTATTTATATTTTTTTGCAAATGTCAAGAATTAATCTGAACCATCCATCTCAAGATTGAGATGTGTGGTGGAGGATTAATTCAATTTTTAGAATTAAGTTTATAATTATCCTCATCATGAAATTTGAAGAAGGGTAAATTAATAGGCATGGAAGGCATTGATGAGGCATGGAGGGCATGAATCTTGATATTTGTGGCATTTATGGCTTAGGGTTGTCTTCCCAAGAAATGAGGTCACTTGATGATGCAGATATTCAATATTCATTTCTAAAAATAAGTTTTCAACAAGTTTCCATGAAATTTTTTATTAGGCCTTGATTTGGGTTAATTATATCTTAAGCATAATTAAGCACTTTATGTACAAATTACTTAAATTGATCATAATACCTTGTTATTGGTCCAAATTTTAACTAAATTAGAATTGGAAGGTGATGTCAGATGTGTTGGAACCATATTCCCATTTAGGATTTTTCCAACAATAAATAACAAAGGCACATGTCTTGTGAAGGAGATTTGATAGGGAAGAGCAATCTAGAGCAGCCATGTGCAAATTTGGCATTTTGACTCAAAATGATCTAATCAAAGTTAGTTGGCCCATAAATTGCATTACCCCATTTAGGGATACCCTAGCCAAAATTGGCACTTGAATATGTTATTTTCACATCATTTATCATGTTTTAGTGTTTTTACGTGAAATTGTACATTTTAGGTGGAAATTGACCAAAACCCTGATTAGATGTTACTAGTAGCCAGTTTTAGGTGTCTACACCCTTTTACTATAACCACTCTTCCATTATAAGAGTTCTTACTTATAACACTACCAACCTTCCTCTAGATACCTCTAATCCATCAAACACTACTCCACTTCAAGTCCTTTTGATGTTCATACCCTCTACCTTGACACCAATTAGTATAAGGCTCACCACCCTTCCATCAGTCACCAACCCAACTACCACTCCTATCCAACAAGCACCCCTTGGACCAACCTTTGGATATATCCATAACCTATAAGGGCATGCACACACTACCCAACCATATACCTCTAGCTACCCTTATGTATCCTCCACCTAACCATTGACATCCACTTACCCATATGTGGTAACCTCCCAACCTTATACCCATTATCACTATGTTCCCCAACTAGTGCAGTAGTATGAATCTTATAACCTTTTGGGTACACAACCCCAAGTTGACCTGATGAAGATGCTTATGGATAAGATGACCACCTTAGAGTCATTCATTTTAGGTTCTCACAACATCATGTTAGATGACTAAATCTGTAATGAGCCCATCCATCCATTTGTACCTATCAAGCCATATCCTCCTAAATGGGAACTTCCTAAGTTATCTAAATTCCAAATCAAGGAGGATCCCCAATAGCACCTTAGGGCATTTAGGCATGCTTATTATCTCATCACCTATGATTATTCCCTTCTTCTCTCTACCTTCCCCATGTCTCTAGCTGGTTCGGTATTGGATTGGTATATTTATGTACCTAAGCACTCCCTTTTCTCTTTCAACTAATTGGCTCAAACCTTTTTGGACCACTTTTTGATCAATATCTCCAAGAAGGTTTCTATCATCGACCTCTACTCTATTCAATAGTTTGAAGATGAATCCATTGCCTATTTTGTGGCTCATTAGAGGAGGCTTATTAACCAACTTTCTTTTTCCATGCCTCCACTCGAACTCATAGAGCTCTTTGCTCAGGCATGTGCCAAACATATCTCCTCTATACTGCATGTCCAAAGCTTTTGAGCCTTCGATAAATATTTTACCATGACATGTAAGTTGAAAAATTGAGCCATTGATGAAGGAAAGCTAAAGCTCAAGAACAATAACTTAACTTATAAAACTAATGAGGTTTCTTCCTCTAAGTCAAGCAACCAGTCCAATACTAACACCAAGACCAAGGGAAATATGAATGTGATTATCCTGAAAGCCACTCCTCCACCTATCAACCAATCTAATTCCTCTAGTTCCTCAAAGCATAACCTAAGGAACCAAACCTAAAACAACCAAAATCAATTCACTCCACTTCAAGAATCGTATGCATCCATCTTGGAGAAGTTATTGAAAGCCAATATCATTCAACTTCTTCCTATCAAGCCACCCAAGAAATTTGACTCTTCTCACCCTATACCTAATTGGTATAATTATAATAATCTATGTGCCTTTCATCAAGTACTAGGCATGATGTTAGTAGGTAAAACACCTTCAAGAGCCTTGTCTAATCCCTTATTGACAAGGGGGAGCTTACATTGGAAAACCCCAATGCATCATCAAACCAAGCCATTGATATATTCAAGCAACCCTTCCCAAACCATTCTCTTACCAAGAATGAGAGAAACAACATAAATTCGAGTGTTCTCATGATACCCTTATAGTTAACATGGTTCTTGACACACTCATTGCTAAATAGCTTGTTGACTAACCCATTTATCTCTCACCCTCTCTACTTATTAAGGTAGTGTAGTTACCTTTCCCTTCTTTCAGATACCTAAATTGAGGAAACAAAATTTTATTCCCCCCACTTATTGAGGTAGTGGAGCCATTATCCACCCTTTTAACTGATATATCAAAAAAATCAACCATAATTGCCTCACCTTCAGCTTTAGCTATTGATCAAACCATTCCCCCTTAGTAAATCATTCCTAAGGAGGAAACCCCCATGCCTACTCCTCCCATAGAGGAACCACTTATCTCAGCCTTACAACCTCTCATTAAGGAAGAGGATGAGGTTACCACCCCTATGTCTCTACCCAGGGGATTATTTTTTAGGTCTACTATTTAGGGAATCAAACCAACCTACAAGTCATTGTCTAAGCTAGTGTATAAATTATAATTTATCTCCAATCATGGCATTGATCAAGCCACCTTCTAGTATTAATTAGGCCTCCCTTATATTTCTTGATCAGAACCCCCAACCCTTTCTTAGTCAGACCAACATACCACATCTATTGACCAACCTCTTACCGTATTTACCCAAATAACCAAACCCTTTAAACAACCAACTAAAACCTCCACCAAATCAACCAACCCTCAAACATTTAATCCAACCAAGACCCAAGTAGCTAGGCCGCCTCTTATAATCACAACCAGATCTGATAATAACCTTTGTATCCCCCCTACACGAAGCCTTAATCATCCATCTATGAAAGTGGACCTAGCCCCCTCAATCCCGCTAACCATATGGTAGACCAAACAACCAAAGAAGTAAAACCACATAAAGGCCAGAAGGCCCAAAAATTTTCTCCTTCAACCTTGCCTTTCATTTTGGGACCTCATACCTTTAATTTGAGTAAGAGACCCATCTTCTCTACTAAAACCCTACCACCTATCTTGGTTACACCTTCATAGTTACTTTTTGACACACCTTTCTTTACTACACCAATAATACCTAGGCTACTTACTTTGTGATCTTCTACCTCTAGATCATCAACCCCCTTGCCTAAACTAAATCCATCGACCAAACATACCACCTTACCTAAAGTACCTACAACCAAACCTATTTCTAGGTAACCTTCTACCCCAACCACCAAATCCAAGACCACTACACCTTTACCACCGTTAGCTGACTCTTACTCAACCATTCTCTATAATTTAGTGCAAACTTCTTTTTTAGCCTTACCTCCCATTAGGCCTTTTGAGCCTTTAGCTTCAAAAATTTCTTGATATAATGACCACCATGTGTGATCTTATCATAAGACACTAAGACATGATATGGAGAACTACAAGGCTCTCCAAACCATTATCCACCAACTTTATGATGAGGATGATCTATTAATATATGAACCTCCTATGGAATTCATACTAATCCAATCATCAACCATACCTACCCAACACTTACCTACTCCTCCACTCTCACCTAAGAGTGAAGATGAGTCTCGCCAGTCTACTACCTCAACCTTTACTTCTATCCATACTATTAATGTGGTCACTAGATCACTTTAAAAGGATAAAGAGAAATCTAAAGTGTCCATACCTTAAACGTATCCATCTTTAACCTCCCAATCAATCCACACCCAGCTATCTCCATCCTTGATGAAACCCAAGGTTTCTATCTTAGGTACCTCCCAATCCAATGCCTCAAAATCCATCAAGAGAGTTATCCTCAAGAAAATTCATCAGACCCTAGTGAAGATGAGATTGTATGAGTTAATATATACCTTTCCCCACCACTTCTAAATGCTAATAGAGGCCTTAAAATACATTGAGGTCTACCTTGAAGACCCTCAACCTTTAGTAGCCTTTATTGGTGCCCTTCAAATATCTAACCTTATTACCTTTAATGATTTGGAGATCCCTTATATCCACCTTGATGACCCAAATCCCCCTCTCTTTATCACCACATACATCAACCAAACCCATGTTAAACAAGTTATGGTTGATGGGGGAACTAGGATAAACATCATCTCCTCTCATGCCTATAAAAAACTCAACCTACTAGACAATGTTATGTTTGAATCCTTAACCATCCTTCATTCTTTTAATGATACCATAGCCACTACCTTGGGAACAATAATCCTTCATATTTGTGTAGGACCCTATACAATCCCTAAACTTTTTTATGTTGTATAAGGTGAATTCTAATACAAAATTTTGTTGGGATGACCTTGGATTCATTCTATGGATTGTGTTCCCTCTACCCTCCACCTTTGCATTAAGTTTGAGCATGAGGGTTAGGCCATCACCATACAAGCTGACCTGAGTCTTTCTCAACATGCAACATGGCCTACCACCCCAATTATGTCCTCATACCCCCATCTAACACACCCTCAATAGATAAAACCCAACCTTTAACCACTAAAGTAGATATCATATCCCCTTCTACTTATGAGGCATCAACTAGCTCATCTATTCCTTCATACCAAATTCCTACCATAGACCCTTTGGAATCAATGTTCCATTGCCTATCACTGGGGGACTATCACCTTCTTGCCCTTGATGCTTTCACTACACCTCACAATTATGGGTAACTTTCCAACCAACTAGGATATGACCCTAATGTCATAATTATCATTCCCTTTGGACCTCCACACCATTAGAATAGTTTTATCTATGGGCTAACTTGACAAGCCCCTCAATACTTTTGCCACCTCTTCCTCACCTTGACCATTCACTTCTAGTTTTTACTACCTAGATAAACCAAACTTTACCAAGACATACTTCCATCATTGTGCTTGGAAAAGATTTGGTCTTGGGAGATATGAGCATGTCCCATATGAGTCAGTCTCCATCAAAATTGGGAAGCCACATGAGAAGCATAGATTTGGTTTTATTTTGCCTAATAATCAAAAAGCCAAACAAACCACCATTACCATTGTTGAGGAATATATCCCTAACTCATCAACCTCCTCTTCACTCACTTGTGAGGATGATGATATCATCCCACCTAACTTTTTTTCATCAACATGATCAATTTAGGACCCCTAAATTATCAAAAGGAGGGGGAAACCATAACCATCACTTTGACCCATCTTAAAATGATAGGAGAGGACTCTCCTAACATTAACACTATCTAGTGTTAGGATGGTGATTCTATCCTTAACTACATTTATGCCCTAGATTCTTCAATCCAAAATCCTTTCCTCTTGAGACCTTGACCATGTTGAATGAATCCACTATGGATATCAATTTGGGCACTCCAGATAACCCTCATATTGTCAAACTAGGCCAATCATTGAACACTAAGGAACTTTGAGACTTCCCATCCTTCCTCCAAGATGGCAACATATATTTTTCTTGGTCTTACAATGATATGCCTAGAATTGACCTCTTCATCACTACCCATAACATAATCACTCACCATGATGCTAAACCTATCAAGCAAAATCTCTAACACATGCATCCTTGTATATTCCTTCTCATCAAGGAAGAGATTTAGCATCTTCCATTTGTCAACTTTATTCAACCCATTGACTACCCCCAATGGGTCTCAAAAGTGGTACCCATCACTAAAGCCACAGGGAGACTATGCATTTATTTGGGCTTTTATGACCTTAACCTCACTTGCCCCAAGGATGACTTTCTTTTATCCAACATTGACTAGCTTGTTGATCTTATAGCTAAACAGAAGATGTTATCTCTCATGGATGGGTTCTTGGGTTACAATCATATCTTAATTCCCCCAAAGATAAACAAAAAATGCCTTTATCACCCCTTGGAGAACCTTTTGTTGTTAAGTCATGCCTTTTGGGTTAAATAACACTAGTGCAACCTACCAACATGCCATGACCTATATCTTCCATGACCTTATCCATAAGATTATAGAGGACTATGTGGATGACCTTCTCAAAAAATCCAAACTCCAAAAGGATCACTTGGCCATTCTTAAAATCATCTTGAAACAACTTATCCACTATGATGTCCATCTTAACCCTAAGTAGTGAATTTTTGGGGTATTCTTGAGGAAGCTTCTTGGTTTCATTGTATCTCTTCAAAAAATTGAAGTTAATCCTACAAAAATAAATCAATCTTAGACATGCTTCCTCCAACCAACCTTAAGTAACTCTGAAGCTTGTAAGGAAAGCTTCAATCCATTTATTTTTTCATTTCTTAGCTTTCAGATCAGTGTCAACCGTTCCACCACCTCCTAAATAAGGATGTGTCTTTTAGGTAGAGTAGCAATTATCAAAAGGCCTTTGATTCACTAAAAGAATACCTTTTATCACCACCTATCCTTACCTCTCCCAAGGATGATCAACCTTTCTACCTTTATATCTCTACCATTGACCATTCCCTATGGGTAATGTTGGCTCATCGAGACAAACAACACAAAGTGTAGGCCATATATTACATTATTCACATGCTTGTTGAATATGAAACTTGGTACACCCATACCAAAAAGTTTTGCTTAACTTTAGTCTTCATGACCACCAAAATTTGCCATTATGTTATTAACCATAAAACCTATGTCATAACCAACATTGACCCACTCAAGTATATGCACTCTAGGGCATACCAAAACTAGCATATGGACAATTGGATCATGCTCTTAGCAGAGTTTGACCTTGAGTTCCTTCATCAAAATTTAATTACAGGGAAAGTCATTTCCAACCAATTGGCTGAAGAACCTTTAGTAGACAACCAACCTCTTCCTCTTGAGTTCCTAGATGAGTCCATCATGACCCTCTCTCAAGTAGATTTCACCTATCAAGACACCATGTTCTTCGATTGATAAAAGTGTCAACATGGTGGGGGAGCTAGTATCATCCTTATCCCCTTTGATAGTGAACCTCTCCCTTTGTCCTTCAAGCTTGATTTTTAATGTACCAATAATATGGCTAAGTATGAAACCCTAGTATTAGAACTTTAGACTGCCTTAGCCTTAGGAGTCAAAATAATAAAAATATTTGGTGACTCATAACTTATGTTCAATCAAATAAATGGCTCTTACTAGTGTAAGAATGATGTTTTTTAGTAGTAAAAGAAACTAGTTGATGAACTCTTAGCATCATTTGAGTAGTACACCATCTAGTCAACCCCATAATCTATCAACAAGTTCACTAAAACCATAGTATCCCTTACTTCATATATCCCATCTTCACCCTCAAACTCTAAGTTGTCTATTGTTATCCACTAACTTACCTAACCTTCTTATGTCAAACTAGATTCTCCCACCATTTTTAATGTGGAGGAGACCTAACCTAACCTTTAGTAGCCATGGATGGACCTCCTACTAGACTGGCTCTATAATCCCCCCATTTGATCTCATTTAGACATTATACCAAAACAATAGCCTCATATTACCATAGTTTTCTATATTGTAGCTAGGTAGCAAGCTATAGGAGTGAAACATGATGGTGTTCCATATATTTCATTACCCCTACCCTCTATCTTAAGGTATCCCTCTCTTGAGTCACCAATCCTAGTGAGGCCCTTGCCTAATTTATCTCTCTTATTAACATGACAACCTAACCCCATAAAGTGATAACTTGGCCCTATAATGTGGTTACCTATCCTTGTAAACCTATAATCTAGGCTTGTGTAGCTACTAGTGATACCCCTACTTATCCATCTTTACCACTACCCTGTACCTATCCTCCAACTATATCCACATCCATAGCACAATGACCCCCATCATCCCATCCAAAATCAACCACTATATATTAGGCTTGATACCATCCTACATAGCCATTAATAAAATTTAAATCATTTATCCCTACTCTCATTAGTAACTCCTTATTGTCCAAAACTACATCCATAGGCTATGGCTCATGTAAAAAACTCTACATCCCCCCTCCATCTCAACAAATCCACTCTATACTCCACCTAATTTTAGCCATCTTAGGGCATCCCAAAACATCTCAAAACCCAAATATTCTCATGTGCCTAGTAATGGAGCACAAACCCAACACTAATCTCATATTGTCTATGAGATCTGAATACCTAGAGCTCCCTATAAATCAAAATAAGTAGGATAAGTACCCACCCAAACATGGTCCTCCCAAGTAGAATCTCTACTAATACTCCCAGTAACCTAACAAATAAGGGAATCATCCACTTCTCAAATTAGGTAACATGAAATAAGACACTGCCATCATCATCATCATTTGTCATCTCTCATCTAGAGCCCTCTGATATAATGGGTCGTATCTAAAACCACCTGATTGAAACATAGAATGAACTTGATCCTCACCATATAGTACCTTTATCTTCTCATCCCTCTCCTCACTCTTGATATGGTAAATAGGCTCCCCTTGAATTGGTATCCATATAATCCTATGGACATCCTCTAAGAGGATGGTAATCTCTCTTGTTAGTAGTAAGAATATGTTAGTAAACAGATCTCATCTCTTGATAAGGGACACTATCATCACCATATCTCATGGTATCCATTGATAATGTCACATGGATTCTAATCCAACCTCCTCCATATGCATCTAATCATTTCCATTCATCCCTCCATGGACCTCAGTGAAGATCCTCAACACCTAGTCCCTCATCTGAATCTGGTCTCATGCCTAAAAAAATCAAAGTTAGCATATGTCATCATTGTTTATTTACAAATAAACCTCATTATCAACCTACACCCACTTCTTCCAACCTATTCCAAACTAACCCAAACCATCTTGAACTTTAAAAACAACCCTCACCCACAAACATTCAAAATACCTACCCTAACCTATCATATAAAATACCTAACACTTCTATCACAAACATCTACCCTACCCCACATAATTTTCAACACCCTACCTTAACCTATAACATCATCCCTAAACTTATCATAATGATACATAACTCTCTCCAGCCAACATCTTTGCACAACATTCCTATGTCACACTTTCTAACTACCATCAAATCCACTATCACCTCCACACATTCTTCCTATTTGAATATTTACCTATCCTACACTTACACTAAACACTTACATTATTTAAAATTAACACTTAAAACTAACTGGTAAAACCTTTAAAACATTTAAATCCTTTAAACTAACCTTCCACAAAACATTTGACCACTGATGGTTCACCTAAACCATCGATAGTCTAATAACCACTTTTTCCTTAGTACTCGACCACTGATGGTTTGCTAACCATTGATGATCCTATCCTAACTTTTTCCTAGGTGTTCAAATTCCAATGATCAAGTTGACCATTGATGATTGGTTTTAACCACCGATCATCATTATGTGTGACCATCGATGGTAAAACCCTTAGCCCTACCTACCTCTAAATCACACCAAAACAACCATATGACAAACTAAACTACTCAAAACTACTCTATAACCCACCCCTGACTCAAAATCTTAATCAAAATCAAAATTTACCCACTATATTTTTCAATTTCACCCAAAACCTATCTTAGGGCAAAAATCACCCAACCTAATTGCTAAATAAATATAAATTATGAAAAATTCAATCTATCAAGTAACTAATAAATTCAAAACACATCATACCTCATTCCTCAACTACTATTGAGCCTAGATCCCATATATATCTACTTAGCCATGTCTTAGTCTACCCTACATCTTAGTTTGAGATGGATCACCTCAACCCATACCTCACACTAGTTAATAGGTAGACCCATCAATAGTCAACTTCCTCAATAAACACTCAATCAACCTACTTAGCTAAAGTACCAAATTGATAGATCACTAGAATAGATAGAGGTCAAACAAGTTAAAAGTAAAAATCAAATTTCATTTTAAATTTTTATCCGCAGCTTTTTAGGGTTTCCTCCTAACCATCGATGGTTAGGGTGACCATCAACGGTCAACTTTAGGACCCCTAACCATTGACAGTCAAGAGAGTCCATTTTGAAAAAAAAATTAGGCACCTAGCCTAAGTGTCCAACCTTGGAGATCACCTAATCTCCCCCAAACCACACTTAAAATTTTAGAGATTACCCTTCCCCACTCACCCATTAAACCATGCCCACCTTGACATTGGCCATTTTTGGCCCAACTAGTGAATTTTTTGTGACACTTTTTACTTAGTCCTTTGACCACAGTGATAAAATTACCATGTTGATATTTTGAACTTGTTCCACCTCATGCTTACCTGACCCACTTGTGTCTTTTAGGAGCACATTTTACCTTAGATATCCATGACACTTAAACTATTTATGTTATCCATAGGAGTACTTCCTACTTTGGATACCCATGGAAACACTAACACTATTTAGAAGACTAATAGGTGTACCCAACCACCATGCCTAAATGTGGTCATGTGATACACTAGTCACTTGTCCCTTAGAATTGACCTTTATTTTTATCAACTATGGAAACCTTGTTTTTACACACTTGTTTGTGATTTATTAACCAACCTATCATTTACCCTTTTCACCACCTTCACCAACCATGCCAAACCCACACCTGATTTAGTTTACCTCATTACCTCCTAGTTTGAGGGGGAACACCTCCTCCCATACTCAAGGCAAGAAGCCAGACCTTTTGATCAGTAATCAGTTTTTATTTTTCAACTTATTAGTTGAATTCATATAACAAAAATGGGTAAAATTTAGACACCAAAAATATAAACACAATGATTTAAAATGTCATAAATCTCTTGGACCACCTTAAGAACCCCTTAGGAACATTTAATCCTTTGACCCTTGACAAACTGAACCCACAATTAATTTGTCTCAACTAGCTCAACCTAACTGTTATACTCAAAATTTTATATATTTCCTCAAGAAGAAAGAGTAAAACTAAAATAAAGGGTAAGGTTGGTATAACTTGGATTTGGTTTGTGCCCCATGATCCATATAGTTGTGAGAGTTCCTCTTTGGCTTGGGAGGATGACCTACATAAGAAATAGAATAGAAAATGGTTGTCTTAGTTAGGTAAGAAGGTGGATTTCCTAGAAAGCTATATCCAAGAAGTACATTACTCCCTTAGAGGTTGTCAATCCACTTTTTAAGACAATTTAATGTTGATAAAATAAGGTTGCATAATAGATATGAAATTACTTAATTTAGGTGAAATAAATATTATTCAAAAGAAATGCTTAGATTAATAAAATAACATTAAGTTAAATGCCAAACTATCAAAAGGTTAGTTTAGGTTAGGGTCAAGTAACTATTCCTAGTCTATATTATGATAGAGGTCAAGAAAATAAAGTTATATTTAAGGTTGGGGTAGGTGCTTGTTGATTGATTGCTAGTTTTTGTTCTGATAGTGACCATCAGTGCTTAGGCTAACCATTGATGGTTGAGCTAACTTTTAGTAGTTAGACAACTAACTGTTAGTAATTATAATTGATCTGGGTTGGGTAAAATAGAATAGTTAGGTGAATTTGGTTTATTTGGTTCAAGGTTAGTTTTGGTTAGCTGATGATTTTGAGACAAAGGTTGAGTCTCAGAGATGATTGGTTTAGATATTGATTGCTCAGATGGTTAAGAAGTTGGGAATTAGGTGCAAGCTATGAAATAATGACAAAATACTTAGTTGATAGCTTGATAAAGAAGTATATTGATGGAGATTGTTGGTGATGATTGTTGATGCTGATGATGATTGATGTCGATTGATTGACCTATAAAAGAAACTCTAACCTATGAATACGATAGATGCAGATGGATCCTGATAATTAAAAATAAAAAGGTTGTGGATGGATCCCTTTTCACCTCCTAAAGTTCTAATTTTATAGGAAATAAGGGGAGGTTTAAGAGGGGTTCAAATCACATCTAAATTTAACTTGGACATGCATTTACTTTCACAAGCTAATTATAAAAAATCAAGTTGTAGTTGATGTTGGAGTTAATTTTTTAGGTGGTGGACAGTTGACTGTCAGTGGTCCCACTGACCATCATCTATTAGACCATTGATTGTCAATGGTTACATTACTGACTATTAATAGTTTAAGTTCAAAGGTTAAATTAGTCAAAAGGGTGTGTTTAGCCAATTGGAGGTTTGGTGGGGTAAATGGCTAAGAGATGGTTTAAAGAGGTTAGGTTGTGACATGTGGAACCGTGGTGTGTAGTTTTATGATGTTTACATTTTTCCCATTTTATTATATAGTTTGTATCATCAAGCTACAAAAAAAACATATTATGGGTGTAGGTGAAGGTGAAGGTTGGTTTAAGGTCAAGGTTTCCCTTAGTATGGGAGGAGGTGTTCCCCCTAAAATTGAGAAGTGATTAGGTAAAATAGAATTGAGTGTTGGTTTGATAAGTGGGTGAAAAAGGTTGGGTATTAAAATGAAAATAGGTGCATAAAATGTGAATAAGTGCAATATTCAAGATTGTGCATAGACAATATTACCATGATTGGTAAAAATTAAGGTTGATGCTAAGGGATAAGTGACTAGTGTATCACATGATAGCATTTAGGCATGGCAGTTGGGTACACCTATTAGTCTCTTAGACAAGGTCAATGTTTTTATGGGTATCCAAGGTAGGATGTTCTTTTATGAAAAACACAAATGGGTAAATTTTCATGGGTATCCAAGGTAGGAAGTGCTCCTGAGAAGATATAAGTGGGTCAGGTATATGTGAGGTGGCACATGTTCAAAAAATGGTCAACATCGTAATGTTGTCATTACGGTCAAAATACCAAGCAAGGTTTTCAAAAAATATGTGAAAGTTTGGGCCATAATGGCCAAGCCCAAGAGGGGCGGAGAAATGCAATCTCCAATGGGTCAATGGTTGATGGAGAAGGTAATCTCCTATGGTTGGGTTGGTAGAGAAAGGTGAGCTCCAATGGTTCAATTGTTAAGGGATAATAAGCTACTCCCCAATGGATTGGATCAAAAGTTCAAGGTTGGTAGAGAAAGGTGATCTCCTACTTAGTTTTGTGATATTCAAATAGGTTGCCCAATTTGGTGTACCACTTAGTCTATCAAAAATGTGCCCCATTTCTTGGTAAAAGGGTGCAAAATTTGGTAGTTAAAGGTTCAAAGACTGGAAAATGAAAGACATATGTCATAAAAAGTGTCATGAAAGGTAAAAAGAGGAGCTTAAACACTCTAATTGGCAAAGACCATAATGGAAAGATGGGTGGGCTTACAAACTTAAACCCTTCATGCTTTGCATTGTTGTTAGAATTTTTCACTCAAATTTTTCTTTATTTCCTCAAGAGGAAAGAAGAAAATTAAAAAGAAAGGGTAAGGTTGGTAGAACCTAGATTTTTTTTGCACTCTATGATCTAGATGGTTGTGAGAGTTCCTCTTTGGATTGGTAGGATGACCTACATAATAAAGAGACTAGAAAATGGTTGTGTTAGCTAGGTAGGAAGGTGGATTGTCTAACAAGCTAGATCTAAGAAGTACATGACTCCCTTGGAGGTTGTCAATCCACATTTCAAGATAATTTTATGTTGATAAAAGAAGGTTGCATAATAGATATGAAAGTAATTAATTTATGTGAAATACATACTATTCAAAAGAAATGCTTAGATTAATAAAATAACATTAAGGTGAATGCTAAACTATCAAAAGGTTGGTTTAGGTTAGGGTCAGGTTACTATTTCTAGTCTGTATTGTGACAAAGGTCAAGAAAACAAAGTTCTAGTTGAGGTTAATAGGTGATAGGTGCTTGTTGGTTGCTTGATATTTTTTAGTCTAATAATGATCATCGATGGTCAGGATGACCATCAATGATTGAGCTGACCATTAGTGGCTATTATTAGTCTAGGTTGGGTCAAACGGAATAGTTAGGTGAGGTTGATTGATTTAGTTTAAGGTTGGTTTTGGTTGGTTGATGGTTGAAAGATAGAGGGTGAGTCTCATAGATGATTGGTTTAGAGGTTGATTTCTTATATGGTCAAGAGATTTGGGTTTGGGTTTAAGTTATAAAAAGAAAACTAAATAACTTGGAACAATGATAAAATACTTAGCTAATGGCTTGATAAAGAAAAAGTCTATTGATGGATATTTTTTGTGATGATTATTGATGTTGATGATGACTAATGATTTATTGACATGAAAAATAAACTCTAACCTATGAAGATGATAGATGTAGATGGATCTTGATAATTATAGATAAAAAGGTTTTGGATGGATCGCTTTTCACCTCCTAAAGTTCCCTTTTTATAGGAAAGGAAAGGTGGAAGGGTAGGTTCAAGAGGGGTTCAAATCACATCTAAATTTAACTTAGACATGCATTGACTCACACAAGATAATTATAAAAAAGTAAGTTACAATTGATGTTGGAGTTAATTATTCAAGTGATAGAGAGCTGATCATCGGTGGTCAAGCTAATCATTGGTAGTCCCACTAACTATCAGTAATTAGACCACTAGGTGTCAGTGATCAGATTCTTGATTGCCAGTAGTTGAAGGTAAAAGGTTAAATTGGTCAAAAGGGTGGGTTTAGCCAATTAGAGGTTTGGTGAGGTAAATGGCTAGGAGATGGTTCAAGGAGGTCAGTTTGTCACATGTAGAACTATGGTGAGGAATTTTTTGGTGTCAACATTTTACCCCTTTTTGTTATGTAGTTTGTATCATCAAGCTACAAAATAAAAATGGTTTATGGTTGTAGGTGAAGGTGAAGGTTGGTTTAAGGTCAAGGTTGTTCTAATTATAAGAGGAGGTGTTCCCCCTCAAATTGGAAAGTGATAAGGTAAAATGGAGTTAGGTGTTGGTTTGATAAGTGGGTAGGTGGGTGAAAAAGGTTGGGTATGATAGGTTGGGCATTAAAGTAAAAACAAGTACATAAAATATGATTAAGTGTGATAGTGAAGATCGTGCATAGACAATATTTCCATGATTGGTAAAAATTAAGGTTGGTGCTAAGGGACAAGTGACTAGTGTATCGCATGGGAACTAGGTACACTTGTTAGTCTTCTAGACAAGGTTAGTGTCTTCATGGGTATCCAAGGCAAGAATTATTCTCATGAAAAATGCAAATGGATAAATTTTTGTGGGTATCCAAGGTAGGAATTGCTCCCAAGAAGACATAAGTGGGTCAAGTATACATGAGGTGGTGCAAGTTCAAAAAGTGGTCAACATGGAAATTTTATCATTGTGGTTAAAGGACCAAACAAGGTCATCACAAAATATGTGAAAGGTTGGGACATAATGGCCAAGTCCAAGAGGGGTGGAGAAAGGCTATCTCCAATGGGTCAATGGTTGATAGAGAAGGTAATATCCTATGGTTGGGTTGGCTCAAAAGGTCAAGGTTGGTGAAGAAAGGTGATCTCCTAGTTATTTATGTGGTGTTCAAATAGGTTGCCCAATTTGGTGTACCACTTGGTTTGGCAAAAAGGTGCCCCATTTCTTGGTAAAAGGGTGTAAAATTTGGTATTTGAAGGTTAAAAGACCTAAAATTGAAAGACATATATCTTGACAAGTGTCATGAAAGGTAAAATTAGGAGGTTAAACACTCTAATTGGTAAAGACCATAGTGGCAAGATGGGTGAGCTTACAAACATAAACCCTTCATGCTTTGCATTATTGTTATTTTGTTAGTTAAATGAAGTGGATTGATCATGTGGTGTCAAGTAAGCTCAAAGATCCCTTGGAAAAGGAGAGAGATATGTGAAGATGGAACCTTCTTGTAAGACTAGTCTGTCTCTTCTATAGGTTTTCAAAGAGTTAGTGTAAACAAGTCTATGTCATATAAAGTGTATACTGATCGATGTAAGAAGTCTACTTATGAGAGCCGATTGTGGCTTTCTAAGATTATTGCTTTTGTGAGAGCCAATTGTGGCTTTAAAATTTATTTTGTTTTTACTTGTGGGTCTTTTACTTATTTTGATTTTTTTTAGAGGGTTGGGGAAGCTAATCGATACAAGAAGCTTCCAAGAAATTGCTAGCTTTAACAAATTCATTAATCAGCATTCCTTCAAGGTAGTGGTCTAAGTTTATATAATTAGCTCAAATGCTTTTGATAGTTGTCCTTGAAAGGAGTAGTCTACCTTACATTTTGTAATTTTGAATAAGTTTTCAATAGATATCCTTCAAGGGAGTAGTCTATGAATGCTAAAAATGACCCATGATTTATTTATGACTTTTTATATTTTCTTTTGCTTTTTTGATTTTTCTTGACATAGACTTGACTATACATGCTCAAGGGATTACCTTTATGAAGGCAAGACTAAGATCACATGAAATTTTCATAGGTGAAGAAAATATTAAGTGAAAACAACCATGGGAATCGATCCTGAAGAGAGATGGAAAGTACTATGAGAATAATGCCATGGATAGTGCCACGATACCCATAGTTCAAGATTAGGCTATGACTTTGATGGATAATCGCATGATTTAGTTGTAGTTAGTTTCCCCTAAAAAGATGGAAATGAATATGATGTGTAATTAAGGGATGAGCTTAAGTTAGACACAAGGTGACTAAGAACTCATTTTAACAAAAAAACATGACATGAATACAAAATAATTAAGGGTTAGAGTTTTGATATGCCCCAAATCCATGCTTGCATAAATAGTTGATGTCAATTAGGAAAGTAGATGTCCCACAATTACTTTTTGACACTCAATGAGACATGGAAAAGATTTGAGTTGATAAAAAGGTGAGATTGGTTAGGTGATAGCTTGGTGGAGAAGGGTAATATCCCATGGTTCATTGGGTGGTGGAGAAAGGTAATCTATAATGGTTATGGGGAGAAGGTGACTCTCAAATAGGTTGAGTGGTATCCAAATGGGTTGCTTCAATTTGGTATGCCACTTGGTTCAAGTTAGGTTGATGGAGAAAGGTAATCTCCAATAGTTTAGAGTTGATTGGTTGATAGATTGAGAAAGAAATTCCAAGGGTTAGTTTGGTTAATTGTTAAGGTATGGTTTGGGTTGATAACTAGTCAAATCCATATGGAGAGAAATTTCTCCCATCTTACTCTTTCCATGGATGGTTGAAGATATAAACATGATTCCAAGGTGAGGTGTTGTTTAATAAGATGGTTTAGGAGGGGTTAAGATGACTTCATCCACCCTCCAAAAGGGGGTATTAGTCATTAGTTTTTAGTGGTTAGTAGATCATGTTTGTAGGTGGTGGTTCAAGTGGGATCACCATTATGGTGCTATGGTGAGGAAGACATTATTGGGTCAGATTTGGATAGGTTTGAGGTCTAGAAATGATGTTAGGAACATCATCTCAAAATAGAGGTGGGGTGGATAAGAGTGTTGAATTTTCCCAAGGAGGGAGCTTAGGTGAGGTGTGGGTAGCTTGGATAAAATGGTAGCCAAGATTTAAGAAATCTTGAATGGAGGGTTGATGTTGATTTGTGTTGATAGATAAATTGATTATGGTTTTATTAAAAGTTGGGTTGATCACAGTCGATTGATTTGGTTTAGAGGTTGGTTTAATTTGTTGAGGGTGGTAGGATTAGTGGTTGATCCAACTTGTTGGTTGGGTTTATTTGTTTATTTGGTTTGTTTGGTAAAGTAAGGTGACAAAGATTTGACCTTGTTTAAAATGAAATTGAACCAAAGACAATGTCATTAGGTAGATGAAAACTATCAGATTATAGAGGAATTAAATGGGTTTGATTTTAATTGAGGTTGGGTTGGATTTAGTTATAGGTGAGCTATTTTGAACTTGGGTTGGCTCCATTAAAAGGGGAAGTAAAAGATGTGGGTTGGTTTCCTTAATGATGGTTTTAAAGGAAAGTTGAGAACACTCTTTTTGGTCAATAAGCGGGTGGTTTGAGGTTGACTCTTCCTTAATGATGATTTTAAAAGGAATTTAAAAAGGGTAAACTTGGTTAAAAAGTGGATCAATTAGGGTTTTGATTATGGTTTCCCCAGTTATAGATGCCTAAAAGACCAAATCTAATGAAGAAACCTTATAGTATTGAGGGCTTTGGTCATGGGATTGCACAATAATGGGTGTAGAAAGAGGTTCAATGTTTGATTGTTTGAAGACATTCAAGGCTAGGTTGGGGATAACATAGATTAATGTTTAGAATCTCTTTTTGATCGCTAAGGTTTTGGATGATCATCTTAAAAGACCCACATCTATCTATCACATGTCTTTTTGTATAATGATACATATAAAAATCATTCTCTATGAACCAAATGGGTTTTGGAAGAGAAGAATTGATGGGTTTGATTTGAGGGAATATAATGATAGAATACCTTTAAATTTTTTCAAGGATTGAGGCATATGATTCCCCCAGTGGGTATACTACCTAGGAAGAGGGTGCACTAATGGCTCTTAAGGTTGTAAGCTAATTGGTTGGTTTGGTAAAGTTGGTTGGTCAAATAAGTTTGGTTTATTTGACAAGCTTGAGTGATTTGATTGGTTGGATATGCTTGATAAAATTGATATGTTCAAAAAATTTGGTCGATAGTTATTGGTTTGACTTGGTGAGGTTGGATGGTTTAATAAGATTGGTGGGTTTTAAAAGTTTGGTTGGTTGGATAAGGTAGATAAGGTAGGTTTGTTTGAGAGGCTGGGTAAGGTTGAGGTATTTGATGGATTTTACATGTTTGATATAGTGTGTAATTTTGATATGGTTGGGTGGTCTAAAAATATTGGTTGGTTCAATATGGTAGGTTGATAGTTATTGGTTGGATTTGATGGGGTTGATAAGGTTGAAAAGGTGGGCAAAGTAGGTTGGATTGATAGGTTTTATAACATAGGTAAGGGTGATAATATTGATTGGTTAGAAAAAAAAATTGATAGTTTTTGGTTGGATGATTATTGGTTTGATTTGATGAGGTTGATAAAGTAGGTTAATAATGGTTGGGTTGATAGTTGTTGGTGGTATGACTAGGGGAATAGACTAAGTCCTGGTTTTGAGATAAAGAAGGTTTCCACAAAGGGGGTATAGGTGTTAGATATGATGGTTGAGGTAGATAATAAAAAGATTTATGTAGTTGAGGTAATTGATTGATGGTTAGGATGGGTAATCCAAAGATTGGTGAGGTTGAGATAGTTGAGGTTGGTTATGACAAGGTTCTAATAAGGGTTGAAAGGTTATTGGTTGGTTGAGATGATGATCAAGTAGTTGTTTAAAGGTTATTAATTGGTTATAGTTGGGGTTAAATTAATTGCTAACAAGGTTGGGTTGGTTATAAATGAGGTTGGGTTGATTGTAGGTGAGGTTGTGTTGGTTATAGGTGAGGTTGTGTTTGTTATAGGCATGGTTGTGTTGATTGTAGGTAAGTTTGAGTTGGCTATAGGTAGGGTTGGGGGTATAAGTAGATATTGATGCTAGGTAATGTTCTAAGGCAAGAGGGTTATCTTGTAGGATTCTAACAAACTTAGGATCTCTTGGAGAGAATATAGATGGGCTCCCCATTGAACAAGGTAACAAAGATGAGGTAGGAGAAGGTAAGATGGTATAAGTTTACCAAAAATATTTATATTCCTCACAACTCAAACAAAGAGAAAGAAATAAAATGATCAAAGAAATCTAGACACACACTATAAATTACATTAGGCTTAGAGGTTAGTTTAATCTCACTTTTGGCTTATGCCTTAAGTTATAAGAAAGTGTGGTAGAAGTTGTCTTGTAGGTCAGGTACTATAGAAGAAGTTTATGGTTGGTTTTGGGTTGTCTAGGTACTTAAAATAATCTATATTAGAATCAATATTTGACTTGGTATTGGGGCCTACCTCCTCCCTTCACATTCTTGTAGGAGTAAGAGTGTCAGGAACTTAACCAATATATATTGATATCCAAAGTTTATACTCAACCAGAGAGCTGAGTTGGTTCTCCCCTTGGTAATGAACTCTAAATAGGATTGCTGAGAAAGGGTAAGGTGACCATTAGGTGAAGAAATCTTAGTCGAGCCTTGTCTCAAATTGTTTTGATGTTTGATTGATGAAAGTGGTTTGACTAGTGTGTGAAACAAAAGTGGTACTATGATAAGATTACTATGATTTAATTAAAATTGAATTAATGTTAAAAAAAATCAATGGGTACAATTTATTTTAAGCCCAAAATAAATTTTAGTTTCAATTATGAGCATAGATAGAGAGAAGAGCATACAAATGCAAATAAAAATGTGATTAAAGATACTAGGTCCCACTGAGCATGCCAAAATGTTATATTCAAATTTTGTTTTATTTAATCAAGAAGAAAGAGTAAAAATAAAATAAAGGGTAAGGTTGGTAGAACCTAGATTCAGTTTGCACCTCATGATCCAAATGGTTGTGAGAGCTCCTATTTGGCTTGGGAGGATGACCTGCATAAGAAAGAGACTAGAAAATAGTTGTGTTAGTTAGGTAGGAAGGTGGATTGCCTAGAAAGATAGATCTAAGAAGTACATTACTCCCTTGGAGGCTATAAATCCACCTTTTAAGACAATTTAATGTTCATAAAAGAAGATTAGATAATAGATATGAAAGTACTTGATTTAGGTGAAATAAATATTATTCAAAATAAATGATTAGATTAAAAAATAACATTAAGGTGAATGGTAAACTATCAAAAGGTTGGTTCAATTTAGGGTTAGGTTACTATTTCTAGTCTATATTATGAAACAGGTTAAGAAAATAAAGTTCTAGTTAAGGTTTTGGTAGGTGCTTGCTAGTTTTGGGTCTGATAGTGACTGTCAGTGGTTAGGCTAACCATTGATGGTTGAGCTGACCATCAGTGGTTAGACAACTGATCGTTGGTAGTTAATATCAATCTAGGTTGGGTTAAACAAAATATTTAGGTGAGGTTGATTGATTTGGTCCAAGGTTGTTTTTTGGCTAGTTGATGGTTGCAAGATAGAGGGTGAGTCTCAGAGATGATTGGTTTAGAGGTTGATTACTTAGATGGTCACAAGGTTAGGGATTAGGCACAAGCTATAAAAGGAAAACTAAATAACTTATAATAATGAAAAAATACTTAGTTTATAGCTTTATAAAGAAGAAGTTTATTTATGGATATTATTGGTGATGATTATTGATGTTGATGAAAATTGTAGTTAATTGATTAACCGACAAAATAAATTTTGACCTACAAAGATGATAGATGCAGATGGCTCCTAATAGTTATAGATAAAAAGGCTAAAGATGGATCCCTTTTCACCTCTTCAAGTTATCTTTTTATAAGAAATAAGGGGAGGTGGAAGGGTAGATGCAAGATGGGTTCAAATCACATCTAAAAATATGGACATGCATCGACTCACACAAGGTAATTATAAAAAATCAAGTTGTAGTTGATGTTAGAGTTAACTATTCAGGTAGTGGACAACTGACCATCGATAGTTGAGTTGACTGCTAGTGGTCATATTGACCATCTATAATTAGACCATTGACTGTCAGTGATTAGATTATTGATAGTTGATAATTGAAGGTCAAAGGTTAACTTAGTCAAAAGAGTAGGTTTAGCCAATTGCAAGTTTGGTAGGGTAAATGGCTAGGAGATGGTTAAAGGAGGTTAGGTTGTGACATGCAAAACAATTGTATGTTGTTTTCCAATGTCTACACTAATATTTTTGCCCCTTTTTACCCTTTGGTACTTGATCATTGATAGTTAATTTGACTAATGATGATCACCCTGACCATTGATGGTTAGGGTCCACTTGTTTAACCAAAATCACACAAACTCACCCTCCTTGATTTTATAAAAATATCCCATCTAATTATAGTTGTGAGACATTACATGGATGATTTAATTTTGGAAATCCCAATTGAACCTTCACTTCCACCTCTTGCTTATGCTTATAGGAAGAGAGGAGTTGGGAGGTGAAATCTATTTTCAAAACATCTGCATATCTACAATCATTATCAAGAGCTTGTGCATCCAAGAGTTTTTTTTACAATCCAATCATTATAATAAATATAGTGAGCTAGGTATCACTTTAGAGAATCAATTGACCACCACCTCTCCACCAAGTTTTTAGGTACCATTACTCCATTAGAATCTATCTAGATTCCACCAGTAGGTCAACTACCTCAACCATCCACCAAATTAACTTTTGGTAAGACAAGTACTTATTTGTAAGTATTCATTTACTTTATTTACATTTTTTAATCAACTCAAGCCTTACCCATCTCTCATAATCCATCTTTTGGATCTCTTCAATCAACCAAATTAATAACCCAGATCCTCATATAGTAATCATCAATTGTTGACTCAACTACCAATGGTTTATCTAACTACTAATGGTCACCTTAACCACCGATGGTCACCTTAACCAATCATGGTCATACCAACCACCAATGTCCACTATGGTACCAAAAACTAGCAAGCTAATTTTACATATCTACACCCAATCAAATCTAATTTTTTGTGTTCCTCCCTATTCATAGACCCCCTTCTAATTTTTTGACTAATACCTCAACCCTCTAGCACTAGTATTAATTAGTTTAACTATTTCTATCATATTTATTATAAATCACTCTTGTATTTAATTTTAGTACCTTTTGATTCATTGATGCAAGTACTTTCCTATTATGTTTCTAAGTTTAATTATTAAAACATGGGGATTGATAGCCCCTAAAGAAGCTCTCACTTTTGGGATCTAGTTATCACCAAGAAATCCACCCAACTATTTTTCTAATAAATAAGTTTTCTTTAGTGCATTATTATCTTTATTTCATCCTCCCAAGTCAAAGAGGAGCTCTCCATAATCTTCTGATTCAACACATGCACTATCAATCAAGTTTTTCAACCATACCCATATTTAGTTTCTTATTTTCCCTCTTTTCTAATAATAAGAAAGAAATTAATTGAAATAATATTATTTCTTGATTTTTGTGTTTCAATATTGATGTAGACAATAAGCTACTTATCTCACACTTTGCCTTGTTCTTGATTGCATTTCTTTACAAAAGTTCACTAATTCATTGCTCACTATGTGGTTTATGGTTCTTCAACATATCTTTAGGTTCAAGGTATCTAAACATGCTCTTTGAATATATTTTTAGGACCTGAGGGCATTCAAATTACTCTTTGACTACCTTTTCATTAAATCACAAATGCTTTCCAAATTTAAATTCTCCTCTCTTCACAACTCTACCCCTCAGCTTATAGTCCTTATAGCCCTTTTTGGGATTTTTGACTTGGTATGAAGTTGTACCTTCTCCAATTTGAAAATAGACTATTTATACAAACACCCTATTCTAATATATAACTATCCTCATAGTTTCATAACCCAACTCAGTATCTAAAACACTTTACTAGACTTATTTTCCTCACTGTTACCTTTCATTATGTCTCTTAGGTCAATTTTATCACCTATTTATACACATGTCTCTCTAACAGTACGAATACATAATCCATGACCTTAAAAACCTTATAATATTTTATAACACTTCATAATCCAACTTCCTACCAATTTTATTTTATTTTTGATGGCTAGAAAGGTCTATATTGTTCAAACCCTAGGTTTAGGGTTTTCTTGTCTCTGTCTCAGCTGAGAGGGCTTAAATTACATTTTCTAACATTTTTATGATTTTCAAGGACCTATAAAATGTTTTTAATGTATGTCTTTCCCTCCATTACATCTTCCAATCATTAAATATTGTTATCCAATCCACTGTCCAAGATTTCCATATCACAATCTATTTGACTGTGTCAAGAAATTATGAGATTATAGGTATGTATGCTTGAAAAGGTTGAAAAAGACACATATAATGTAAATTTTTTGGAAAAAAAAACTTAAATATATTCAAATAACTTAACAATATTCCTTTAAACAATCAATCCTCAAGTCAATGATCATTTCCTTTAATGAAATGCACACCATCCAACTTTGCATTAACTACTATAGGAAACAAGCTTGTCTTGACCCTTTTTCCATGACTAGAGGGTTTCTTAAATAATATTCAAAGAGTATAGTTTTAAAAAAAATCCAATAATATTTATACAAGGATGAAAATAGTTTTTCAACATCATTGATCTCTTAAAATTTAATATATTGTCTGCATACAAGAGAAGCGACACCCAAACAGGGGTTTACATAAATAGTCTTCAATACAGACACTTCCTTATTGATTCTTGAAACTTGTATTCTCAAATACATTTACTCAAAAACCTTGTAAATGTATTATCAAGATATATATTCTTCAATCACATTTGGAAACTATTACCAGTCTCACTCTTCATTAACAAAACACTTATACTCAACCACAAAAGCAACTACTCAAAATAGGGAATATAAGTCTGAAACAATTTTTCTATGGATTTATCTATATTATTTATCTCTTAAAAATTCTAATGGAATAACTATCTACTCTTTCTAATTAAATCCAAACTCTTAGAAGAGGACACCTAATTGAATCTTGATTTCCCTTTTCCCACATAGAATTTTCTTGCCAAAAAGATTGCATTATGACTTGATTTTCACGATATGACATATATATCAACATAACAATAGAAGAATAAGCATTTATAAACCTCTTACCATGACTAAATAGTTAGATACACTTATCATATCTTTCCACCTTCATAAATTTCACAAAATTCCTTAGACAAGTAAGCAACTAGTGGAAAATAAACATCAATTTTATAGATTAAAATGTGAATAAGCATGTGTTTAAATTAATTTCCATCCAAATTCATAAGAATACATCATGTAATACTGGACACATGAGTCTTTTCACACAACTAAGTATCATTGTTCATGTATATAATACCACATCTTTTGGGAAACATGCCATTGGCTTATGCAAACAAGATATAAAACTCCACCTTCAAAATCTATAGTTGTTACTCATATATGGAAACTATTCCTTCATGATTTATTTTCATGGCCCACACAGTCTCCCCCTTTACATCACAGAGTGATTTTATGTAGATATGGACAACTTGTATATTGACAAACTTTATTTCAGCATACATCTTCTCATCTATCAATGTGAGAAGTGCACGTTGCAACTTCTCAACCTCTCTAGTCTTATCAACCAACATAGTTTCTAACTTGATAACCTTTACCCTTCTACCATCTAGAAGCTTAGTTAAAAAAAATTCCCTCTTGAGTGATTTTTTTATAGCTGCTAGTGATAGTTTAAAACCAAGATGTTCTTATGTCCCCATTACATTCTAGGATCTCATCCTTGCGATAATTTTTTCCATGTCCTTGGGTAATTGGGTAGCCACATTATCTTCTATATTTGGGAGTTAGTTTGTAAAAATATGATACACATGAAATTCAATGATAGGATTCTATATTTTTAGCATTTAAAATCTAAAAAATACTAGACATAAATGAGAGTCCATGAGAATATTCAAAAGATAAGAACATCCAATTTTTTTATAATTACGAATAGTTACCTTACACATAAAGAGTTTTCTAACTTAAATGAAAACAATGAAATCATTATATTAGAGTATGAAATATTTACTTATGGCATGATCATTCTAATGTATTAGAGTGTTGTCATATTCCTTCTCACCCCTCCACCCATGCCTCAAATTGTAGGCCATAGTCATCGATAATTGTTTTATTGATTGCCTAAATAGACAAACACATGATATGAGATAAAGGAATGTTAGAGAGATAAGCCATGCATGCAAATATTATATTTCACTCCTCTCCACCATAGTTACTTTTATATATACATAGATACATGCAAACATGTTAAATTTGTCACCAACATGTGAAAGAATTAAAGGAGAATAAGGTATACATGTGAATATGATAGATCACCAGCCAAAAATAGTACATACCATACACTTAAAAAATATATGATGAGTACATGGGAAAAACATTGCATCATTAAACCATGCATTATTATGTAATACATCGGTGAATGCAAATTAACCACCAAACCATTGCTTTAATCGTACATAAATAAAAAAACTACGTATCCAACACAAACCAACAATGAAACACTTGTATTCAAATATCCTCTCTAAATAATATGTTTGACCACACATCAAATATGTCATACATATTATGCCAAAATGTATGTATATAAATAATAGTCTCCAAGGCAATAGCCATAAGGCAATATCAATGTTCATGGCATGACATTTAGGCCTATGAAAATGGAAAAAGAAGTAGAAGTATTCAACCAAATAAATGCATGCATATGCATGTCACCCTAGACAACTAAATTTCAAAATACGTAGTTTAGAAATCTTGACAAAATGAAAAAATAAGACACCAACATGAAGAACAAACTTTTCAGTTTTGGTAAATAAGAATTAACTATCATACCTCTTAAACATGGTCCATCCATGCCTATGTATGTGCCAACTCATCTCCACCAAAATCCTATATGCAATAACAATATACATCACTATCAAAATATGTAATGGCAAGATTGAAAAAAAGGTACAAGGAATAAACAAGAGTGCATATAATATGTAGTCATTATAAGAAGTATAATATCAATTTTGTGAAAGAACCTATCATGCACACTTTAATTTGTTATGCACCCCCAATGAACATATCTACCATTCCATAAATGCAGTTCTCTCAAAGGAATGTGATCCTCATCACTAGAATGGGCTTGAGGGTCATCCCTCTATAATCAAAATGGTGATTATTACAAAAATAAAAATGTTAATATTGAGAAAGTTGAATTGAACATAACATTATTTTCATGAAAATCAATGAACATAATGCATTTAACCTAAGGTTTATTGTTGCATGCATCTTTCTATTGTTTCACCTGTTCTCTTTCTCACTCCATTTATCAATGATATTCTCTTTTCTGAATGTAGGCTTCCCTTCTCTATGCCAATTTTTCACTAAAATCATATGCAGCCATCTAATCTTTGATAGAATTCAAGGTTGTCTCACTAAGATAAATTAACTCAGATACATCCTCGCTAGACATCCATGATCTTTCCAACCTATCTCTCTTGTTGATGCTCTAATTTTTCAAGAGTTGATCTATTAGCCTCCTTTTTATTTGCCTTTTGTTGATTTTTCTTCCCTTTGGCATACATTTCCCACTTCCAGCATGCCCAAGGGGCCTCCTTAGAATAGGTTTCCAACCATGAATACTACGATGGTGAGGGTTAAACCTATCTCATGACCAAAATAGATGGACACCATCAGCTCTAAATGAATTGCATGGCCTCAACAAGCAAAGGTGTGCATTTTGCCTTATAATACCCCAATCCTTGATTATGTACCCACTCGCATATTGTCATTCAAAAAAGAAGAGATTTGAGGTTAAGATCCTAAAGCAATAAACAAAGTATAACATCATCAAACAAAATATAATATTAAAATCATAAAATAATAAACATATGATAATGTCATCAAAGACAATAAAAATTTCTTACAACATTCAGTACTTCCTCCTTTTTAGTTTACAAAGCATATAGAATCCAATCACCATCATCATCATCATCATCAACATCCTCATCATCATGTCATTGAGGTCATATGATTCCATCTCCTCCTGCCACATAGGTAGACATATACATGTGATTCTAACTCTAAACATATATGGAACAACAAACACGAGGATATGATCATGTCAATTGAAATAGAGACTATAAAAAATATGCACATTTATAGGTATGGATTCATTATGCAAGTGACTATCAGCCATGTCCATGTGGTTTCACTCCACCCCTTTTAACTAAAACACAAAACAAAAACAATATAACAAAATGAATGGTGTGTCAAGAGATTCTAATCTTGATTATTATAAGGGGGAATAAAGAAACATTATTTAACATCAGTAGTAATCAAACATTAAGGGCAACCAAAGGTTCCTATCCATCTTATGAGAAACAATCATTGGACACTTCAGGGACACCTTCAGTCTACTCCACCCCCTCCTCCTATAGTATTAAAAAAGATATAACATACAAAAATAGGTATGCATGGTTTGCAATTATTGATCATGACAAATTAAAGAGAGAGTACAAAAAATACACATATTTTTAGGGATAGATTCATTATGCAAGTTACTATCAACCATGTCCAAGTGGCTCCACTCCATCCCTCCCAACTAAAACACAAAACAAATACAACATAGAAAAACACATGGTGTGTCAGTCAAAAGTATTTTAATTTTGATTAGTATAAGAAGGAATAAAGAAATATTATTTAACATGAGGAGAAATAAACATTAAGGGCAGCCAAAGCTCCCATACATCTATTGAGAAACAATCATTGGGCACTTTAGGGACACCCTCTTCACCTTCAGTTTGTTCCACCCCTTCCTCCTACAATATTAAAATTCATAGAGGGATGCATGGTTTGAAAATATTTATCATTTTACATAAACGACAAGAACTATAAAGTAGGGATTGAAAATACATAGACCATCTATAAAATTACCTATGTTATCCCCTTGTTCACATCTTTATTTGGTAAAATTTCCATATCATACTGGGATTGTAACCCTGTTTGTTCATGGGCAAGGGATAAGTATCTCATAATAGTGGGAATACCATCCCCAATTGTCAATCCTCCATATAGCTTCCTCTTTCGATCTCTAAGGGGGAAAGGGGAACATCTAAACTTAGAACTTATACATAACAAGGACTTTTGATCAACTTCTTTCTCTTAACATAATGCATGCTACAACAGATTAGCATCAACAAAAAAATTACAACTCAAATTCACATTTGAGTATAGTAGCTAAAAATGCATACCATTTTTTGGGTCTGAGCATAAAGTTCTTTAAGGCAATCATCTAATTCCCACTCATCCATCTTAAATCTTTAGTAATTAACATTCATAGTATTTTTTGCCAACAAACAATAACTTACATTCAAACAAGTCAAGAAATTTTTTTACAACACTAACCCTTACCAATGAAATGATTATATAAATCACCATAAAGGACACCACGAGAGCAAAATGGTGTGTTGATAACTAGGGTAATCTGACTAGTTGGCAACATAACATAGCAGTTATAGAATAATTAGTCTAACCTCTATTCATGAAATTCACACCCTATATTGAGAGTATATATTATAAACCTCCAACAAAAAAAAGTACATCTGAGAATCCATTATATTTTTTGTAGATAGTGTAACATTCCAAAGCAGAGATTCTCTTTTTAAATTATAGAAACATCACGTACCAATTCATTTGGAAATAATCTATATAATATGACAATGCCTCATGTGGTGATTCAAGGATAAGCTAAATAAACTTTTGTATGTAGTAGATGAGATAGAGAAAATGTAATGGATACATTACATTTTGAAAACTTTAAAAGAACCAAAACATGCATGTTGTAAATTTTAAAGGTTAAGGATAATATTTTTAAAGACATGAATATCAAGTCCATGGAGATTATATGAAAAAAAAATTAAGTTTAGTTGCAAGTTATATGAAAGACGTTGATGGAAATATTTAATAAGCTCACTAAACATTCTGAATGAAGAAGTCAACAATAGTAAGTATACAATGCATAGTACAATGGGAGTACTGCAAACACAAACATGGATTAACACACTCTTACTTTGTGGAAGTCTACACAAACACATGAAATATGATAATAATAACACTTTCAATGTATTTAAAATGACACATACATGATGACCCCATCACAAAGAATAGAGTACATTTAGGCACTTGCAAGCATAAATACATAAGAAATGGTGAATAAACACATAAGAAATAAAAATAGAGCTAAAGAAATTAAATCCTAGAAAATAATGTAGAGGCTTTTATACACCTTATAATGGGAGTACAACAAACATGGTTTCACACACTATTACTTTATGGAATTTTGCACAAACACATGAAAAATGATAAGAGTAACACTTCCAATGTACTTAAAATCACACATACATGATGACCCCATCACAAAAAATAGATTACATTTAGGCACTTGAAAGCATAAATACACATGAAATGGTGGAAAGAAACACAAGAATTGAAAATAGAGGTGAACATATTAAATCTTGGAAAATACTAGAGAGGCTCCTATGTACCCTGTTGTACCCTGTTGAACAGCTCTCTCCTCTAAATTCATAGTGCATATGACCTTGCATATAAGAGCTTGAATTTATGCATAAAAATAACTTATTAATAAAGATAAAATCCTAGGTGAGCTTGGCCTTATGTATAGTGGGCCTTTGCCAAGGAGAAACAGGGCCCCAAAAATAGTAGGTATAGGTAAAATTGAAGATATATGTCCTTTTAAAGGATTTATTAAAATCTTCCCTTCTTTTGTTTGCATTTTCATCTAAATAATTTATGCAAAGGAGGATTTTGAACACACTGTGGATGTGCTTATCTAGAGCATTTTCCTTTTTTCCCGATACCTATTCTTGCTTCCTAAGTTTTGGATTTTGTCTATGTTAATAAGTTATGAATTTAATTTTTTTCACATTTATAAAAAACTCTAGGATTCCTTTCTTTATTCAACTTATTCAATGACCACTTGCCCTTCTGTGTTCACAAATATGAATGAATCTATCCTAAATAAGTTAGGGTTCAGATTTGTGTAGGGTCATATGAACCATTATATTTTATGTAGGGTCATATGCATTACTATTTTAATAAGGTAACACTGAGATTTGTTTTATTTTTTCCTTTAAAATGACCATCTATTAAAGGATATATTATGTTTGAATAATAAAACTCTATTTCCTTTGAAAATGATAAATGGGCATGTATTTTTTATGGTAATAATAACTTGTAAACTATGCCAAAACTCAATATATAGTCTGGTTATAAACAAAGTTCATAAACACAATTCACAATCATGCAGAACATTATGCATTAAGACATGACCTATAGAGAAGCAAGGGTAACCTTGAATAGGGGCATACATAACCCTCAGATAGAATGAAACAATTACTTGACTACATGAAAATGATAAAACCTTCCATAATTTACCTTGGTGTTTGACTAAACACTGACTCCTTTGCTCTTGTTCAGACTGCCTCCACTTTAACTACTTCCCTCCACCTTGGATCTGAAAATGAGTGAATGGTGAAGGATATATGTTTAGGCTTGAAATTACCCAATTGATAGTAATCTAACAAACCATGATCATCTATGTGTTAGGGCATGATAATCTGGCATGCCATGCTTACTAGGTTCATGTCAATTGATAATTGGTGATGAAGTTGGTGGTAAAGTTGGTGGTGACCATGATGGGGATGGTTTGAACAAAGTGATGGTAATGATAATGATTTTACTATAGATTAAACCACCTCAAACCACAGTTTGTTTCAAGCATTGACCAACCTCTAACAACTACTAACAACCATCCCCCAATGATTGGCGATGAGCAGCCTACATTGGGAGTTGGCATGTGTTGGTAAAGCTCTGCTAAAAAAATTAGCATGTAATTATATCATTACTATTACTTAGGAAAAAAACTTGACTACTTATATTGAAATTATACATCAATATAAAATCATTTTAGGTATAACTTTAACAGGAGGTAAGAATTTAACCTATAATTTACTATCAAAAACATAAAAATTAGGTTACAAACTATCAATTTCAAAACATTCATGCCAAATAAGTGCACTAAGAATATAAAAAAATAGAGGTTATTGTCTTACACATGTAGAATAGTCAGATAGAGCTAGAGTCATGTTTGAACATGCTAGGATCTTGATGAATTTTTGTCTGCCCAAATATTAAACATAATAAGAGTTTTTTATGATGCTGCTACATCAGGTTTACTTTCTACATCCTTATAAGATGGTGTTATCTGATTTTTTTTTCACATAAGATTGTCATTTCGAGCTCCCAAGAAACTTGATGACTTCCGAGGAGGTATGTACCATGTGATTCTTGTGGAGGTACCTGTAGATAACATGTTTTCAAAGGTAGATGTTTTTGAAGTAAGTAATCATACTTGAGAGTCACTGAATGGAGCTGTTAGAGAAGTGTTTGATGGAAGAGAATAATTTGATAGCACAATCCCATGAGTAGGTATCATAATTTTTTGGATTCCATATCCATTGATGGTTGTAGGTTCCAAGCTTGCTAGATTATATATAATATTTTTGTTCTTGGATGTTGACATAGACGGGTGTATTATAGGGTTAAAATTATGATATGATGACCTCAACGTATAACCTAGAATACACCATCTAGGAGTGGCATTGGATGACATATCACTAGCACTTCCATAGCTAGTATTTTTTGTCTATGAATTATGTGTGTTATCCTTATCAGTTATAGTTTCCATCAAAATCCTCTCAACATGAGCTTTTCTCTACCTTCATTTCTTAATAGGTAGTGGGTCTTTCAAAATGTTTTTCACATCATATATGTTTAGGTCAAATTTTGTTAGAGCATTGGTTCCTCTGTATTTGATGGCAATAATGTCATATGCTTCAGCTACCTCTTCCTCTATTGTTGTGTGTTAATGAAAATCATTAGCCTTTTACATTTAGTTTTATTATTGAATGCATTTCTCAACAACTATTTATCAATGTTATATTATCAACTAGGAGCAGTATTCTTACTCAATGTTCCCAAATAGAAGTCCCTTTTCCCTAAAAATCTTCCAATCCTAGCATGTTTCCTTCCATATATATGGTATTTTTATAGTTATGATGGGTATTTTAAAGGTACATTAATTCATTATTTAAATATATTTAAATCATTTTATGTTAGGGAAATACCAATCCATTTTTTAAGATCAGATATCAATTTTTTAAATCTTTTTTATAAATCCATCTAGTTAAATAAAGGTTAAACCTTGTTACTCCATGGTAGCTCGAAGCACCCCTGTAAAACCTATAAAATTAACAACAAAGCAATTATAGTTCCCACTAAAACACTTCACCATCAGGCAGCCCTATATATGTACACAACCTCTATGGATAGAAACATGTAAATATGTTAGAAACAAATTATCTCCATACAAATTAATATATCCTTGCCTATAAACATGTAAATATGTCATAAATAATTTACCTCCATACAAATTAATATATCCTTGCCTACAAATGTGTACAAATGTCAAAAATAATTTACCTCCTTACAAAATTAATATATCCATGATTTGATATATTTTTCATCTCTTGAAGCTCTTTCTGATAATATTGGACTTGTATTTGTTATAGAAAAATAAAATGCTATACAATACCAAGCTAAACATTTTATATAATTTCATGAAATAAATAGCACAACAAAATCATTTACAAAACACTGATTCTAGCAAGTAGAAACCTAAATCTTTCTATGATATCTATGAAACTCTTATAAAATCATATTGGAAAGTTTGTTGTAATTGTCAGAGCCCCAATATTTAATAGTTTATGGGTCATAAGCTCCTAATACATTCTCTTCCTTATCAAATCCAACTATAGTTTCATAAATAAAAAATCAACTAAATTGTAAAATCCTAATAATACTATGAATTTAAATCAATAAATGGGTCTATAAAAAACTAATAGTTATATTTTCCTTCTTGAATATACTAAAGAGTTCAATCATTATCCAAAATTGAGGATTGTTAAATATTATTATTTTGAACTCTCTACCAACTCACCCAAGCAGCTCCAAAACATGATAGGCCACCAATAGAATTAAATGCTTTCATTCAAATTTGAAATTTAGATCTCTTTTGACTTGTTTTGGAGGGAAAATTTATGGTAGGTGAGACAATTATATGTAGCAGTCAATAGAAGACAAAATCGAGGAATGTGAGTAGTAAAAAATATTCTATGCAGCAACAATGGAGAGATTAGAGAAGTAACCTGTAAGTCAAGAGTGAGTAGGGGATTTGAACAAAGGAGAGCTACAAAATAGAAAAAAGTAATTTGTAACAAAAGGAGAGTGTAGCAGGTCAAAGTAAAATAGAGTAGCAACAACAAGTAACATAAATTTGTTAACATCAATCAAAGAAAATAAGGAAAGTTTTCTTTTATGGTCATTTACAAGTTAGTTTCATATAGTTGTAGTTGTGTTCTATAGAATATTTTTTTTAGATTTATATATAAGACAATTTTGTGTTTATTTATCCATTTTATCTTCTCCCCTATTTCCATCTTGTGTTTTCTATTTATTGCCCACCTGGGCCTTTTATATTTGGTATTATTTCTTGCATACATTTTGCAAATTTTTCCTTTCAAAATACATTATAGCCATTTGCTCTTCCAACATCTGGTATCAGAGCTATTGGTAAAGGGCAACTAGGTAAAGAGTCCATCTAGACATAGAATAAAGAAGTTCATGATCATGGAAAAAAACCCCTATGTTTGATGGAAAAAATTATGATGTGTGGAGCATCAAGATGAAAACCATATTTAACTCTCAAAAGTTATGGGAGTTCATTGAATTTGGGTACAATAAGGTTACATACATGGATTCCTTCAATGCTTTGATCAAAGTACAAAGTAATGTGATGAAATAGAATAGGAGGAAATATGTCAAAGCACTTAGTGACATACAAATGGTTTTGGTTGACTCAATCTTTCTTAAGATAACAACAACTATCTATTCCAAACAAGCATGGGACATTTTACAAAATGCATATCAAGGGAGTGATAAGGTGAAGCTTGTCAAGTTATAGCTCTTAAGGAAGGATTTTGAGACCTTAAAAATGAAGAAGAATGAGTCTATTAATGTCTTATTCATAAGGATAATGAACATTATCAATCAAATGAAAACATGTGGTGATATCCTTGAAGATAATAGGATTTGATAAGGTGTTGAGGATCCTTCTAATTAGATTTGACCCTATAGTAGTTGTAATAGATGAGTCAAATGATTTGAGGCAAAATATGGTGGATAAGCTAATGGGGTCCATGCAAATCCATGAACAAAGGTTAAATAGGTCATCCACCTCTTCCCATGAGCAAGAATTCAAGACCAATGCGAATGTGAAAAGAAGGGGGAGAGGATCAAACTATAGAGGAAGAGAAATAACTTAAAATATTCAAGAAGGTGGAAGACATACCCATCAATAGTCACATGGAAGAAGAAGAGGATGGAGGAGAAACACTTCTACAGGAGGTTCTACACAAAGGTATGATAAATATAACATCCAATGTTATGATTGCAATAGGTATGGGAATTATGCTAGTGAATGTATAATATGACATAAATAAGAAAAATTTAAATTTAAACCATACAAAAGAGGCTAAACCTAATAGGAATGAGAAAGGTGATTTTTTTTTTAAATGTAATATTGTTAAGCAAAGTAAAAAAGAGACATGGTACTTGGATGGTGGTTGTATAAACCACATGAGTGGGAAAAAAGAGATGTTCAACCACATATATGACTAAATAAAATTAGAGGTAAAGATGATAGATAGTGATAAGGTTCCTATCATGAGCAAGGGAAATATTTAAATCTACACTAAACAAAGTGACAAAAGAAAAATTTGTGATGTTTACTATGTACCCGGGTTGAAACACAACCTTATTAGCATTGGGTAGCTTATGTAGAAGGGGTATAAGGTTAGATTTAAGAATGGTGAGTGTATCATCTTTGATAAGAGTGGCTAAAACAGGAAGATAGTAGAAATCAAGATGACAACCAATTGAATGTTTCCATTGATAATGTAAAGTGACCTTATAGAAACATTTAACACTATTGTAGTAGATGAGTCAACTCATTGACATCTTAGGTATGTGAATTTGAGCTTTGGAGGGATGAAACTTCTTCATAAGATGCACATGGTGAAGGGGATGTCCCTTATAGAATAACCAAATAAGGTGTGTGAAGGATGCATATTGGGGAATCAATATAGGAGTGTATTTTCCATGGGTAAGGCATGGAGAGATAGAGCTCTGTTAGAGGTGATCCATTCAGACTTGTGTGGTCCAATGAAGATCCCATATCTATACAAGAATGTCTATTTCATAACATTCATAGATGATTATATTCAAAATATATGGGTGTCTGAGACCTTCAAGCATTTCAAAGCCATTTTAGAAAAGCAAAGTGGTAATTACATCAATATTTTGAGGATAGATTGAGGGGGAAATTATATCTCAAGGTTCATTTTAAGAGGCCAAATAGGAAATATATGATGAATCTAAGAAAATCTAATTTTTAGGCATGGTAAACCTCCTGAGGATGATGGTAAATGGTTGAACTAAATGGTTAAATCAAATGGCTAAATTGAATGGTTGAACCAAATGGCTAAACTGAATGCCTGAGTCACATGCCTTGTTTGAATGGTTCAATTATTTCTCAATCATGTCCAATTTTAATTGCATTTTATGTTATTTTTCTATCTTTTAGCTACATATTTTACATGTGCATTATTTCAGAGTATCATCAGCATTTTTAGGCTCTAGATGTTCTATGAATGGAAATTTTGTTGTCCAGTCCACCTTAAAAGACCTTCCAATTATCTATCTACTTCTCTTTCTTTGAGAAGATTTTTTAGTGGAGGTTTTAGCTAAACTTTGTGTTTGGTGAGATGGTCCAATCTCTTCTGCCACTTCAATGTCATTATCATTTTCATCAAAAACTAGAGGAGTGTCTTTGAGTGGTGGCATGTCATCATCAAAAACATATTTAGGGGGTGATGTGTTACTATTTGATTCTATCTTGTGAGATAATAGTGGGATTTTTGCATGTAAAATTATTTTAACATTATTGAACAGTTGAAGTCACATTTATGACAAACTAAAATAAATAAATACTAGGATTTTGAGTGCATTTTGATTGTGTGGACTTTTTGGTTGGGTCTTTAAAATAAGATAATATAGATGATTTCCTTGATGATTACCCTATCCTTTTACCATTCCCACTAGATGTCATATGGCCTGTCCTTTTTGAATTTATCATTAGACACTCCTATTTGGTATTATCATCTGATAGAAGGGTTTTTTTTACTTTCATATCTATAGTGTGTATCTACCATCTAGTGCTACCATTTGGCTCTGTTATTCAGCTATGCCATTTGGCTTGGACATATGGCTAAGTCATCCAACTAGGTCACTTAGCTCTATTGTTTTGGTCTATCATTTGGATAAGTCATTTGATAATATCATTAAAATTTTATGTTTGTTTGAGTCATTCAGCTCTATCATTAGATGTTATCATTTGGTTGGGTCATTCAACTTTATTGTTTGGCTCTGTCATTTCACTAAGTCATTCGACTGGATCATTCAGCTAGGTTGTTCAGCTAGGTCATTTGTATTTGTCACTTGACCATGTTGTTAGATTATGTCATTCATCTATGTCATTCATCTTAGGTATTTATCTCTACCATTTAGTAGAATAGTTTGGCTTGTTGTTTGGTAGTGTCATTCATTTTTTTTGTTCATTATTGTTGTTTGGTTCTGTGCTCCTCCATTTATGATTTTGTTTGTTGTCTTCATTGGTGTAGGTCAGACACTTAGGGGATCTAATATATTTATCTAATGAATGTAAATTTAATATAATATATAATTGTAAAGGGTTGGTGAGATGACCCCCCAAAAATGAATATATCTAAATTTTTGATGATCTGATCCCATCTGCCAACCCTAAAAATTTGCCAAAACCGAAATCCTAAAAATGGAATATTCATGAATTAACAAATATTCACCACTAAAAAACCCTCGTATATCTCCAATGAGTTCATAATTTTTTGCAAATATAATGGCATAAAAAATTAATTTATAACCACATATACACCGTAGTAAAATGGTGTGGCTAAGAGGACAAATAGGACCATCTAAGATATGGCTAGGAGCATGCTAAAGGCAAAGGGTTTTCCTAATGATTTTTCAGTTGAGGATATAAAAATAATTATGTACTTATTGAATAGATGTCAAATAAAGAGTGTGAGGGATGTGATCCCTCAAGAAGCATGGAACAACTAGAAGCCAAGTCTAGAACACCTCAGAGTGTTTGATTGTGTAGCATATGCACATGTGCCCAAGTAAAGAAGAAAAAAATGGGATGAAAAAAGTTAGAAGTGTATTTTTATAGGTTATAGTGACCAATTAAAATCATACCGATTGTATAATCCCATCATAAAATATTTCATACTTAGTCTGTATGTTCAATTTATTGAGCACAAAATTTGAGAAGAGAGACAAGAACAAGAACATGTGGAAACAAGGGCTGTTGGGCCTTTTGTTGAATCTAAAATAGTAGGTGGTATAGTCACCAATGCACCAAGTTAGACCCCTATTTCACATAGGGTTGATTCATCTCATGATAGTAGCCATCAAGGAGATGTTTGTCAAATTTCACTCCCAAGTTTGCATCTTTCAAATTTGGCCAAGTACAATATTCAAAAAAATTCTTCAAAAGGAGTATTTCTCATTGAGCCATAGTAAAAATACCAAGGGTTATTTATTTCAAAAAGTTTGGTTTAAATATTTTAATAAACCCTTTGCATAGTAATATTTTAGGTCTTTTGTTTTTTTGACTAAGTATTATCTTTCAAAAAGTATCAAATTCTTTCAAATAAGTTGTCTGAGACAAACTTCCTGAAGGACACTTGCAACTTGTCTGAAGGGAACTTAAATTTTTACAAAGGGAACCTTACATTTTTTTGAAGGTTACCTATTCCTTCTAAATGGTCCAATTCAAATTTTTTGAAGGGTTCTTTTGCAGGAAAATGGACCAAATAAAATTTTTGAAGGGTACTTCACAACTTTTCCAAAGGGTACTTTGCAGTTGAAATGGTCCTCACAAAGTTTTTGAAGGGTATTTTTTAGGCAAGTGTCATTTCTAGATAGTCCATTTCAAAAATTCTGAAGATCCAAACAAAAATTTTTAAGGAATTATTTCAGAAAGATATCCCAAATGAATTCTTTCATAAAAAAGTGATTAGATAAAAAGTCTGAAGGAATTCTTTTAGAAAGATATCTTGAATGAATTCTTTCTAATAAAAGTGCCAAATTCTTATAGAGAAAGTTCCTAAAATAATTTCCTCAAAGGGGACTTTTCTCAAGGAAGTGTCCTCCATAGTTTTTTCAAAGGGTACCCCTCCATAATGAAGAGGACCAAACAAAAAGGATGAAAGAAATGTTCAAGAAAATTATCTGAAAATAGCCATTGCCATTCAAACAAAGATGAAAGTTAGAAAAAAGTCAATTTTAAACTACAAAGAATAGTCATTGCTATTCAAAATACTTGGCGATAACATAAGAATAGATGTGGAGGTAACAAATGGTCAAATCCCAAGAAACTAGTGTAGACAAAGCAAGCAAAATGGATAGGTTGATGGTTCAAGTCATTGCTTCCATAAAATAGACAACTATAGGTGTCTAAAGGATAGCTAGTAGTTAGAAAGAAAATTTTATAATTGTAATCATGTGTTCCATTCCCCTCAATAGTTTTATGTGTTTGCTTCTCTATTTTCAATTTCAAACACTCGTGCATGATCTTTAATAGAATTATTTTCATGTGCCACTCTTGAAGGTTTTATGCCACTTGCCACCATTCTCATGACTTGTTTTGTAAAATTAAACCTCCTAGCATGACATGGATCATCCCATCCATCTCTCTCATGTATCTATAATTGATCTTCATATTGATGACACATGTCCTTATGCCTCTTTAACTTCTCTTCTCTACCTCTTCTTCAAATTTATATAAATGGAGACATTTTGGCTAGTGAGAGAGACAACACATTTTTGGTATGGTAAAGACTTGTTAAAATGATATTACACTTTGTCTTTGAAAATTGAATACAATTCCAATTCTGAGTTGTGAACATTTTGTCTAAGTGTGGGAATGATGTATAGTGGAGCTAAGTGGTAGTATCAGCGTTAATCCTTTTATCCTTCTTATTTAATCAAAGGTTATGATGTTTACATGTCATGTGAAGTGTGTTGAATGCACTAATCTCTCTTTCAAATATGCAATTTTATCTATAGTGTGTAATCTACCCATTAGGTCAAGTATCTTGTTGATTATCCCAATCATGTTACCTTCACATTAAAACACTATGTTAGGGTCTTTCAATGCATGAAATTGGTCTTTGAAAGCATTGTTTCTTAGTATAAGTATGATAGTCTATGGGATATATTCTTGGTGAATCACCTCTCTAGCGTACTTTCCATTTTATGTAAACTCTTAACTCTTTTCATGAACAAGAATTAGATTAGGTGATAAACAATTAGAGAAGAATTCAAGGAGCTATCCATTTTTAATCCTAGAGACTCATCTCTCTTACAAGTTCCTACAAACTTGAGGGATGATTCAATGTTGCATCAAATTGAAGGAGTTTCATAGAATGTCCTAGGGTACACAATTTGATGACAACAATTCTGGCACACCTAGTGGGATAGTTGGTCCTAATTGTTTACATGTCAAGATGAATGCTGGTCTTAACAAGTCTAAGGTTACAAAAGTGTTCTTAATCTAGCATTTGGTGACTCCAAAAGGTGAGAACCTCTGGTTGTAGATCAGGTTTTCCATATTATACTTCATGGTCCTCACTAGATCATCTTCTAGTAGGCTTTTCAATCAAGTCCCTCCACCTAAAACTCCTCTTTAAGAACAACACCTAAACCATTCCTAACCTTTAGAGATCCTGAATAAGAAGGTTTTGAAGAGGAAGAAGAAGAGGTTGAAGAAATAGTGGATCAAGAGGAAGAAGAAATGGCTAAAAGACATCTTTTCCTAGCCTTTAGCACCCAAAATCCAATTAACCTTCCTATGTATGATCCTATTCCTTTTAATGCTACCAAAAGTCTCCCCAATTTCAATGGAGAGGGTCCTATTACCCCATATGAGTATATTAGGGATATTTCAAACTTTTGCAATTTCCACAATATCACCCAAGTTAAATATAGCAATTAGACTACTTTCCATGTCTCTAAAGGGGAAGGCACTTGATTGGTATAGGACATTGGAATGTGGTTATATTACTAATTGGGATGGCTTTGGATATTTATTGGTAAATAGGTTTAAAAATAAGAGTGACAATGATCTAGGTGGATCTCTCCATTTGTGAAAAAATAAAAGTTTCCATATTTTCATAAAAATGATAGCACAACATAGAGCTCATTGAGAGCTTTCTAGTGCTTTTTGTGGTTTGAAAAATAGAGTCTATATTCTCAACATACGGTAAATTTAAGATTTTTCAAAAAAAATCACTTGAGACATTTGGCACATGATTCAAAATGTATCAACATTTGGACCTATCAAAAGTCAACACGTGGCACAGTTGAGGAATGCCAAGTGGACCAATCTCCATTTGACACATGGCAAATAAATAGGGGACAAAAAAAATTTAAGTGTTTTATTTTTGCACATGATATTTGATATTTTCAAAGTCCAAGGTGCCAAAAAGGAGGGAAGAAGAAGTCAAAGCATTCAAACTACATGCTTGGTGCCTAGGGAGGAGAGCCTAAGTGCACCCAACAAGGAGAGGCCGATTCATACTCAATCAAGGCACCTAAAAAGGTGGGAGGTGGTTTGAATCCCTGACCTACTACCCAAAATTGAATAGCCTTGACCACTTCAACCATGGGTCTTGAAATGCTATAAAAGGGAGTAATTTTTACTTGCATTGACACGGAAATCTGACTGTGTTTTATTTTTAAGAGGCCAAGAGCTAGATGGAAGCTTGGAGATAGCTACCAAATGGAATTTTCTCCAATATCTGACCTTGTACACAATAAGTAAGCCTTTTTAATTATGTTTTGTAATTAAAAAGAGAATGTTATTATTATTTTTCTATACCAATATATTGAATGAAGGACCAAAGCAATTTCAGAAGGGGATTGAAGACTAAGGAAGGATTCCGTGTGACCAAGCTTGAGTTCATTAGCGAAGATGGAATTCTTGGATGGAGATCAGGCCTGAGGAAAGTTGTGTAGTGTTTCAAGAATTTGTAAGCCATTAGTTGCACAAATTTAATAGAAACGGTCCTCACTATTGGGCAGACCCAGAGACATAGGCAATCAATGCCAAACTCCGTTATTAATTTCATGTGGTAATTTGTCATGACTGCATGTTTTATTTTAAGTATTTTGATTTTTAATTAATCAAGAACTCATGAAATATTTGAAAAATTGGCAATTTATGACATTTAATTTTTAAAACAAAATCTAGTTTTATTAGTGAATGGAAGATATCAGTCTTTTTGACAATTCTAATCCAATTTGATAACCGAGAATACTTTGCCAAACAATTTGCAAGTTCTTTTGAGTATTTTTGAGAATTTGTTAAGTTTTGAGAAATTCAAAATCTATACGTTTAAAACTTCACTTTGAGTTGTTTAGTGGTGTTTATGGATCAAGTTGGTATCAGAGCAGTTGATCAACAGGGGTTTAATAGTTGGTTGTTATTTTGCTTCTATTTTGGCATTTATTTTGATTTTTGTGATTCGGCAGGTGCAATGGGCAAGTTATCAAATAGATCCAAGCTTGATGAGCTTGAAGCATATAACCAACAAATCCAGGAGAAGAATGCTTTCCTAAGAGCAAGATTGAACTCCTTAGATGAGGAGATTGCCTGTTTGAAAATGGAGTTACGAGCCAAGGATGAGCTCATGGAAAAACTACATAATGGTGGACAAGTGAAGGATTTGCCTTCCACTATAGATGCAAGCACTATGACAGATGAAAACATTGTAAGTGCATGTAAGTCATCAATTGATTTTCCTTCACATGAAGAATCTAGTAACAATGATTTTGGTAAATTTGAACAATGTACAAAATGAATAGGTTCAAAATTACTTGTTAAAATGGGATTTAATGGAAAAGGCCTAGGAAAAGATGGCCAAGGTGATACTAACCCCATTCAGGTAGAGAATAAGCCTAATCATGCAGGGTTAGGATACAGATCTGGTATTCAAAATGAAACAAGTGAATGCTCTAAGAAAGCAAAAGCAAGATGTGTTATGGAGAATTGTAAATCCTCTTGGATGGAAGGTAAAACACATTCTTTTTGCCACACTTGCAATCATGTTGATTCTAATTCTACCAGATAACATAAATATTCCAATGTTCCTTTTGATTATGGTACACAAAATTTGTGGCACATTTATCCATGCAATTTTGTGGATTATCTAATCATTGTGTAGCCAAATGTTGGAAACATAAATCTTTATTAGGAAATATTTTGAAAGACTATTCTCCTAGACAGAGTTCTAAGAGTAACAATAAGAATATGTTTTCTAATAGAGTGGACAAAAGGTTTTGTACTCATTGTAACAAAAGTGGACATTGGGTTGAAAAGTGTTGGAGACTTCAACCATCACACCATCCTAGAAATGGTAAGATTAAGATGGTATATAAACCTATCAATGAGGTAATTAATGAAGTTAAATCAACTCATACAAATGTTACTAAATCCACTAAAGAAATCTCACCAACTAATCAGGAAAATTTTATTAAGAGGGTTGGTAAAAAAAATTTGACATTCATGTTGTCATGATTAGTGGATTGATAATGCATTCATGTTTTGGGATTCTTGTTATGTGATGATAAAGGACATTACCCATGCTTTGAAAGTTGATATGGTTTATTGGAGTGGCCTGTAGAAAACAACCAAGGGACAGGTTAAACATACTTGGAATATTTTCTCATGTTTGGGATTTTGAAACTTCATTTTTAAACCTTGACAACAGTATATGTAGTTTATGTGGACATGAGCAGTATGTCTATTTTGAGAAATTTGCATTGCATTTTATATGTTGTATTTTATATTGTGCAAATAGAGGCTTATAAGACCTTTTATGGGCACTGTTTGTAATTGTACTAGTTATACAAACTATTTGTAGCCATGCATGATATTTGCACATTCTATAAGACCCTTATTCATTTTTGGGCATTTTATTGTAACTATCAATTGTGGTTATAAATAGTGTGTAAAATTATTACACTAACAAATTGGTTTGCAGTTGCACTTGGTGAATAATTTGCAGTGATTGGCAAATGCACCATTTTTGAGATGCGACATTTGAGCAAGTAGTGTGTTTCTATCCACAATATGGCAATGGGTAGATATTTGTTTTTCACTAACATTTCAAGGATTCAGTTGGAATTTTGAATTGTTACTATGATATGTTGCAGTGATGTTTTTGCAAAAGCATTTTAAATGGCTACCACGCTTTTGGGGTCCAAAAGCGCTTAGTGGGGAGGTTTGATCCAGGTGGATCTCTCCATTTTTGAAAAAACAAAAGTTTTATTATTTTGATACAAATGATAGCATAGCATAGAGCTTGTCGAGAGCTTTTTAGTGCTTTTCACGATTCAAAAAATGGAGTCTAGATGCTCAAGATATGGTCAATTGAAGATTTGTCAAAAAAAATCACTTGCGACATTTGGCACATGATTCAAAAACATATCAACATTTGGACCTATCAGAGGTCAACATGTGGCATAGTTGAGGAATGCCAAGTGCACCAATCTCCATTTGACACATGGCAAATAAATAAGGGGCAAAAAATTTGTTAAGTGTTTTATTTTTCCACATGATATTTGATATTTTCAAAGTCCAAGGTGCCAAAAAGGAGGGAAGAAGAAGTCAAAGCATTCAAACTGCATGCTTGGTGCCTAGGGAGGAAAGCTTGAGCATGCCCAACAAGGAGAGGCTGATTCATACTCAATCAAGGCACCTAGAAAGGTGGGAGGTGGTTTGAACCCCTGACCTGCTGCCCAAAATTGAATAGCCTTGACCACTTCAGCCATGGGTCTTGAAATGCTATAAAAGGGAGTAATTTTTACTTGTATTGGCATGAAAATCTGACTGTGTTTTATTTTTAAGAGGCTGAGAGCTAGACGGAAGCTTGGAGATAGCTACCAAATGGAATTTTCTCCAATATCTGACCTTGTACATAGTAATTAAGCCTTTTTAATTATGTTTTGTAATTAAAAAGAGAATGTTATTATTATTATTTGGATATACCGATAGATTGAAAGAAGGACCAAAGCAATTTCAAAAGGGGATTGAAGACTGAGGAAGGATTCCGTGTGACCAAGCTTGAGTTCATCAGCGAAGGTGGAATTCTTGGACAGAGATCAGGCCTAAGGGAAGTTGTGTAGCATTTCAAGAATTTGTAAGCCATTTTTTGCACAAATTTAATAGAAATGGTCCTCACTATTGGGGAGACCCAGAGACATAGGCAATCAATGCCGAACTCCGTTATCAATTTCATGTGGTAATTTGTCATGATTGCATGTTTTATTTTCAAGTATTCTGATTTTTATTTAATCAAGAACTCATGCAATATTTTAAAATTTGATAATTTATGACATTTAATTTTTTTTAAAAATCCAGTTTTATTGGTGAATGGAAGATATCAGTCTTTTTGACAATATTAATCCAATTCGATAACCGAGAATACTTTGCCAAACAATTTGCAAGTTCTTTTGAGTATTTTTAAGAATTTGTTAAGTTTTGAGAAATTCAGAATCTATACGTTTAAAACTTCACTTTGAGTTTTTCAGTGGTGTTTACAGATCAGACCATACTTCACTAATTCACCAGTTGAATGTGATAAAGAGAGGTCCTAATGAATCCATGGGAGATTTCAAAGAACATGACATAGGCTACCACCTATTATGAGGCTTCCTCCAAGCTTTGTATTCCCCACCTATATTAAGGATATTAGCATTGATGTAGTAGTAATGTTACAGTCAATGGGAGTATTTACTTTACCTGAGGTATATGAGATATCTATTGAAGCTGAGAATAGTTTAATACAAGCTGGAAAATTACCTCCAAGAAACTCCATGTCTTTGTTGTCTCATAATTCAGTTGAAGCCCCAAGCATAACACAAGTTCCAAATACCAATGTCAAAACTAAAACCACTGCCAAGAACGTAGATGATGTTATAGATAAGGATGAGATGATTTAATCTTTACAAGCCTAGCTCAAGAAAGCACAAATATATGTAAGTGCTCTACCCAATCCTCAATACTATCCTCAACAAGGCTATATACCTCCACCCCAATACACTAACCAAGGAAGAGGAAAAGGTCAATAAGGTTTTAATAGGCATCCCAATTCCTATAATCCTAATTCCATTCCAACCACAAAGGCTATTGTTCAAGTCCACACCAATCTAGTTCAAGGAGAAGAACAATTGGATCATTGGGGGCAATCTCAAAGTTAGTTTATGCATAATGGTGGAAAAGGTAATCAAGATTTGGTATCTAAAGGAGCTACTCCTTATGTTACATCAAAAGAAGCAAATCTCATGAAAAAAGATGTTTAATGAGAAGGTAGAAGCCAAAGTACAAGTTTTATGAACCTCCAAGTAGAAGACAATTATGTGTTGAATCAAAATGCATTAGTTTTAGCCAATACAAAAGCTAAAAAGAGGGATTTTGGAGATATTCCAGTAGTACAAGTGATTCTAAGTAGTGTCACTCTAAGGTCATGAAGTGTAAGTACCAATATAATATATCTTACTAGTCACACCACTACTTAAAGTCAGAATGTGAGAAACGCTGCCAAAATTCTAAAACAACAAGTTCAAGCTCCCTCATTACCTTCAAGAATTCAATACAAGGTGAATACTTCCTCTCTAAATATTATTTATTCTTTTAATAATACCAAGATAAGCATTTCTCTATGGGAAATATTGTATATGCCTGGCCAAAAGGAACTTCTATAAGAATAGCTTGCCAATATCAATGTAGCCCCTCAAGTTCCAAGGTACCATGGTGTGGCTCTTACCAACACACCAAGTCATGTCTTAGAGCCCTCCACCAAATCTTAAAATTCTCCACCTTTCTACCTCACACTCATTGTAGGAGACAAATTGGTTCACAATTGCATTGTGGATAGTGGGGCTAGTACCACGGTTATGCCTAAGGTGTTTACAGATAATTTGGGGTTAAGGTATGAAACACATAGAAAAAGAGTTTTTTAACTTGATGAGACTCCAACCAAGACAATGGGACTAGTTAGATACTTGAAATTTTTTCTACATGATTGTCCAAGATTCCCTATTATGCAAGACATTGTGGTGGTAGACCTCCTAGCTCACTTTTTTATTTGCTTATCAAGGGATTTCATAGATAAAATTAGAGGATATCTTTCTATTAATTGGACTTTTCTAACTTTTATAACAAGGTATGGAGTTAAGGTGACCATAATAACACATCCCTTGGAAAGGTTTAATATTGAACCATATGTGCAATCAAGTTCAAATCAGAATTGTGTGATTAGTGAAGAAGAATAAGAAGGTGTCATAGAAGGTGAAGCATCCTCTCCTCTTGAAGATATTTCTAACCTTTTCCTTAATGAATATGGTACTGAAAAATATGAACATTATCCTTATACATCCATGAAATAAATTGATTTGGGGACTTATTATGTACATGAGGAAGATACTCCTATACCTTAAATTGCAAATGAAGATCATAAATAAGAAGAGATATGTCCTAATTTGTCTATTCCTCCTCAAGATTAATAAGTAATTGTCCAATCTTGTGATGAGTCCCATGTGGCCAATATTAGTCCTATTCATATTATTCTCCAACTAGTCCAATTAGTTCTCCTCCAAGTCATGACATTATTAGTTTTAAATAATCTCTTGTTGGCTACCAAGAATACATGATAGAGCTTGATACTAGATATAATGGTGATCATGTAATTCCAAGTGTATGTACTAGGAGCATAAGGAATGGTTTGGAACAAATAAAAAGGGAGTGGATGCCTATAGAGGAGGCTAGTTGGTTAGATTTTACCTATGAGGTGCTTGAGCTTTGTAGCCTAATTTGTAATTTAAAAGATAAATTGACAAGCCATGAAAGCAATCCATCTTTGCAATCTCAAGATTCCCCAAACTCTTTGTCCATTTCCAAAAACTTCTCTTCTTGGGAGTATATCCTAGAAAAAAACCAAAAGAGGGAAGAAACCATGGTGGAACAAGTCAACTTGTGTGAAGAATATTGTGAAGAAGGAATAGAGGTTTCATATTGGTTGAATGATGAGAAAGATCTAACTCCTTTTGAAAGTGATGATCCTTGTGTTGAAAATGATATTTTAGGACTTCTTTTGAATCCTGAAGAAGAAATGTTTTCTTTCATTGTCCCTTTCAATGATGCAGATCAACCAAAATAAAATGTCTTATGGCATATGTTTAAAGAAATATGCAATGTATTTGAAAGCCTAAAAGGGCCTACAAGTCCTATAGAAATAACCACAAGCCATGATAAGATAGAAGTTGGAAAAATGGTATGTGTTGAATAATGTTATCACCAAGAGAGTTTTGATCAAGATGCAATAATATATAATGATCTTGGGCCCCTTGAAGGTGAGTTGAGGATTGATTCTATAATCACTCATACAATTGCTTCTACCATCATAAAAAATGAATTTAAGCATGAGATACTTCTAAATTTACATGATACAATAATTCTTAGAGAGTTTGAAAAAGGTGTGATGAGTGAGAAAGAAGATGAGATCTATCAAGGAGACATGAACTTACAACATGCTTCCTTATATATGGATATGCAAATTTGATATGAGGAGACAAGAGGGAAACAATTTTAGACATGTTTCCAAAACTAAGAAGAATTCACCTAGTTGGGAGATATATTTGAGATGACTTCATCAAGTGACATGACAAGTCAAGGAACAAAGAGAAAATGTGAGTCATCTAGTATCACACCCAAAAGGAAGCACACATGGAATGCTCATTCATCTAATGAGGAGGTAAATTCAATATACTCCCCTTTTGATCTAGGAAGGGAGTATGATCAAGATAGATGTACATACTACTTTGTTTTTAGTTTCACTTTGTGTTCCCTAAGTGATTAATAGCATAAGTGTGTCTTTATTTTATGTTTTGATTTTGTCTTGTGTGTGTTGTTCTTTCCTTGTGTGTTTTTTGTAATGTCAATTATTTTTTGGTCAATCCAAGGTCTGTTCATGTCAATCTGAGTGGTCATATGTGTGATTCCATGCCCAATGGAAGGATTAGGCAACTGATATTAGGCATTCCAGGCATGCCATCCTTAAGAATCGCCAAGAATGTTGGTCAAATTTTACCCCAAATTTTCCATCTTTTAATTTGGCCAAGTACAATATTTAGAAATTTTCTTTAAGAGGAGTATTTCTCATTGAGTCGCAGTAAAAATACCAAGTGTTATTTCTTTCATAAAGTTTGGTTTCAGTCTTTTACTAAAACCTATGCATAGTAATCTTTTGGGTCTTTTGTTTTTTCAACTAAGTGTTATCTTTTGGAAAGTATCAAATTATTTCAGATAATTTGTTCAAGATAAACTTCCTAAAGGACACTTGCAACTTCTCCAAAGGGCACTTCAATTTTTCTGAAGGGTACCTTACATTTTTTTGAAGGGTACTTTTTCCTTCTGAATGGTCCAATTCAACTTTTTTGAAGGGTTCTTTTGCAAGAAAATGGACCAAACATAATTTCTGAAGGGTACTTTACAACTTTTTTGAAGGGTACCTTACAGCTGAAATGGTCCTCTATAAATTTTTCAAAGGATATTTTTAGGGAAAGTGTCTTTTCTAGAGGGCCTATTTCACAAAGTCTAAAGGGCCAAACAAAAATTCTAAAGGAATTCTTTTAGAAATATATCCCAAATGAATTCTTTCAAAAAAAAGTGTCGATAAAAAGAGTCTGAAGGAATTCTTTTGGAAAGATAGCCTGAATGATTTTTTTCAAAAAAAAGTGCCAAATTCTTGCAGAGAAAGTGCCTGAAACAATTTCTTCAAAGGGTACTTTTCTCATGGAAGTGTCCTCCATTATTTTTCTAAAGGGTACCCCTCCATAGCAAAGAGGACCAAATTGTTGAAGGAAATGCTTAAGAATATTATCTGAGAATAGCCATTTCTATTCAAACAAAGATGATAGCCCACAAAAAGTCAATTTTAAATTATGGAAAATAGCCATTGCTATTCAAAAGACTAGGTGGGAACATGAGAGCAGACATGCAGGCAACAAATGGTTGAATCTCAAGCATTTGGTACAGATAAAGCAAGTAAAATGGACAGGTTGACAGTTCGAATCATTACTTCCATGGAATTGACAACTATAGGTGTCTAAAGGAGAGCTAGCAATTAGAAATAACATTTTCTCACTATCATCATGAGTTCCATTCCCCTCAGTAGTGTTATGTGTCAGCTTCTTTATTTTTAGTTTTGAACGCTCATGGATGATTTTTGATAGAAGCAATTTCCTATGCCACTCCTGAAATTTTTATGCCACTTGCCACCATTCTCATAATTTTTTTGGACAAGTAAACCTCATGGCATGACATGGCTCACCCCATCTATCTCTCTCATGCAGTTGTAATTGATCTTCATATGGATGACATATGTCCTTATGCCTCTTCAACTTCTCTTTTCTACCTTTTCTTCAAAGTTCTATAAATGGAAACAATTTGGCTATTGTAGAGAGACCGCTAAATTTTTGGTATGGCAAAACCCTACTAAAATGACATTACACATTGCCTTTGAACACTGAATACAAGTCTAATTCTGAGTTGTGAACATTTTGTCTAAGTGCGCGAGTGATATATAGTGGAGTTAAGTGATAGTAACATCCTTACTCCTTTTATCCTTCATGTTTAAGCAAAGGTTCTGATGTTAACAGGTCATGTGAAGTGTGTCAAATTTATTAAGCTCTCTTTCAAGTATGCAATTGTATTTACGGTGTGTAATCTGGCCCTTAGGTCAAGTATCATGTTGATTGTCCCAAGCATGTTACCTTCACATTGAAAAACTATGTTAGGATCTTTTAATGTATGGAATTGGTCTTAGAAAGCATTGTTGCTTAGTAGAAGTATGATAGTCTATGGGATATATTCTTGGTGAATCACCTCTCTAGCATAGTTTCTATTTTATGCAAACTCTTAACTCTTTTCATGAACAAGCATTAGATTAGGCGATAGACACTTAGAGAAGAATTTAGGGAGCTAGCCCTTTTCAATCCTAGAGACTCATCTCTCTTACAAGTTCCTAAAAACTTGAGGGATGATTCAATGTTGCATCAAATTGAAGGAGTTTCATAGATTGTCCTAGGGTACATAATTTGATGATAACATGATGTCTAGGAGTTATTCAAGAGTCAACATTCTCCTCCTCCAACTCAAGTCAACATCAAGTAAGGACAATGAGCTTGAAATAAGTCTATGATCAATCAAGGTATGAGCAAAATGAAGATAAATTAATGAACTATGCACTCTTTTTATCAATTGATTCAATATAATTTGAAGAAGTCCTGGACAACAAGTGGTGTGAGCCTATAGATGAAAGATGCATGCCATAGAGAGAAATGATACATGGGAGTTAGTTGACCTACCAAAAGGAAAAGAGGTCATAGGAGTTAAGTGGGTATACGAGACAAAAAATACTCCCAAAGTCAAGATAGAAAGGTGTAAGGAAAGGCTAGCGGTGAATGGACACAAGAAAAGGCCTAGACGTGATTACAATGAAATGGTTTCACCTATAGCAAGGCTAGAAATGGAAAAGTCAATCATAGCCATTACTTCCCAACACAAGTGGAAGATGCATAAAATAGATGTGAAGTCGACATTTTTTAATGAAGTACTAGAAGTAGAGGTCTATGTGGGATAACCACCCAAATATAAGATTTTCAAGTATAAGAACAATGTGTATAGGTTGAAAAAAGCATTATATGGGTTCAAGAAAGCCCCAATAGCATGGTATAGTCATATAGACTCATATTTGTTGAGAAACAATTTTATAAAGAGTGCATGTGAGCCCTCACTATATATCAAAGCGTGCAAGGAAGGTATTTTGATTGTTGTATTTTATGTAGATGATCTAATATTCACCATAAATATAAATCAGACCATTGAAAAATTCAAAACAATCATGAAAAATGAGTTTGAAATGATTGATTTCGGTTACTTGAAGTATTTTTTGGGATATAATTCAAGCATATTCATATGTTAATTAAATTATGCAAAGGAGATCTTAAAGAGGTTCAAGATGCTAGACAAAAAGCCTATGTTCACTCTAGCTGAGACAAGTCTTAAGTTGTTCAAAACTGATGGCAGCAACAATGTAGACCCAACATGCTATAAGAGTCTAGTGGGAAGCCTAATGTATTTGATTAGAATAAGCTCAAACATCATGTATGTGTTTAGCCTCATATCAATATTCATGGAGATTCCAAAAGAGACACATTGGCAAGTGAGTAAGATGATATTGAGGTACGTGAATGGAACAAGAGATTACGGTGTTATGTATACAATAACAAATTAGTTTCAACTTATTAGTTACACAGATAGTGATTGGGTAGGTAGCCTTGATGACTGGAAGAGCGCTTTGGGGTATGCATTTCATCTTGGGTCAAGAGCCATATCTTGGACTTCAAAGAAACAACCCATAGTGTCACTTTCTATAGCCGAAGTAGAGTACATCGCAGCCAATACAACAACATGTCAAGCTATATAGTTGAGAATGATAATTTTTGATTCACATGAGGAGCAACAAGGAGCTTATATGGTCTATTATGATAATTTATCATCCATACCATGTTTTAAAAACTCCATATTTTATAGTAGGAGTAAACATATTTCAATCAGGTATCACTTCATTTGAGAGTTAGTTGAAAATTATGTCATAGAGATTAGTTTTTACAAGTCTGATCAACAACTAGCTGATATTTCTACTAAGATATTAGCTAAAGACATTTTCATGCACCTAAGAGGAGGGTTAGGGGTCATTAATGTAGATGCATTAAGCCTATAAAGTTTTATGGTAGCTCTAGAGTCCTACAACAAAGCTATGGATTTCAATAGGGTAGCTACAGATTTCGGTAGGGTAGCTACGGATCTTGACAATGTAGCTAAGGGATTTTGATAGTCCAACTATAGATTTCATCAATCCAGCGATGTATTTTAGCAGACCAACTACACATTTTGTCAGTCCAATTACAAATTTCAGTAAGCCATCTATGTATTACATTCTAACTATGGATTTCATCAGTCTAGCTACAAATTTGAGCAAGCTAGCTATGTATTACAATCTAGCTACAAATTTCATCGATTTAGTTATATATTTTGATAGGGTAGCTATGGATTATAGTCCAGCTACATATTTTGGTAGGGTAGCTATGAATTTCAACAGTCCAACCATAGAATCCATCAACAGAGCTATAAACTTCAATAATGAAGCTCCGAACATGGATAAAAAATATGTAGAAGTATTTGGGAATCTGAGAAGTTATAAGGAGGTTTTGAAAATTGAGAAAAGTCGAGTTGACCATGATAGGAAGGTTAAAAATAAGGGGAAGTGTTAAAATATTATTATTTTTGACTCTTTACTAGCTCACCCAATCAGTTCTAAAATATGACAAGCCACCAATAGAATTAAATGTTTTCATTCAAATTTGAAATTTGGAGCTCTTTTGACTTATTTTGGAGCAAAATTTTATGGTAGGTGAGATAGTTGTACGCATCAATCAATAGAAGACAAAATAGAGGAATGTGAGCAACAAAAAACATTGCACGTAGCAGCAGCAGAGAGAATAGAGCAACAATCTGTAATTGAAGAGTGAGCAGAGGATTTGAATAGAGGAGAGCTATGGAATAGAACAAAGTAGTTTGTAGCAAGAGAAGAGTGCAACAGGCAAGGGAAAATAGAGTAGCAACAACAAGTAACATATTTTTGTTAACAACAGTCAAAGAACACAAGGATTTTTTTTTTGTGGTCATTTACAAGTTAGTTTCATACAACTCTCGCTGGGCTTTGTAGAAGAAATTTTTCAGATTTATATATATGTAAATTTAGTGGTTATTTCTCCATTTTCTCTTCTCCCCTATTTCTATCTTGTGTTTTCTATTTGTTGCCCATTTGAGCCTTTCGAATTTGGTATTATTTCTTGCATATATTTTGCAAATTTTTCCCTTCCAAAAACCATTACAACTGTTTGCTTTTCAAAAAAGGATGGCAATAACACATAATTTAATGTAGTAATTAGTATCGAAGTAAGATATTCAATTTGTTCAATAGAAAATACTTAGACAAATTTTGGAGAGCTTGTTTCAAAAATACTACTCAAACAAATCCTAGTGAGCTTTTTTGTAAGGAATTTCTTTACAAAAAAGTGAATGAAGCCAATCAAACAAATCGTGGCGCAGACATTGTTTCAAACCATAGAACCTCTAGAAATAACCTGATTAAGTCTAAATATCTACCTCATAACTAATTAATATAAGAATTCATTAAACCAACCTTGTTTTCTTGCCGTGTTGACCCTATCTTTTGCTGGTGTTGTCCCACAGATTGGCTTTAGATCTTCCTATTCATCAATGCCTGCATTCAGTCCGACATAAAAAATTTATTGTATTGCATCATCTCTCTGTTAAAAGAATGTACAAAACTATATTGTGTAGATTATGAACACACTTGGTGACTCCACGGTAGGGTGAACTTATTTTGCCAAAAGAAATGGGTGATGTGTCTTCTGTGCGATCCACCATTACGATTGCTCCAGGCTACATTTCGGAAGATGTTGCGCAGCTTCTAGATGGAAGAGTAACACATGATTTTGAGCGAATATTTTTTCTTAAAGCCAAAGCATACGTAGCAGTAGGCACAATGCTTGTACTAGGGCCCCGGAAAGGAGTGTTGCTACGTGTCTCAAAGATTGACTCTCCTGAGAAAGCCCTAGGCTGAAGCTACTGGAGTTACTATTTATCACCATCGTCTTTCTTATCTATGTTGGTCGGTCCCTCCTACCTGATTGTCTGATGCTCCTTTTAAAAAGCATTTCAACTGAGGATCTTTTTGGTTTGTTGTGTTGCCAATCAAGCTCTTCCCTTGGCCTTCTGCAAATGTAGGACATAGTTATGAATTTAACAATAGAATCCTTAACCTACTGACTGTCAACAGGTTGTCATAAATCAAACTTTGGCGATCGACATATACCTAGTAAATACATTTCTTAGATTCAAACAGGAAAAAAATCATGGATAGGGTATGTCCTCAGAAAACATTTTAAAATAATGTTAAAATTACGATACATTTTCTATGTCAATCTCTTTTCTTTCTAAATATAAAATTAAAAACAAGGATGTGTTTCGAAGGAAAAGAAAGAAGAAAGCCTAACTATCATATGATAATAATGTTGCAACAATATTATGCTCTTGGGCAGTAGTATTATTAACCATTTCAAATTTACATATAAAATTATTATTTTAGATTTAATTAATATTTTTTTGATTGAAATTTTATTTTTATATAAATTAGGTGTATAGAATATTTTTTAGTTTACTTTCAATAATTGAGAACTAAGGTATCTATTCCCCTAAATTTATTTGGGATAAGATCTTGGCCTTATCCCTTTTTCACATTTATTGGGATTTATATTTAAATAAATGACTAGACAAGACTTTTTATACCATCATCCTCACTTTAAAAAACCAACAATAAATCTTTCTAATATACTTTTTCAATATCCTTAGATTAAATTAATATATAAAATGTATACATATACATAAAAGTAATATCTTCCTTTTTACAATTGTGTTTCTTCTCCATTTTATTTTTATTTTTTTAACTCTATAATGCACACCATAATTCTTACACTATGCTCTCCTTAAAAGCATGAACTTTTAGGTCTATGGGAAATATTGCATTACTTAGTTTAATTTTTAATATCTATACTTTTTAATAAGTGGCCACAGGTCACATTTTAATATTAGAGAGAATATTGGCCACAATTTAGGTTAATAAATAACATATATTACATAGGGTTGAACTATGTGTTTGAAACTCTAAGTTACAATCTCACATAACTACACCTTTTCTACTTAATTTACTACGAGTAGGAATAGTCATAGTTTTATTCCGTAAGTCTAAAGTCTTGGTGGAGGTCACACGTGCATGTCCTATTTATTCACACTTTATAGTTACTAACATCTCCATTACCCTTCCTTCATAAACTTATTCATTCATGGAACCATTAAGTTTAATTGTCACAAAGTATAATAAATCATGAGTAAATATTATACTGGTTTCATGGGTGTTGATGGATGACAAATTTAAATACATATTAATAAGGTCATGGGACTTAGTTCTTTTCCATAGAGCAATGGACATTAGCTTGAATCTTAGAGCCAAATCTTGTGACAAATGTCACAATCATGACATACTCACACTTGTCATAGTTAATGATAGGGTTAAAACCTTGGAAAATATCACCCTTTTAATAAATGCAAGGGATGACTTTTGGTATATATACTAAAAATATTGAGTAAAGTTAAATGTTTCCACAAGTCCATAAGGAATCATGAATTTGTCATAAGTAATTTTTGGATTTCATGAAAATGGGACCCAAGATCATGCTACATGGAATAATTTCATAAAACTATAACCATAATATAAATATAAAAATAGATAAATAAGGCAGCACAAGGATATTTAAGTGGTCATAAATGTTTCATGGTGACACTAAACTTGGACTTATATGTATCAATACAAATATAGTGGAGATAAGTTTTAAGATGGTTGTTATAAAAAAAATGAATAATTCATGCATATCTTTTTTGAGATCATAAATTGTTGTGGGTTATTAAAGAAAACACAAAATTCCAAAATGTAAGGTGAAATCATCATAGGGGATCCCATGCAAAGAATGAAATGATATTTTATTGGTATGATAAATAGAATAGGATAGATCTTTGTGGAAGAAGTAGAGATTCGAGTTTGCAAATTTAATAAGGTAATTAATCTAATATTTATAGGTTG